>CM053628.1:47806505-47818016 GCA_028646595.1 Phalanger gymnotis
GGAGGAGGCTGGACTTGGAGGGGCGGGCCTGGGGGGGCTCTCTCGCCTTCCCCCATTGGCTCCCGTCTGGCCACCCCGCTTTCTCTAAAATGCTTGCTGCGGGCGGGAGACAGAGGGTCCAGCAGTGCGCTTCAGGATAGCTGGGCTGCTCCCCACCCTGCCCGCGGAGTGGCGCAGGGACTTGTGGTGGGGGGGTGGGGGGAGAAGGGCGTACCTCCACAGGCCCAGGGTCGGCAGGGGGTGGGGTGTGGTTCCAGGGATCCAATCACCTTGCTCCGAGGGCGCAGCCAGGGTGCCCAGAGGGCGCCCCCAAGGATTCCGCCGACGCCTCCCCAGCTCCCTGCACTTGGCCAGGAAGTCCTGAGCCCTCTCATTCTTGAGGAAGGCGGCCTGTCGCCGCCATGGTGGTCATCTCACTAGGTGACACCCTGGGCGGTCTTGGGGGGTTGCCTCAGCTCAGTGAGACCTCCCAGACCACTGAGGCTGCGGGGCTCATGGACTGCAAGGAGGACCAGAGCATCGGGATTGTCAGCCCCTCTTTGACTGACCTCCCTGCGGAGGCTGACTTCTCTCTGGAACTGGCCCTGAGCCGCCTGGACCCCTCCGACTATATCCGCTCCGCGATCGAGATCAACAGCGCCAGCTTGAGAGGGCTCTTCATCTTCGCCTACATCTTCGTTATGCTCATCTCTTTCCTTGGAAACTCTTTGGTCAGCATGGTGATTCTGAAGCGTAAGCGGGTCCACTCGGCCACCGGGCTCTTCATCGTCAATCTATCCGTGGCCAGCCTCATGATTACCTTGCTGAACACACCCTTCACTTTGGTAAGGGTGGAGTGGGGTGGGCTGTGGTGGGTGGGGGGCAGGAAGAGAACAGCAGAAAACTAGGCAAGTGGGATGGTGGGTAGACCCCAGGAGACATTCTCTGTTTGCCTAAGGGCCGATCCAAGGGAGATTGCGGACTTTTTCCTCACTGAGTGCTTTGAGATCTGAAGAGATACCCCCCGCCCCAGTTTATTTAAGCCAGGGCTGGTAGGAGGTGGGAGAGGGCCATAGGCAACGACGAGTCTAAGGAATCAGTCACGAAAAGCCCTCGACCCCCGTCTGCTTTGGATGCCCCAGTCCCAGCATTTCCCTTAGCTCAATAAACGTTTATTGGGAGATGCTTGGGCTGGGCGGGAAAATGCCTGCTCTCCAGGCAGGGGAGCTGGGTTCAAGCCCTTCCCGCCTCCGCTTTCCATCTGTGTGACTATGGCACTCGCCTCTCTCCGCCTCAGTTTCCCCTTCTGTCCAATGAGGGGGTTCAACTAGACGACACATTTTTTCTCTGTCTTTTCTACCTCATCGTTCTTTTCTCCTTCACCTACTCCCTTCCTACCCTCTTCTCTCCTCCCTGTTCCTCACCTTGTCTCTCTTTTCCGCTCTTCCTCACACTCCCTTGTCGTTTAGTCATTTTTCAGTCGTGTCCCACTCTCTGTGACCCCATTTGGGGTTTTCTTGGCAGAGATACTGGAGTGGTTTGCCATTTCCTCTTCCCGCTCATTTTACAGATGAGGAAACTTAGGCAAACAGGATTAAGGGACTTGGCCAAGGTCACACGGCTAGTCAGTGTCTGAAGCTGGATTTGAACTCAGGTTTTCCTGACCTCTATGCACTGCAGCACCACCTAGCCCATACACACCCTTTATTCTCTCATTTCCTTCCCCTCTTCTCTCTCTTCTTGTTCCCCTCCTCTCTTCTCCCCTCCATTTTTTCTTCTTCCCTCCCTTCCTTCTCTCATCCCCCTCCTTCTCTTTCCTCTCTTCTTCCCCTCTTCCTTCTTGCCCTTCCCCTCCTGTGATAAAACATTCTCCAATTTCTCCTCAAGCTCTGATTCAGTATCAACCTCACCTATCTCCAGACCTCCAAGGAGGCTCATACCAAGCCCAGAACTTTAGTAGAGGAAAAAGAAACAGTCCCGGGGTCATCTGGGTTGGAAAAGTCTGCTAGAAAGGGAATTCTAAGGTCTCCTTTGGGTTCCTGCTCCTGGGACTGTCTCTAAAAAGGTCCTTTACCTCCAACCTACATTCCTCCGACTACAAATCACAGGAGGTTCTCTCTTTGCTTAGAAGGTGAAAATACAAACACATATTTATGTGACCCTGGGCGAGTCACTTAACCTTACCGAGTCTCAGTTTTACCTCATCTGTAAAGTCAGAAAACCCATTTCGATCTTCCCTCCAAACCGGTTAAGAAGAAATCCCTGAATCTTAAAGAACTCGAGATATGCTGACTGATTATTCTTTGAGTAACCTCTTGCTTTGAGGGATCTTTCCAAGGTCTTCTTAATCATTATCCCTATGGTCCATTTTGGGAGGCACAGATCAGTAGCAGGGATTGAGAAAAGGGGCCAATTGGTGTCTTCCAGTACGTAGTGCAAAGTGGATATTGGGTAAATGTGCCTAATTTACTGAGATTATTATAAACTTTTGAGCTAGAACAGATCTTATAAGGTTCATCCACTCAGCACCCTCATTTTACAGAAGAAATAAAGGCTTTTCTCAAGGAAGTGACTTATCCAAGGTCACACAGGTATGAAAGTATATAGTTAATATTTGAAATTCTGTCCCCTTGATTCCCAAACCCATTGGGTGGAATATTCCAAACTCCATCTAATCAGATCCGTGGGAGTCATTAATTCAAGGATTCACAGATACTTGGCCCTTAAAATTCATTTGTGTAAGGTTCTAAGACAACTCCAAAAGAGTCTTGATGGAAAAGGCTATCCACATCCAGAGAAAGAATTATGGAGTCTAAATGCAGGTGGAAGCAAATTATTTGCTCTCCTTTTTTTGTTTTGTTTCTTCTTTCTCGTGGTTCATTGCATTGGTTATAATTTTGCTTTGCAATATAACCAATGTGAAAATATGTTTAATATGAATGTTTATGTAGACCCTATATTGGATTACATGCTGTCTTGGGGAGGGGGGAGGAGAGGAAGGGGGAGAAAATTTGGAACTCAAAAGCTTGTGGAACTGAATGTTTTTTCTTTTAAAAAATTTTTAAATTAATTTAAATAATTTAAATAATGATAAATAATAAATTAATTTAAAATAAAAATTGATTTACATAGATTCACATAAATTATGAATTAATCTTAATTTCCTTTAAGCCTTTAGGTGGAAAAAGCTTGTGACGCCTTGGTTTTCTTTGTCCTTATTAAGTCCTCATTCCAACCACTCAGTCCCCACTTCTTGTCTCTGTTGCCCCTTTCCCCCTATTCATTGGCTCTTGGGACTCCCAGGGGTGGGCCTGGTCATTGGGCATTGAGGGCTTCTGGGGTTCACTCAGCACCTTACCTCTTGCACACAGGCGAGTTTCTTCAACAGCATCCGGATCTTTGGACACATGGCATGCTACCTGACTCGCTTTATCCAATACTGCTCTGCCTATGTTTCTGTGCTCACCCTGGCGGCCCTCGCGCTGGATCGACACCAGGTACCAAAGGGCCCCTGGAACCTACTAGGGGAGGGGCATGGGGTACCTGAGCTGGGACAAAGACTCAGTACCTGGGCATGGGGCAGAGAGGGGGTGTTCAGATTGCCAGCTGGGGCCCCAGCAGGGACAGCGAGCCTTGCTTGGTGGCTCGCAGTCATTGGCTGCTGTAGAAAGTCATTGGTTATTGTCACAAGCCTTAAAGAAAAGCCAAACAGCTAGGATCCCAATCCCCCTCCCCTCCCACTCAAAGTGTCATCATTAAGGGTCCTGCATCAGCTTCGCAGGAAGTCTCCAGTGGAGTACCCCAGGGATTTGTTGCTACGTAATATCTTTATCGATAACTTGGATAAAAGCATAGAAGGCATGCTCATCAGCTGTGCAGATGGCCTCAAGCTGGGAGGGAGAGCTAATACACTGAATGGCAAAGTCAGGATCCAAAAAGATATCCTCAGGCAAGAGCGTGGGCTGAATCTATGAAGAGGAAATATGCCAGGGATCAGTGGAAAGCCTTTCACTTGGAGTCAGAAAGTTAATCTCTCATGTCTAGAATGAGAGCAGCTTGGTTACGTGGCAGCTTTTCTGACGACAGGTCTGGAGGGTTGAGTGGGCTGCATGCTCAAGGACAGTCAGAAGTATGATGAAGCAGCCCAAAAGCCAGTGGGGTGTTGGGTTGCCTTAGGAGAGACACGGCTTCCAAGAAATAACTCCTCTGTCCTTGATCAGACCCGTCTGGAGCATTGGCTTCAGTTCTGGGCAGTTTAAGGACATTGATCAGTTGGGGGAGGCACATCCAGATATATGAGGGGCTCTCATTTAGAGCAGAACCAGCCATGTTCTGTTTGGTCCCAGAGGGCAGAACCGGGGGCAAGCAGGTGGGGGGGTAGGGTGGCATGTAGAGGGGCCCCTTGTAAGGACACCGTTCAGAAAGTGGGATGGCTTGCCTTGAGAGAAGGCAGGCTTCCCCTCCTTGGAGATCAGAGAACAGTTCTTAGGTAAGTTATAATGTATTAGTTGTTATTTCATATATAGGTTCCACAAGATGACTGTTGAAGTTTCTTCCCATCTCAAAATCTGGGAATCTATAAGAAATGGCTGAAGCAGCTGTTCCCAAATGAGAAGAGGAAAAAGGGACAGGGCTGGGAAAAAGGAAGGGACGGAGTTGTTGTTCTGTTTGTCCTTCGTTCTTGAGGACCGTGACATTGGGGAAATGATGACATGACTTGCAATTGACTTTGATTTGAGTGCAAGGTCACCAGCCTCATTTTTTCCTCCAGAGCCATCTGGGTCCAGTGGCCTGATATTCATCAGGATGACTGGAGATGGCTCAAGGTGCAATGGGAGACCCTGGCCCTTTTAGGCTAAGGTCTTAAGGGGATGGAGTTAGGAAGGGAGAGGATCAGATTGATAAAAGATGGACACTTAGGAGGGATCTTAGAGGTTACCATTTTACAGATGAAGAAACTGAGATCCAGAGAGGTTAATGATGCCTATGGTAACACGGGTAGAATAGCAAGGTCAGGATTTGAACCCAGGTTCTCTGACTCCCCAGCCTGCACTGTCCCCACTGCACCACACAAACTCTCGAGGAGAGAGAGGAGGAGCAGTTTCCCCCCAAAGTCAAATGATCTTTCAGGCCCTCTTCTGGCATTCTCTGCCCCTCCGTCCACTAGGGACTTCCCTTCTCACTCACAGACAAGGATGATAAGAATCTAGTGCCCCACCTTGAGAGTAGCAGGCAAAGGTTTCTGCAATCGACTCACAACTGGTAGCTGCAGTCGGTAACTTTATTTGGGGAGTGTCTTTTCTCTTTGCTACGATGTAAGTGTGCACCCATGTATAAACGCCAAGGAAGTGGGCCACCCATAAGGGGTCCTGAGAAGGGGTAAGAGGAAGAACACCACATTTGGGTGAGCTGGCCTTTAATAATAGCTAGCATTTATATAGTGCTGGAAGGTTTGCAAAGTACTTTGCAAATATTACCATATCTTGTTTTATCCTTACGACAACCCTGGGAGATAGGTGGTATTATTGTCCTCACTTTACAGATGAGGAAACTGAGGGAGACTGAGGTGAAGTTCTGTCAGCTTTGCTATTGTATTAGCAGTTGTGACCTTGGGCAAGTCGCAGGACCCTTCTGGGTCTCAGTTTCTGAATCAGTCAAATGATTGGGTTAGATTGAATTATCTTTACAGTACCTTTACATCTAAATCCTATACCCCACTTTTTGTGTGGCTTTCCCTATTGATGGGGAAAGGCATTGTAACGATCGTCCAGTGAGAGGATAATCAAGGGCTGTACGAAGGGGCAGAATTGGGCTTATCAATTAGATTAATTAATTTTAATTTATATAAGTAAAGTACAATCTTAGTATAATGAATTAATTTTAATTTTTCAATTAAAACTCAGAAGCCAGATTTTCCCCATGCCTATTGATGGCCTTCCCCATGCCAGATTAGATGGTCTCTAAGGCGCCTTTTGGCTCTAAAGCCTTTGACCTCAGTTAGTATCTTTTTTTTCTGTCTCAAAGATGCTGCCACTGACCTGCCAGTAGATTATTGTGTGCAGTTCTGATCTGTATTGACCCATTTGGACTCCTACCCAAACCCCCTTGTGATGAGTTTTTGGGTGAGGGTACACTTGGTGACTAGAGAACAGAGAGAAGTAGACTGGCCCATGAGATTGACCTTGGGACCTTGGTGTCATCGCCATCACCTGCCACCCAACTGAACAAACTGATTTCTTTGACCAGCGGTTTTGCAAGGATGATTCTCCCGGAATCTCCCCAACACTTGGGAAGTAAATTGGGCATGGGGAGAAACTGCCTTCTGAGTTTGAATCGACAGACCAAAATTAATTAATTTAATTGATTTATTTATATTATAATTATTATATGTATTATATTATAATTTATTCCTATAAATTAAAATTAATTAAATTGATAAGCCCAATTCTGCCCCCTCATAGAGCCATTCATTATCATCCAACTGGACAACTATTACGATGACTTTTTAGCAGAACTTGGGGCCTCTGCTCTCTCTCCAATCCACCCATCCATCCCTCATATTTAGTCAGAACAATCTTCCTTAGATCTGGCCATGTTATTCCCCTGCTTAAAAAATGCTTCCTATTGCTTGACATTCAAAGTCTTTACTCTTCCTGATTCGATCGACAAACATGTACTAATACTGACTATGTGCTGGGCACTCCACTAGGTTCAAAGAATAGAAAGGCCAAATTCTATTGTCCCTGCCCTCAAGGAGTTTATATTCTTTGAGGCAGACAACATGTAAATATTTTACATTTCTGAGACACAAACCAAGCAGATGCAAAATAACTTTGGAGGGCAGAATACCTGCAGCTGAGAGGTCCAGGAAGGGCCTCCTTCCAAAGGTGGTGCCTGAGCTGAGTCCAGGAGGAAGCCAAGGACTACAAGAGGCCAAGGTAAGGCAAGAGGGCATTTCAGGCATGGGGCGATGGCATGGACAGAAAAGGTGGTATCTTCTGTTCCCAGGACGGGAAGTAGGTCAACACGACTGGCTAGCAGAATGAATGAAGGGCAGAGGACTTAAAAGAGAGGAAGAGGCTAGGTCAGAAAAGAGTTAAATGGTAAAAAGAGAAGTTTATATTTGATCTTATAAGTAATAGGGAGCCACTGGAAGTCACCGAGAAGGTTAGTGACGTGGACAGACTTATGATCTATGAAAATCACTGTGGCAGCTGTGTGGAGAGTAGATTGGAAAGGACAGAAATTTGAGGCAGGGAAACCAATTGCAAGGCCATTGAAGTGGTCCAGATGAGAGGGGATGGGGGCAGGACTAAGGTGATGTATACAAGTGGAGAGAAAGGAAGATATGTATCTATAACTATATCTATATCTATACCTATATCTGTATCTGTATCTGTATCTATATCTATCTACATCTATATCTATATCTATCTACACACATGGGTGTATATAATATATATATATACATATATACATATATGTACATATGGATATAATATACATGTGTGTCTGTGTGTATACATAACATACAGTGTATACAAGTATATAGTATATATGTGTATGTTTATATGTATATATAATACACATATGTGTATGTATATATAATTTGTGTGTATATATGTATGTATATATGGATACATATATGGATATATTTATGCATGTATATGTATATATGGATATATTTACACATATATACTTATGTATATGCGATATAGACACACAAGTGTGTACATATGTGTATGTGTGTATATGTAACACACAGATTGTATACAAGTATATAGTATATACGTGTGTTTGTATGTATATATAATATACATATGAACATGTATATATAATTTGTGTGTATGTATATAAATATGTACATATGAATATATACATGCATATGGATACACATATGGATATATTTATGTATGTATATATATGTATATATGGATATATTTCCACATATATACTCATATATGTATGCATAATATAGACACACACGTGTGCATGTATTTGTATGTAATGTATACACATATGTACGCATGTGTATAATATATACACACATGTGCGCATATATATGATGTGGGGTTAGAGAGAAAAGATCTGGCGACTGATTGGGTATGTGGGTTGAGAGTGAGTGGGCAAAGATGATGCCGAAGTTCTGAATCTGAGTGACCTGAGGGATAGTTGTACTTGGACAGAGATAGAGATGTTTGGAAGAGAGGTATATCGGCGGGGTGGGGCAAGATGATGAGTTCTGTTTTGCACATGTTGAGTTTGAGATGCTCATGGAAGATTCAGTTGCAGATGGCCAATAGCAGTAGTTGATGTGGGATTGAAACTCAGGACAGATACAAGGGCTGGACATATAGACCGGGGAGTTATCTGCGTAGAACCCCATTGAACCTACGGGAGCTGATGGAGTTAATGGGCTTTGTCATGACTGTATCAACCTGTCAGAGTTACTTGGCCAGCCAATGGCCTAGTTGTTACGTAGCTCTGACAGGTTGGTACAGTCATGACAAAGGCCATGTTAACATTACCAAGTGAGAGTGTAGAGAAAAATGGGGAGGGGGCAAGGACAGAACCTTGAGGTACATGTATAGGTAGTGGTTGTGACTTGGATGATGGGCAAGCAAAGGAGACTGAGAAGGAGAGGCGGAGAGGGAGGGATGGAGGGAGGGAGGGAGCGAGAGGCGGGGTAGAGAGAGGAAGAGAGAGAGACAGAGAGGGAAGGGGACAGAGAGGGGAGGGGGCAGAGAGAGGGGGGACAGAGAGAGAGAGAGAGAGACAGAGAGACAGAGACAGAGACAGAGAGACAGAGAGATGGGAGGCAGAGAGAGGAAGAGAGAGAGAGACCGAGAGGGGGGATAGAGAGAGGAAGAGAGAGAGACAGAGAGGGAGGGGGAAGAGAGAGAGAGAGGAGAGAGGGAGAGGGAGGGGAGAGAGAGGTGCATTATGGAGATTCAGAGAGGAAAGAGTAATGAGGAGAAGAGAGCGGGTGGTCAACAGTGTCAGATGAAGGGTCAAGAAGGATGAAGACTGCATGAGGGCCCTTGGATTCAACAATTATAAGGTCATCGGTAACTTTGGAGAGAGCAGTTTCAGTTGCATGATGAGGTCAGAAGCCAGATTGCAGAAGGTTAAGAGGAGAGCAAATGAAAACGTCAATTATAGACAGTTTTTTCAAGGCATTTGTCTGAGAAAGAGAGAAGCGTAGAACACTAGGGAGCAGGCATGCTAGGGTTTCCCGAGGGGATTTTTTCGAGGCTGGAGGAGCCTTGGGTACATTTGTTAGCAGCAGGGAAGGAACCAGTGGCTTGGGAGACACTGAAGATTAGAGAAAGATTGGGGGTGCCAGTGGGGGTGTGGTCTGCTACTCCAGTGCTTCTTAAACTGGGCTGCCATCTGGGATTCCGACCCATAGTTTAAGAATTGCCGAAGGGGCTATGAATGGGAGACATCTAAGAAGCCCTGTAGACAAGATAGCAGAGGGTGAGGTCAAGGGTACATGTAGAGGGGCTGGCCTCGGAGGTGAGAAGGGCCATCTCTTAATCAGAAACTGGAGGAAAGGGTGACCTGATGGGAAATGATGTGAAGAGGGTGCAAGATCAGGAGAAGGGGCCTTGATTTTCTTAGCAAAGGATGAATCCAGGTTTTCAGTCAAGAAGGTGGAGGGATGGGATGCCATTTGAGGTGTTAGCAGAGATCTGTAACAAGCACTGCTGTCAGCGAGTTAGAGAATCGATTAGGGAGAAGGAGAAGGATTAACTTCCTGAAATAAGAGCCCACTTGAGCTTTGCTAACATAAATTGGTAGTGATCTCAGCCCTGTGGTGGGACATCCTCCCCCTGTTCCGCAGGGAGGAGGAGAGGAGGCAGAATGCAGGAGGAGTTCCGGTTAGGAGTTTGGTGAGGGGTGAATGGTCATGGGACAAGGCGGCAATGGGCCTGAGCATAAAAAGGTGGCTTAAAGTTGGACTTACTAAGGCGGGTGGGGGGGAGAGATGGAAGAAGAGTGTAGCCATAGCAGAGGTGATGGCCTAGGAAAAGACTGAGGCAAAGAGGAGGTCAAGATGAGGGGATAGATAAGTTTAGGAAGAGGAAAAACTAGGGAGACATAAAATGATGGGAGACTATGACCTGAGAGAGGAATTTCAGGACCCTGGAGGTATGATGACAACGACCAAGAGTGTGACTTCTGTCATCCCTGTGTATGTTGATGTCCCCTAGGAGGAAGGCAGGAGTTTGTGTTGTGAGAAAGACTATGAGGCAGCCCTTGAGAAAGGAGGGGCAATGTGCCGGGGCTTGGGAAGTAATGGCCACTAGGATCTGGTTTGGATATTTGGATAGTGGAGGAGAGGTTGTTGAGTGGTGAGGGTAGAGGTTGAGTGTGGAAGTAGCCGTGACAGAAATAAGGAGTGTTCAGATATCCCCGCTGGTCCAGATGGGTCAGGGGGTGGTCCGATAGAAGGTCTAGCCATGACTAGAGAGGATGGCCAGGGATGTAGAGTCAACCAGAGGGAGCCAGAAGATGGCAGGAGCAAGAGACCCAAGAGGTCTCAAATGAAGGGAAGGCTGTTCATGATAAAGCAGGAATCCCAGAAGGCATGAGAGCAGGGATGGGCAGATTTGAAGTGGGACCTTGGAGGTAGGGTAGGAGTGCCTAGAGATTAGAGACAGCAAGGTCAGCAAGGATTGGGGAGAGGGCTTTACTCTTTGGAGTCAGTATCAAAGAGATTGGCAGAATAAGACAGAGAGGTAGAAGCTTCTTTCCCATCTGCGAATGGTGCCAGGCAGAGTAACAGAGAGGGGGAAGGCGCTCTTCCCAATGAAGGTCAAGGTCAGGGCTCCATTCAGTCCCAAGGGCCTCTTCCGGCCTGAGTGACTCATGACTCCAGAGTAAGAGAAGCCCAAACATCAGCCTGCTTTGGGAACTGGGGTGGGTTCTTGTGCCCAGTGTGGCTGGGGTTCCGACACTGCCTTCACCTTTTGAGCCAGATTCGAGCGTTGCCTCCTTCACGAAGTTTTCTTTGCTTCCCCCCATGGGTAATAAGTCTTGGCCCACACAGCACTTTGTCCCTCTCTAGATGCCCTTATTGGCCTTTCCTACTTATCTGTATTCATAATGTGTCCCTGTCCCAGGCTATCAGCTCCCAGGGATTGTTATCCAAACCATGTCTTCCCCAAGAGCCTCGCACCGATTCTGTGCAAATGTGCATCGAATCAGTTTGTTGAATGAATAGCTGAATGCCCCATTTCCAGCACCTGACTCTGCTTTGGTTCCTGATGAAGATATCCATCCCCTGCCTCTTTCCAGGTAACCATGCAGCCTCTGAAGCCCCGGATGACTGCCAGGAAGGGTAGTATCTACATCTTTGTCATCTGGATCCTGGCCAGCTGCTTCTCCCTGCCCCATGCTGTCTATCTGAACTTGCCTCAATTGGGCACTGAGTGAGTGGGCCAGGGGAGGGCTTGGGGCTCTTCTTGGCTCTCCTAGGTTGCTGCTCAAACTTGGGAAGTCATCTGGAGGGCCCAATTATAGAGG
>CM053628.1:47818116-47828654 GCA_028646595.1 Phalanger gymnotis
GGAGGTGGGGGAAGGGCAAGAACAAACATTTATATTAACGCCTGCTATGTGCCAGGCACTGTGCTAAGCATTGATCCTCACAGCAATCCCCTTTTTACAGTTGAAGAAACTGAGGCTGTCAGAGGTTAAGTGACTCGCTCAGGGTCTCACAGCTAGTCAGTGTCTCAGGCTGGATTTAAACTCAGGTCTTCCCAACTCCAGGCCCTCTTCTATATCCACTGAGTCACCTCATTGCCTTTTGGGAGGAACATAAGAGGGAAGGGAGTGGAAAGGAATATAGCACCTACTATGTGCCAGGCAGATGCTGAGCATTTTACAAACATTATCTCATTTGATTTGATTTGAGTGGACAGAAGAGAGTTTCCTCTCAGGCCCACTATGAATATTTCCCAGGAATTTCAAAATGGGTCCAGCCTCGGCACTCTGTTGTGCTCATCTGTGCCAAGATGGGGAAATAAAGTCCCCCAAAGAATGCCAATTAGCCCATTCACGACTTATGCTCCCATTTCCACTTCTGCTCCCAAAGGTTAAGGTTTTATGCTCTGGTCTCAGTAAATGAAAATGGATTTGCATTTTGTAATTCTGTATTTCCTACTCGAATCAGCAAACACATGTGTCGTCCCATCTCTGAGCAACGCAGACGGCTTTTGTGCCATAGACAACTTGTTAGTTTTGCTAGCCAAAATATATGCAGATGTACTATGTATGAATGTGCCAATTATCATTCTCTTCTCTGATTGCAGAGCACTCTTTACTTGGAATATATGCCCACAAAACATTACTTAATTTGCAGTTTATTATGCATTCAGTACAGAGGGAAGAGCTCTTAATTTGGAAACAAGGGACCTGGGTTCGAATCCCCCTTCTGTCACTTGCTACCTTTGTGACCCTGAGCAAGGCCCTTAATTTTCTGGGCCTGTTTTTTCACCTGTAAAATGGCAGGGTTGGTTTAGACATGCCCTTCTAGCTCTAAATCTGTGCTCCTATGAAGACCATGTGATACCCACCAAAAGAGTTAACACAAGAAGGAAGGAAATAGGCATTTATTAATGTGGAATATAGCTATGTGCCAGGCACTGTGCCAAGCACTTTACAGATATGATCTCAAGGCAGCTAGGTGGTGCAGTGAGTAGAGCACCAATCCTGGAGTCAGGAGGACCCGAGTTCAAATGTGGCCTCAAACACTTGGCATACTAGCTGTGTGACCTTAGGCAAGTCACTTAACCCCCATTGCTCTGCCTTCCCTCCTCCAAAAAACAAAAACAAATATGATCTCATTTGATCCTCACAACAACTTTGAGGGGTAGGTCCTATTGTTATTATCCCCATTTTACAGATGGTGAAACTGAGTCAGAGGTTAAGTGGCTTGCCCAGGGTCACATAGCTAGGAAGTGTCTGAGGCCAGACTTGAACCCTTTTGCCTCTTAAGTGAAGCCTATGAACCCTTTCTTAGAATCATGTTTTTAAATGCGCAAAATAAAATGCATAGGATTACCAAGAAAACCAATTATATCGAAATAAAATGATCAGAACGGGCAGCAGAGGTGGTGCAGTGGATAGGGCGCTGGGCCTAAAGTCAGGAAGACCCAAGTTCAAATATGACCTCAAACACTTCCTAGCTGTGTGACCCTGGGTAAGTTACTTTACTCCGTTTGCCTCAGTTTCCTCATCTGTAAAATGAGCTGGAGAAGGAAATGGCAAACCACTCCAGTGTCTTTGCTAAGAAAACCCCAAATGGGGTCATGAAGAGGTGGACATAACTGAACAACAAAACTTATCAAAGTATTAAAAAATTTGTGGACTCCAGCTTAGACCTCCTGATCTAGAAGAAAGGGACTGGGATAGGGACAGCATTGGAGAGCACGCTATATAAGGATTGTTTGCATGAAATGGAGATATATAGTCTGGAGAAGAAAACACTTAAGAAAGACTTCAAGTATTTGAAAGGCCGTCATATGGAAGAGGGAATAGACCTGTTATATTTCACTTTGGGAATGGGGAACCTGCGGCCTTGAGGCTACGTGTGGCCCTCTAGGTCCTCAAGTGTAGCCCTTGGACTGAATCCAAACTTCACAGAACAAATCCTTGCCCTCTAGGTCCTCAAGTGCGGCCCTTTGACTAAATCCTAAAGGTTTTGTTCTGTGAAGTTTGAATTTGGTCAAAGGGCCACACTTGAGGACCTCGAGGACCGCAAATGGTCTCAAGGCCGCGGGTTCCCCACCTCTGCTTTAGATAATGGAGCTAAGAGCAAGGGTTGGGGGGGGCGGGGAGTCATAGAGATTCAGATTTAGGCTCCTCCCCCCAACTTCCTAATAACTCAAAAATTTCCAACACTGTGAGGTAGTGAGTTCTTCATCACTGGAAACCTTCAAGCAGAGGCTGAATGATCCCTCGTTGGGAATATCGTGGAGGAGATCGAGGTTGGAATCAGTGGCCTCTGACATTCTAGGATGTTTCCTCTTGTGATTCTACCACTTCATTTAGCTCGATATGACTCTTGGGAGAAAGCCAAGTAGATATTACTGTTACACGGTGTAGGATCATAGCTGCAAGGGTTCTTAGACATCATTTATTCAAACCCTCATTTTACTAAGGCCATGCTAATTACCAAGCACATCTTGTGATGTGCCAGGAATGTGCTAAGAGGAAAGGGAGAGCCTGAGTAATTTGAGGTGGGATTCAAAGTAGGTTTTCTGCCTCTAAATTCAACCTGATTTCCATGCCTCTGATTCCATGTCTCTGTCGGTCTCTGGCACAACAGGAATAGAACCAACAGGATGGTCTGCCTTCCCAGCTTCCCACACCCTTCTGAGGGCATCAGGAAGTATGTGGACGTGATTACTTTTGTTTTCATGTACATCCTGCCCCTGGTGGCGATTTTGATCAGTTACTCACTGATGGCCAAGAAGCTATGGCTGCGGAATTCCATCCAAGATACGGCATCGGAGCAAACCATCAACCACCAAGAGAAGAAGAAGATGACCCTAAAGATGCTGATCATGGTGGTAGTAATCTTTTCCATCTGCTGGCTCCCCCTCCTTTTCTATGAGGTGCTCCTGTCCTGCAAGGTCATCTATAGCCATGAGGCTATCTATTATGCTTTCCACTGGTTTGCCATGAGTAGCTCTTGCTACGACCCCTTTATCTACTATTGGCTCAACAAAAGTTTCCGTGATGAGCTCAAGTTGGCTCTGCGTTCTTGGTGGCGGAGGGTGCTAAACCGTAACCGTGAGCATCCCACCATCTCGTCCACTTTTAGACGTACCTGGAGGGAATCTTACCCTTTCTGGGATGCCAGTTTGGGGATACCCAAGGCCAATGAGGATCCCCCTCCAGGGGACCAGATTGACCTATCTGGTGTCTGCCCCACCGTAGCAATGCCTTAAGCTGATGGGGCTCCGATGGCCAAGGTAACCAGCCAGAATAATCCAGAGGTTGGGGCCAAAGTGTACCTACTCTTGGCTTGCAACACATAGCTTAGGCCATCCTGGGGTGGGAGGGGCATATTCGTGCTATTATTTCTGCCTCTCTCCCTCTTCCATGGTTCTTAACCTTTCCCGATTTCATGGTTCTTTTCTTTCCTTCTCCTTGTGGGTCATTGGAATGTTTCCAGGCCCATTAGGATAGGTTCTCCGCCCTTCACTCAAAGGGATGGATTACCTTGTCTTCTGATGTCTTTTTCTCATAGTTGCCATTGTTAGCTTATCCAGGCCTCAGTCTGCCCACCAGTGTCCTGGACCTTGTAGCCCATAGTTCCACTGGTGCTAGAAGATTCTCCTTTGTGGCTGTCTGACAACCAAAACCTTGTAAGATGAAAAAATATTCCCAGAGAAATTCCAGAAGACTTGTTTCTGAAATGTTTAATAAACGCATCTTGATGTATTTGTGTAGTTTCTGGAATGATTACTGACTCTGGAACTAGAGAAGCTGAGCTCAAATCCAGTCTCTGATACTACCTTTGTGACCTTGGGCAAGTCACTTGGTTTCCCTGGGCCTCAATTTCCCCTTCTGTAAATGAGGGGCTTAGTTTAGATGATGTCTAAGGCCCCTTTTTGCTCTAGGTCCAAAATCCTATCATTTGGTGTTTTGAGATCTCAAAGCACCTTGTAGAGACCAGCCCTCAGAATCTCAACTCAGTGATAGAGGGAATGAAAGACTCCCTCTTTTTTTACATGTGGTACAAACTCGAAGTATTGCTTCAAAATCCCTATAATTCTCCTATTTTCTGCCTTTTGATACATTGGATCAAAGAGATTTGCAATACTGATTTTTTCCCCTTCCTCAGCTTCTTTTTCTAGAAATAGAAAAATCCTGCATGATTAAGATAGAGATAAAGATGTTCTATCCTGGGGCAGCTAGGTGGCGCAGTGAGTAGAGCACTGGCCTTGGAGTCAGGAGGACCTGAGTTCAAATCCCACCTCAGACACTTGACACATGTACCACCTGTGTGACCTTGGGCAAGTCAGTTAACCCCAATTGCCCTGCCCCCCCCAAAAAAACCAAAAAAGATATTCTATCCTTTCCTAACTCTTGTCTGGGGAGGATTCAAAATTAACAAGGAAGAGATGCACGGCTTGGAGGTAGGAGAGAAGAAATAATCTCATCCTTTCACATTTCTCTTCATCTGAAGACTTCTTCAAGCAGCTGAGGAAGTGTGCCAGTGGCAGGCACACAGAAGAGATCTGACTTGCCCGATGCCATTTCTTTCCCTGGAATTGGCCACTGTGAAGGGGTGGGGGGAGGGCCAGTTGCATCCTCCCTTTTCCCTCATCATTTAATCAAACAATCAACAGGTATTTACAAAACACTAGGTTCTGAGCACTGAAGATTACAAAGAAAAAGAAAAAAACCAATCCTTACCCTAGGATCATAGGCTTAAAGCCTGAAGGGAACCTTAGGAGTTATTGAGTCTGACCCCCTTCTAGGTTCATACATCTAGAGCTGGCAGGGCCCTCAGAGGCCAATCCCCTCATTTTACAGAGAGGGAATCTGAGGCCCAGGCAGGTGGTGAAGTGACTTGCCCAGGGTCACATAGGTAGTATGTGTCTAGGCTGTCATTTGAACCCAGAACTCCAAGTCTGGTGCCCTACCCACCAAATCAAACTGCCTCTAAGAGCCAACATTTGTTATTCTCCTCCTCATTCCCTGTTTCCCTTCCTCCTCCTTTTAATCCCTCCTCATCCTCATCCCCCTAGCCTCTCTTTCACCTGACTCTTCTCTCTCCTTTCCCTTCCAACTGTTCCATTTGCTCTCCTTCCCTCCGTTCCTGAGGGAGGAAGGTGGATTCCTAGTCAATTTCATTTATACTTTTCCCCTAGTTACCAGAACCCATTCCTAAGGTACAGAGGCATAGACAAAGTACCCTGGACTTTGATTTCCTCAGGAAAGAGTCCGTAGGGGAGGAAGTCTCCCAGGGTACCCCAGACACATCGCTTGCTTGTTTAATGAATGCTACAGCTCCCACCGAGGTGATTAGGCAGTCGGACATGTCCAATTCTAATCACTATTGTCTGATTCATTTCCTCCGTGACTTTCTTGACCCTCCGTCCTTTCCCAATCATATAAGACTTTTCTTATTAGCTGGAGGGAGAATGTGATTCCCATGCTACAAGGCAGGCTTCTTTCCACTGTGGTCTACCTTGGAACCAAAACAAAGGAGGAAAATTCCAGAAAGACCCAGGCCCAGCAGGCAAATGCAAAGATGCTGCTTCCATCAGCTACAGATAGCTTTGCTCCCCACCCCTTCTGTGTCTCAGAAGTCTTAGGAATGTCTAGTATCTAGTCCAAGTGTATACTATATATGTATGTATATGTATCTATATATGCATGTATGTTTACATATGTACATATTACATATATGTATCCTTGTCTTAAATTTCATATGCTAATCAGCAGTTGTCAGGTACTACGCACCAATCCTTCTCTGAGGAGGCAACTATTGTCAAAAGTCTGTCGCTTGAGAGCTGATGGTTCATAGCCATGGAGGCCAGTTAATTTATTTGGTTATGTTCCAGGGCTAATGAGACCAAAGTCATGGCTTGAATCCTTATATAGCCCAATTACTGTTCCTTTTTTCCGGACTCCAGTCTATGCCCTTCAGCGTGGCCAGCCTTTGGGTCACCATAGCTCTCAGGGCACCAGGAGGGCCTAGTAGGAGGGTATGGATGACTCAGTGCTTCCTGTCCACACTGCTGATGGAACCACTCAAAGCATATGTCCTACTGATAAGAGATCAGTATTGTCAACTTCATAGCTGAAGGACAATTTGCCATTTCTAAATGTCTACTGGAAGGAACGGCGGATGGGGGACACTTCCTACACAGTCCTTCTCTCATATCCGCATCCAAATAAATGCAGAGAAACCACTGCCTTGGTCCAACTGAGATAATCCAGATGAGACATCCAAACAAATGAGAAGAAACCACTGTCTTGGTCCAACTGAGATAATCCAGATGAGACATTGTTTACATGCAATGCTTGAGTGCCCACTCTAGAATAGGAGGGAATGGTATGGGTGAATTAATCTTCAATTATAGGTACTTTGAAAGACATCTACCCGTACCATATGTTGGCCCTTCCTGGCATGTGGCATTGAGGACTCACTCCTAGGTCCTGTGAACACATGGTCTTTTCTAGGATCCCTGTGGTAATTTTCTCCTCTTCTCTAGACACATATATCCCTGCACACAAATACATATACATGTACACATGCATATACATATACACTCATGTATTCACATGCAAATACACACATACTCTGAAATTCATGGAACTGACTTAGAGATGAAAGAGACCTTAGAGGCAGAGGTCAATCCACTCATTTCACGATGGGGAGACTGAGTCCCGGGGAGGTGACCTGATTTGCTCAGTATCACACTGCTAGTAAGTATCTGAGGCAGGTTTGGAATCCAGGTGCTCCCGATTTCAAGTAATGAGAATACCTTTTTAAACAATTATACCAGGATTTATGCTTTCAAGCCAATGTTTTCTTCTTCAACATCTTCCAACGTGGGTGGCCAGATACTTACTTCGGTGATGCAGCTGTGATTCCAACTAGCCTGGGGACTCCTCTTTGGGAATTATTTCACGTTCTTTTGAATCACGTCAACATTGGTGAATCCTTCAAAGGTGGGTCTGACTTTTGGAAATTGCCAAAAATCATTCTGAGCTGTCTGGTCCATTTAAGACGGGGTCATGCTATTTTGTGTTAACACAAGACAAAACAAAACAAAAACCCAATGTTTCTCTGAAGGTTCATTTGGAGCTGGAGCAGCATTATCGGGGGTGGGGGACATCCTTAGGTCCTGGTTCACCACTTTTGTGTCCCCCCCCCCGAATTCCTCAGCACTTCTAAACTACCTCATCCCCATTGCCCGTTGCGCTTTATGAGATGAATTCTGCATGAATAATGACATTGATGGTAAAAAGGGAATTTGATGTTCTCTTCACTCATTGTCCCGCCACACAACAAGACCATGGGTCTTGAGAATGTTGACATTCCACTGGAGACTTTGATATTCCCAGTTTCATCACCTTTTATTGTTTCCCCTCAACCCCGTTCTTCCCTCTAGTTTTTTTGGAAGATCAGAACAAATGCTTAATCTGTATATCCGTGTGTCACACCCAGCAAAGCTTTCATCAGGTTCAAGATTTCTTTCACAATGAGGCTGTCTCTTTATGGAGATGCCATTCTTCAGCCATGACAATCAGGAGTTAATCGCCTACTTGAACAAACCAGGCTTTAGACATCTTCACCATTTCTGTTGGCCTTGGAAGTGGCCAGAGGACTGTCTCATGCACCGACGTGGGTGTCCTACTGACCCTCTTTAACCCTTTTGGGCCAGACACGAAGTTTGGATCATAATGTTGGCCTATAAAAAAAGCATCTTTATCACGCCAGGTTCATCGCTTGAAGAATTTGCAGATGTTACATGCAGATTTATACGAATTCTTGGTGCCAAGAAATTAGTTCTGATACAGAGCAATGACTTAACAAACACGACTCTTTTTATTAAGTAAATTTATTTATTTTTAGTTTTCAACATTCACTTCCATAAGTTTTAAATTTTCTCCTCCCCCTCCCCAAGATGGCACGCAATTTGATATAGGCTCTACATTCCTATTAAACACATTAGTCATGTTGTATAGAAGAATTAGAATGAATGGGAGGAACCACGAGAAAGGGAAACATAAAACAAAACAAAAAAAGAAAACAGTGTGCTTTGATCTGCATTCAGACTCCATATTTCTTTCTCTGGATGTGGATGGCATTTTCCATCATGAGTCCTTTGGAGTTGTCTTAGATCCTTACATTGCTGAGAAAGGCTGTCTGTCAAAGTCAGTCCTCGCACACTGTGGCTGTTACTGTATACAATGTTCTCCTGGTTCTGCTCACTTCATTCAGCATCAGTTCATATAAGTCTTTCTAGGTTTTTCTTAAGTCCGCCAAACATGGCTCTTTTTGAGCACAGCTCCAGGTATGACCCAGGATGACTCTTCCTTTTTGCAGATGAGGGAAATTAGGCTTAGATATAGTAAGCAACTTGCCTGTGGTTACACATATATGGATGGGCATGTGGGGACTGAAGCCAGGCCTTGCTGATTCCAAGTCTAAGTGTCTATTCACTATGCTGCATGGTAGTGACCAGAAAACCTTGAAAGTTTTGATGCTGAAAGATGTCAGCATGTCTCTGCTATGATTGAACCTTTTTCTGTTCCCAAAAAACTATATACAGTAAGCAGGCTTATTATAAACTATTACCACTGGCTAGGTGGCGCTGCAGAGGCTAGAGAGCCAGGCCTGGAGTCAGGAAGACCTGAGTTGACAATCTGGCCTAGGACTCATCTTTCCCAGTTCAAATCAGGCCTCAGACACTTCCTGGCTGTGTGACCCTGGGCAAGTCACTGCATCCTATTTGCCTCAGTTCCCTCATCTGTAAAATGAGCCAGAGAAGGAAAGGGCAAACCACTCTACTATCTTTTCCAAGAAAACCCCAAATGGGGTCATGGGGACAAGTGAAATGACTCGACAACAACATCGAAGCAGAAGCACAGACAGACTGATACACATCCACATGTGCACACACATAAACTACATCCCCCTTCCTCTCCCCCAAAGAAAAGAAGCAACAACTTAGAGTAGTCAGTAGCATGTACTGTGGTGCTTTGAGTACGTGGTATCTTTTGCTTCTCTCACTGAGTGCCATGTGGAGAGTGACGTCATCTGCTGGCCTTTGCAGAGGATTTTGGACAACTCTGAGGGCTCGATGCTGTCATAGAGGGACCAGAAGAGGAAGCTCTTCATTGCAGAAAAGATTCTACATGAAAACAGCTGTCGAGTGGGGATTCCTAGAGAATGAGGCCTGCTGGCTAGGCCCTTTGGGAGACCAGAGGGCCAGACTCTTTTGGCCCTCATTACAAGGAATTTCTCTAAGCTATGGGGCATTTATAACTGCATCCCCGGGCCTGCTGAGGCTCCTTATGCCAGGAGTGGTCCACTGCCTTAAACCAGCAAGTGCCTTCCAAGTTCCACATTTGAACCTAGGACCATCACGGTCATTACTCTGCGAATGCTGAAGATCGCTCACACCAAAGACTGACTCTGGACCACAACTCAAGCCTTGTTGGTGGACATCCCATTGTCCTTTGGTCCCCAAGAGGGGAAAAGGAAATTAATTGCTGAGACATGGGATGCAAATGGAAGATGGTTGGGTTTTTTCTTTATGTCAACTTTTTTTTGGTGAATTCTTCATCTCTAACGTAGTGATGCTTAAGAGGAAACATATGGGTTGTAAGCCCAGCTGTGACTTTCAGCTATATAACTCCTGTTAGTAAGAGACCCCCTACACCTGTGCAAATTGTGAACTTGAATTTTGAAACTCATATTTGTATCAGCCACTGGGGACTGCCTACAGGCCTGAAATTGGGGTCAGATGGTCGCTTTAGCGGCTGAGTAACATCTATGGAGTCAGATTTTATCATTACAACAATGTTGGGTTTTTTGTGTTTTAGCGAGGAGGAGGTGGGGAATCTCCCCTCTGTACCCAATAATGGAATAATTCAGCCTGAGTGGACAAAGTAACCACTGGGGAGGGGTTGATTGTCATGAGCACAGGTGTGCCTTGCTTTACACAATAGGCCTGGTCCTAGGGAAACTGTCCTGTGAATTGAATCCCATTTTAAATACAGCAAGGAGAACTTGCTATTTAGAGGAGTCCTGAAATGAATTAAAAACAAAAACCCAAACAAGCCAAGTTTCCTTTTGTAATGAAAACAAGTTTGGATTTTTCCCCCCTTGAGCAGGGCCCACTTGTATTTTCATAGAGTGAGTTGAGAAAGGGGAAGGGAGCCATTCCATGAGAACGTATGTTCTCTTGGGTCTCCTGTTCAGAACATTGCTTGGATCTCTTCCACTGAAGGTTGAGGCCAGTGTTTAAATGAGCTGAGATGATGGGAAAGTAAATGGCTTCTTTTGCATGCCCCTTAAGTATTCGGTAAATTCAACTCTGAAAGTAAATCAAACAGGAGAAAAAGGAACT
>CM053628.1:47829154-47844500 GCA_028646595.1 Phalanger gymnotis
AGTTGGGGGGAAGAGGCTATGGTTTTGCCATATTCTCTATAAGCATTCAGGGGTCTTTGACAAGCACAGGCTGACACGCTCTGGAAGAAAAACTCCAGCTGGGACGGACTGCCTGATTGGAGCAGCTCTTCCTGGAAGGGATGAAATAAGGCTCTTTCTTTCCATCATGATACAGCCAGAGAATGGACAATGTTTCAGGCTCTTGGCACTGGGAAAGTGGGGTGTGGGCTTTCTGCTGCTTTGCTGGCATCCTTAACTCATTGTATTGCAATTAAGATGTTGATTGTGGCTTCTGGGTGAAGGGGGAAGTGAATAAAGATGTCGATTTGGAAAGATTCCCAGTTCTTCGTCTTGCCTGAGTTTGTGGAGTGGAGTACTTTTGCAAGTGGGCCTTTGAGACTATCAGCAGAATAAAACCATCATTCGGGCTCTAGATTTACTGTGAGGACTCAGGCCCTGCCCTTGAAAGAGAGCAAATGGCTGGAATTGGGCCCACAATGCCCACAGGTGGCCCATAAAGATGAGAGAAAATCAGACTCAGCCCTGAGGGGGCCATCACAGGGCATTTAGGAGAATCTTCTGTTTGAGCAGGAATCCCCTCAACCTCATCAGAGACAAGCCTCCACTTGAGACCTCTTAGGGCGGGGAAATCACTACCTTTCAGGGGCAACTCATTTCTCTTTTGGACAGCTCTAATTATTAGGAAGTTTGTCTTTATATCAAACCCAAATCTACTCTTCTGGAACTTCCACCCAGTGTATCTATGCTGCCCTTTGGAACTAATTAAAAATAAGTGTAGTTCCTCTTCCACATGAAAGTCCTTCCAATACTTGAAGACAGTTATCATGTCTTCTCCAAGGTAAATATATTCATTTCCTTCCATTAATCCTCACACACAGTCATCTCACTAGCTTGGGCTCTCTCCTCTGGGAGCACGTCAGTGTCCTTCCTATAATCTGTCAGATTCCCTGGGACATAACACTCCATCTAGGTATGGCCTGGCCAGGACCGTGGAGAGCGAGAGTGATCACCTACTTCACCATTCCTCTTTTCTTTGAGCAGCCTAGGGAGGAGTGGCCTTTTGGGCTGCCTTGTAATGTGTTTGCATGCTGCCTTAACCTTCAAGTTCTTATATGAACTGCTATGTCCCCTGTCACCCCCATCCTGTACCTGTAGAACTGTTTAAAAAAACAAACAAACAAATGCCGATGTTTATTTACATTTATCTCCCATTAGATCTGACCTTTTTCCATTCGGTCTATCATTACGATCTGTCAGAATATTTTATTTATTTAGAATATTTATCTGTATGTATCGGAATATTTATCTGTATTCTTCCTCGTAATGTGTTAGGCCCCCTTCAAGATTTGTGTCTTTCCACACATGTGGAAAAACATCCTATTTTGTGCCGTATGAGTCTCGGGATCAATACATGGAAAGCACTTTGTAAACCTCAAGGCGCTCTCTCTGTGCTCTGACGCTGATGATCTGTGGTGGTGCCACAACCTTTGAAACACAGAAGGCCAAGAGAATAGAGACGAGCTAGGAAGGTACTTGACAACAGTTGGGGATTCCGTTGTCCTTGATTCTCTAATAGAGTCGTCGTTCCCTGGCTCTTTGATGTTCTCTGTAACTGAGACCTCAAGGAGCACTCAACACAACTTGATGGCCAAGACTTTCCTTGGGGACACTTACAACACAGAGGAAAACAAACAGAGACGCTTAGGGAAAGTAATGTAAGTAAGCCGACTTCACAGAACCACATTGTTCGGCTTAGATAAAGCCTCCCTTTTCTGTCTTTCTCTCTCCCCGCATCAACCCACTCAGCTTTATAACAACATAGTACAAGGATCGATATAGGCAACATCAATACGTAAGCCTGAACTAAGTATGCTTTTATAATCTACCTGAAGGCAACCTCGGAATGAGAAAAGAGGCTGTTTGTGGCTCTCACCAGGGGTATCTACAAATGCCTCTATGTTCCTGTTCCCATAGTTCCAGTGTCCTGCCGACTCAATTGTGGTAGCAGATGCTTTCATCTGAGAAATCGATTAAAAATATTGAAAATAATGATGGGGTCCATTTGAGTCTTTCCTCCAGGATGACACCGATCTACCATTCTTTGGGTTGACTCATTCAAAAGGTTCCTTAGCCGTCCAACTATATTATCCTCTAGTCTAGCCATGCACAGGGTATAGGACTGTTTTGCTCTTAGAGGAAGAGGAAAGGCCAATGGTTATGGGGGTGCTAGCATCCCAGGCCTCCACCTATGCATACTCGAGCTCACATCTCACCATCTCATCTGCAAAAACAACATAAGAGACCTTGTTAAAGGCTTTGCTGAAATGTAGGTATACGTCCACTGCATTTCACGGATTTGTAGATCCTTTTGTCAGAAAAGGAAAAGAGATTGGTGTTCTCAGGAAATGATATGTTCTCAGTTAACCCATGTAGGTCCTAATGATCATCAGTCCCCTTGTGATTACCCTTCATTATATAATGCTGGAATGGAGATGAACCAGGGGTTCAGAAAGAGAAGTCTTTGAATTCTCCTTTCAGGCTGCAAGTAATCATATGTCTCCTATGGCCCGGAGGAAAGGGAGAGTTAGATCAATGTGTTCCAATGGCTGTGGAGCGCTTAGAGCTTGTTCGGACATCAGAGACACCAAAGTCATCCCCTGTGTCCCATGCCGTCACCAGTCATCTTGACTTCTGTCTTGCCACCGGACTTGGATGACTTTGGAAGAAAGAGTGAGGCTAACAACTTTGTGCAACCCTGCCTCACTTGAAAACAATTCACACTCAAGTCAAGGCATCAATCACCCCATGACCTGATTGGTCCTCTTTGAAAATGAAGGATAAACAACAGCTTTCACTGCAAGGCATCATTGCTGATGGGCAAGGAGAGGGCAACAGAGAGAAATCCCCCACTACCTTGCCACCCACTGCTAGAGGCACAAGGGAAAGTTAAAAAGGGAGTATTTCAGAGCTCAGTCCTTCCTCCACAGCTGACTCACAACACTTCTACCAGGGTCATTAAAATCATTCTCCCCATTTAAAAATTCTCAGTTTCTGTCATTCATCCAAGCTCAGGGGATAAGTCCACTCTGGTAGTGAGACAACTCTGCTGGTCTTAGCCATATCTCCTGACCCTTTCATATGCAAAGTACAACCAATTAAGGTCTGCCAAGAGCAAAGCCCCTCTGGCCCACATCCTTACAATAATGTGGTCTAGAATTTGGCCGGAATCAAATTCATCGACTTAAAGTCTGAAAAATATACTTTCTTCTATTTTCTGAAAATCACAACATTTACTCACCTCCAGTTCTACAAACCCCTTCTCATTCTCCATGGTTTTACAAGATCACTTTCAGAATTTCTGCAATTAGACCTGCTAGTTCCTTCATTCTCCATGGATATCAATTGATCCAAGCTGGGTGACTTACTTTCTTTGAGGGAAGTTAGTTATTTTCTTATGTCCCCTTCATTACCTTGGATTTTAATACCCTGCTAACCATTTTTGTTTTCTTTTTCCCAGTCAGAAAATCATTCTCTTCGGCAGAGAAATGGGTAACTGCATGTCTTAGTTCATCGTGTTTCTTTTTGTAGCCGTGAAAAATGTTGCTTGGTTTCATCACCTCTGTGAATGTTCCGTGGGCCCAGGAGTGATTCACAATGGCAGCTAGATAGAGAAAATTCTGAGATTTCTTCTAAGAAATGGGATTGCCCCTTGACTGGTGTTGATATCTTTGCAATAAAGGAAAAATATAAAAGAGACACTGGCATTGTTTATGGTCTCTTTCGTTTTGGAACTTCTAAGTTCCACCATTTTAGAGATGAGCAGCCTTGGAATAATGATGTGCTGACCAGTGCCATCTCGAGTTGACTAAGGACTGAAAACCACTATGAATGTTGTTTGTAATCCTGATGGATTGGGGAGAGGAGGAATGTTTCTCTCTCTCTCTCTCTCTCTCTCTCTCTCTCTCTCTCTCTCTCTCTTTCTCTCTCTCTCTCTCTCTCTTTCTCTCTCTCCCTCCCCTTCCCCCTCTCTGTTTGCCTGCTTGCCTATGTCTGTCTCTGTCTCTCTCTTTCCTCCATCCATTCTTTCTGTCAAGGGATATTCCTTATTATTCTTCAGAGAGTGCTTATTCAGGGGCTTGCTCTATCCATAAGAAGATCCTAGTAAGAAAGAGACACGAAAGGGAGTTATAGTTGGCAATGAAATGACAATCTATTGCAATGGAGGATATTTCATACATTTTCTAGGAAAAATTTTCTCCTACTTATCTTAAAGTTGAGCTGAACTACTATGCAGATGTCTAAATCTATGAGTACCCAAGGAAGGGAAATGAGAAGCTGAATTATTCCAATGGTGGAGGGCTAGAACAAAGATATAATTATAGCAATTTCCATAATTTAGCTTTTTGTCAATACTTAATTTCCTAGGCTAATACCTAGGGGGGGATGCCCCAAGTTGGGGCATTGTGGAGGGAGGGAAAGCGATGTAGACTAATTAAGTTTACTGAGGCTTTGAGTACCCTTTGGTGTAGGGATGATCACCCTGTTTTGTTTCATAAACTCCTTTGGCAGTTTGGTGAAGCCAATGAACCCCTTCTCAGAATGTTCCTAAATGCATAAAATAAAATACATGGGACTACAAAGGAAACCAATTACATTGGAATAGTTATCAAAGCATAAGAGAAAAAAATCATAGATCTCAGTTATGAATCTCCAGTTTAGTAGCTGAAAGAAACTTTGCAGGCTATGAAAAGTGCTACCTATCCCCCTCTCTCCCATCCCAGAGCACAGGCAGAGTGTTGGGAGCAGCTCAAGTAGAATACCACTTGATGGATAGCAGTGGGCATCAAATGGGCATCGGACTTAATGAATATCAAACTTTGAGTTGAGTCAGCCCCCTCCTACTTGATTTTTACCTGATAGGCAGCACTAACAAGCCTGAACCAAACACCTGCATTTCAAGTCATTGTCACATGTCACCTATAGGATGTGTTCATTATTAAGTGTGACCTAAGATGCCATTTCATCCTCAAAAACCCTAGTTACATATTCTCCATAACTAAGATAAGCCTCAAAACTGTTGTAATCCATGGACCAGAACCCAAGGCTCTGGGCTTACCTGAACCAGGTTCAGTCTTGGACCATGGCACCCCAAATCATGGTATCTTTGACTTTTATGCCCCCACCTAGAGTTACCTTTAGAAGACATCAATCTAGCTCAAATGGAACTTGTGTCTGGAGCTCCATACACATGGGTAAAAGGGTCCCCAACCCTTGCATGAGTACTCAGCACTGAGAATAAGACATTCTTCATTTCACCCAACAGACAATGAAGAAAATGGCTCACAGTAGGGCTCACAGAAAGGGCTCACAGTAGCCCATAAACACTCGGCATGATTCCTCTCTTTTTCTAGTAAGTATCTTCTTTCTTTAGGGGTCCAAGATAGTCAACCAGACTCAGAGCACCACCTTGTGGTTTGGATTCCCCTCAGAAGAGAAATGAACTTTCAGACGCTAGAGAGGCAACCCCTCCCCCACCAACTTTCCAGTGAGTCTCACTTTCATCCAATATATATATATATGTATATATGTGTGTGTGTATGTGTGTATGTATATGTATATATATAGTAAACACTCATATATGTGTCTGTATATATATATGCATATACATATATATATATATATATGTATATGTATACTTATGTATGTCTAAAGCCTTATGGAACTACCCTAAAGACCTGGAAAGTACCTAGAAGGAAAATAAACTTAAGGTTTTTGGAGAAGTAACTCCATTCTCTTTGGGCCTGCACTGACTCATGACTCATGGTAAGAGTAGAAGACCAAGGGCAAGTCTTCTGCTTTCTTTTCCCATGGCTCAGTCCCTTTCTGATCTTACAGCCTTTGTCCTCTTCTCCCTAAGAGGCTGACGTTGACCAGCAACTCTTCCTACTCTCAATAGAAACTTGGATTCTGAGATCCTCTTCTATTTCTAAGTGTTTGGTGGCACCCAGGAACTCCTCATTTTCACTCTAGAACATAGGATCCAGGAATTCTCTCAGGTGAGAGCTCATATGACTCTAATGGGATTCTTTCTCTAGACAGCCATTAACTGTTCCTGAGATAGTGAAGTGTGGACATGTACAGGTTTCCCCTCCACTCCTACCTTTCCCTTTCCATACCAACTCAGGTCCACTCTTAAGTTCTGTTGCTCTATGGTGTATCCTTTGAAAAGGGGAACAGGGTAAAAGGTCAACCCCACAACTGACCACCTTTTTGTAAAGCCTAGCTAAAGGTATATGTCTTTCCCCAAAGAATTCAAGCTAAGCCATTCATACCCAATTGATCTATTACAACTCAAACCAGTCAATTAAGGCCCAATCAATGAGATGCAATTAAATTCCCAAACAGGTTTATAAGCTCACCAAGTTGATCCCTATTAACTTCCTACGCCATGCAAAAGGATCATGATGGGCTGGATATTGACAGGTTTAAACTGAAATATTATCTCTGTTTTAATGTATTTTGATTTATCTTGTTAAACATTTCCCAGTGACACTCTCCAGGGAGTGTGGTGGGCCACCAGCTGTGGCATCGGTCTATGGTATGTACTCTGATGACAATATTACTCTTTTCTATTCTGATCATTACCCAAGAGTATTGTGAGGCTTATATGAGACAATCGATGGAGAATACTTAGTAAACCTTACAGGATGAACAGGATCCTTTCAGAGAAACCTGGGAAGACTTGGATGAACTGATGAAGAGGGAAGTGAGCAGAGAAAGAACAATTTATAGCAGAACATCAGTACTGTAAAAAAGGGAATAACTTTGAAAGACTTAAGGTCTCTGGTCCATGAAATAACCAACCATAATTCCAGAGGACTTATGATGAAGAAAGGTAGCCACCTCCTGATACGGAAGGAAATAAGCATTTATATAATGTGTGCTATTTGCCAGGCACTATTAAGAGCTTTTTACAAATATTATCTCATTTAATCCTCACGATGACTCTGGGAGGTAGGTGCTGTTTTTATGCCCATATTACAGATGAGGAAACTGAAGCATAAAGAAGAATTAATTGACACACCTGGGGGCACATAGCTAATAAGTGTCTAAGGCTGGATTCAAACTCAGGCCTTCCTAACTCTAGACCAGATATTCTATTTACCACTCTACCAGTTGTTTCTTCGATGATATCAGAGAGATGACAGATGAAATAAGCAGAATGGGATACATATTTTTGGATGTGACCACTGCAGGAATTTGTTTTGCTTAATTATATTTATTTGTTGCATGAGTTCAATTAGTCTTTTCCTTTTTAAGTGGAAAGGAGAGAAAATAAGTGCTCGTTAACTGAGAAAGATAAAATTTAGTTAAAATACATTAAGAAATACAGAGACATTCTTTTGGAAAAAGGAAAAGCCTGGTGAGCAGAGTAGCTTTTTCAAATAGCCTGCATTGAGTGGATGATGCTTGTATTTCCACAGTGACCACTGGAGACCATTTCTGTTCAAAGTGCCAGCTGATCTCCCTCCTAGGAGGCAAAATTAAAGAGCTCAACAAAAATCTCTCTGCTCTATAGTTCATCAGGGAGAAAGAGGTGTTCCTTTTCAAATATGGAAAAATGTTTTCAATGTGCAAAGGAAAAAGCAAATGTGAAAAGACAGAGGGAGATCCTGAATCATGCCAGGAGATTATAGGACCCTAGATATGAGTGCTGGGAGGGAGCTCAGAGGTTAGTGTCTAACCCCCTCATTTTACAGAGGAAGAAACTGAGGACCAGGGAGGGGAAGGGGCTTATCCAAGGGCACACAGAGGATCTTATGTCTAGAGCTGGAAAGGAGCTCAGAGGTCAGCTAGTCTAACTCTCTCATTTTAAAGATAAGGAAACTCCATCTATCAATTAATAATCATTTAATCAAAACTTCTGATTTGGCACACACTGCGCTTGGTGCCAGGGATACAAATAGGGAGAATGAAACAATCTCAATTTCAAAGAGCTTACATTCCAATAGAGAAGACAACAAGCGTATACATAAATATATTTGGAGTAAATATAAACTGAATAAAGACAAAGGATTTAAATACAAGGTGGTTATTGAGGGAGGGCACTAGCAATGGGGGAATCAGGAAAGATTTCATGTAGAAGGTGATGCTTCAGCTGCATCTTGAAGGAAAATCTGGACTCCATGAGGCAGAAGTGAGGAAGGAGTGCATTCCAGGCATGGGCAAAGATTGTCATTTGTGAGGAGCAGAAAGAAGTCCAGTTTGGCTGGATCACAGTATGTGGAAGGAGCAATACCCAATGAGGCTGGAAAGACAGGTTGGGGTAGACTTATGAAGGGTTTTAAAAGCTAAGCAGAGGAGTTTATATTTATAGCCTAGAGGCAGCTGGGAGCCACTGAAGTTGATTGAGTAGGGTAGTGACATGGTCACATCGTCATATTTTGGCAGCAATGTCTAAAATGGACTTGAGTGATGAGACACTTGGAGTTAGGACACCAAATAGGAGCCTGTTGTAATATTCTAGGTGAGAGGTTGTTGTTGTTTGTCCTTCGTTCTTGAGGAGGACCATGACATCATGACATTTTGAAGAGGACCATGACTTGCAAGGGAATTGAATTTAATTGAGGGAGGGATGTGCAAGGTCACAAGCCTCACTTTTTCTTCTAGAGTCACCTGGGTCCAGTGGCCAGATATACAACAGAACAACTGGAGATGGCCCCACAGGTGAGAGGTGATAAGGGCTTGAACTCTGGTGGGAGCTGTGTGAATGGAAAGGAGTCAGATGTAAGAGATTTGTGGAGGCAGAAATGTCAAGATTTGGCAAATGGTTGGGTATGTGGGGTAAGGGGGAGTGAGGAGTTGAGGACAGTGTCAAGGTTAGTAACTCAGGAGACTAGAAGGATGCCTTTGACAGAAGCAGGGAAGTTTGTAAGGGGGATGGGTTTGAGGAGAATGTCATGAGTTCAGTTTTGGATATACTGAGTTTGAGGTGTCTAGTTTTAAATGTCGAATAGGTTATTGGTATGCAGGATTGAAGCTCAGGGCAGAGACTGAGGCTGGAGATATAGATCAGGGTCATCTGCATAGCTCTAGTGGGAGGAGAGACCAGGTAAGAACCTAGGACAGTGCCCAAGTGCTGACCAGTTAGGGAGTGGTCACATAGGGAGGAAGAGAACCAGGAGAGAATAGTTTTGTGAAAGGCCGGAGAAGAGAGAGTGAAGGAGAATGGTCAGCAGTGCCAAATGCCTTAAATAGAGCAGAAGGATGAGGACTAAGAAAAGACCGTTTTATTTGTCAATTAAGAGATTTTTGGAAAGAACAACCATGGCCCCAAAGAAGAGACAGATAGACAGACAGAAAGACAGAGAGATAGATAGAGAGATAAAAAGAAAGATAGATAAACAGAAAGATAGAGAAATAGAAAGATAAATAGATAAATGGAAAGATAAACAGAAAGATAGACATAGATAAATAGAACGACAGAAAGACAGACAGAAAGATGGAAATAAATGAAAATAGATGATAGATCATTTATTAAAAGCTTACAACATTCCAGGCACTGTGTGATGTTCTGGAATAAGCAATTAGAAAGACAATCCCTACCCTCAAGGAGGTTAGATCCTAGTATGACAACCTAACACATAAAAGAGAGTTGAAGAGTAGAGAATGTAAGTAGAGGTGGGGAGAGAAATGAGCATGGAGGGCTTGGCCACTACATTAAATAATGGTTCTGGGCAGGAAGTCCGGGATGAAAGTAGGAGGCCACAGGGACAGAGGCACCTCCAAGGTGAGAAGACTGGGAAGATGAGGAGTTGGGAAAGATACGAAGAGATATGAGAAGCCATCTCACCCCTTCCCATTCTTTGTAGGAGTGGCAGGTACGTAGGTGGGGAACATTGCATATATTTGCAGTTTTTTTTTCTATGTATTGTTCAGTTATTTTCCCTCTTTCTCTTTTTCTTTTTCAAAAATTCTTTGCTATATGGGATGGCTCCCTAATGGGGAAGGGAAGGGATACCTGGGGAAATTTAGGTGATATAAAAAGAAAATCTAGCAATACAAATTCATTTTAAAAACAGATTTCTGGGTAACTCTGGAAAGAGCAGTTTCGGTTGGGAGGTCAGACAGAAGATCTCAAGGGGTTTGACTAAGAAACAGAGGAGAGAAATAGGAATGATAGCCTGAGGGGATTTTAGGGTCTAGTGAAGTTTTCTTTTAAAAGAAGGGGGAAGACTTGGGTATGTTTGAAGGCAATACACTAGGAATGAGTAGGGAGATGATGAAGGTTCAGAATGGGGGGTGAGGGATGTTGGAACTGAGGCCCAGACAGGTGAAGTCACTTGGCCAAGGTCAATAGGAAGTAAGTAGAAGAGTTCAGGTTCAAATCTGCATCCTTTGACTCCAGATAGAGGGCCCTCTGGATTGTACCATGATACCATGGATGATGACAAAATTATCACACAGAGAAGGGGAAACAATCCAGAAGGAACAGTTTTATCATCGGTCCGTTTCTCAGTCGACATTTCCTGAGCTCTTGTCTTTGAATCTCGGAGACTAGACATGGTTTCTTGTTTGGCCTCCGTAACCAGTACTTGAAGAGATATTTTGGAACTGATTGGAACTGATTTTGTTTGCTGCTGTTCTCTCACTTTGGCTTCTTTCTTCTGTTTGTAAGACTTCTTCCCTTGCAGCATCTCGTTGTGTCCAACTTTCTCTCCTTGCCTCCAGCATGAGCTTGTGTACCAGTAGGTACCCTTTGTTCAGCACCCTGGCTGGGAAAGACTCAAGCTTTCAATCTCCTTTGTCGTCATTGCTTCTCTTGCAGCCTTTGAAGGAGTATTTCCACATGCAGTATGAATTCTGAGCATTTCCCTCTGTCTTGGAGGGGTTGAGAAATTGGACACAGCCTTGCTTTGCATTCTCTACCTCACCAAGTTGTCTCTCTGGTTTTTCCTAAACTTCCCTGTTATTTTTTAAAACTATTTTATTTTTTCCCAATTGCCTGTAAAAATAATTTTAACAATTTAAAAAAAAATTGACTTCCATATTCTCTCCCTTCCTCCTTTCCCTCCCCACTCCTTAAGACAACAAGCAATTCAATGTAGATTATACAATGTGCAATCATGTAACATACATTTCCGTATTAGTCGTGTTGAGAAAGAAAACACAGACAAAAAAGCCAAGAAAACTAAAGAAACTTTTAAAAAGTATGCTTCAATATGTATTCAGACTCCATCACTTCTTTCTTTGGAGGTGGACAGCATTTTCCTTTGGAAAATTGTCCTTTGGAATTGTCTTGGATCATTGTATTGCTGAGAATAGCTAAGTCATTCACAGTTCTTCATCATACAATATTGCTGATACTGTGTACAACATTCTGGTTCTGCTCACAACCAACAAAATAATAAATCAAACCCTGATTTGGAGCCTTTGACAATTTCCAAGGTATAAATGGTTATAGGGAACGTTTAACAATCAGCTCTTGGGAGCCAGTTTGAGGTGACTCTAGCCAGCCCCTTATTGGATCTTACCCTCCCCATCCCCCCATAACAGCCATTTACAGGGCTTGTCGCTAACATAACGCTCCGAATCATCCCCTTCCCCTATGATCTCCAATACTCCCCATTCTGCCCCTATCAAAGCTGGCCTCCAGCGTCTTTCCAGGTTTCCAACTTGTCCTCCACTGTGTGGCTGGGCCCTCTGGACTTCCACCCAGCCACTCATATCAGCAGCTGGCAGGCAAATTGCACCTCTGATTTCACGACATTCTCTTCCCTCACAAATACATCCCTACTTCTGTCCAGAGCACCAGCATCCTTCTAGTGACCCAGGCTCTCAACCTTGGTGTCATCCACAACTCTTCACTCGAACTCAGCCCATATCTCTAATCTGTTGCCAAGTCTCACAACATTTGTGCTACATGTGTTCCTGTCTCTCCTCTCACACAGCTGAATCACTCTATACCTGGATTATTGCATTTGACTTCTGGTTGGTCTCCATGCCTCATTTTCTCTCCCATTTTCTCTGATCCATCTTTCATTCAGTTGCCTAAAGTGTGGGTCTCATCGCATCACCCCCTTACTCAAGAAACTCCAGTGGCTCCCTATTGCCTCCAGGGGAAATGTTCTTTTTGACATTCAAAGCCCTTTACAACCTGGCCCCTGCCTATTTCTTCTGTCTCCTTGTATTTTGCTTCCCCAGCCATCCCATCCCATCCCACTTGCTGTTGCCCACACGCCACTCTCCATCTTGTGTCTCTGAACCTTTGCATTGATTGGTCCCCATGCCTGGGATGTTCTTCCTCCTCTTTTATGCCTCTTAGAATCCCTAGCTTCCCTTAAGACTCAAGTCGATGATCACATCTTGGAGAGACCCATTTCTAGATCCCATGGTTTCCATTGCCTTCCTTATCAAGGTTACCTTGTGCTTACTTCATATATGTGTTATATCTATTTTTGTAGTGCTCCTTGGCCCTCCGCCTCCCATCCTGCTTCAGAGTAGGTACAGATATGCTCTGACTGCTTCTTGTCAGCTATGGTAGCTCTTTTAATTGACTGCTAAGTCAAAACTCTGGCTATACTACAGGGTAACCCTCTCTTCCTCAGGCCTCATGTCTTGTGGCTGGCAGGGAGCGGAGGCTGTTCCTTCTTCCAACCCCTTCCCCCACTGACCCCATGGAGATCAAAAAGTCATCCTTATGCTTTGAGAAGAGAAAGAAGGAGAGGCCTGAGGAAAGTAGCTTTTCCCCCACTGAGTCAAAAGCTCTGGGTATCTGGCCTTCTAGGCTGCCTCCTATTTGTGTCTTCTCCCCTTATGAAATCTGAAAGGCTGACGATGTCTTCTCCTTCCCAGGCACTCAAGGATCAGAGTATAAGCTCCTGGAACAGCAAAAGAGCCAGACTAGCCAAGCCAGCAGAGTGGGAAAGAGTTATCCTTAGGGAGAGAGAATCCATGGGGGTTAGAAAGAACTCACTCGGTGTTGATTTGGATACACTTAATGAAGGTGAAGTATACAGGAATGGCCTTATTGCCAATGCTCCAAGGAGGTTTGAATAGTAGTCTCTCAAGCAATTGGAATCAAGCTATGAATCTTTACTAACTAGCATTCCCTTTCTGGGGTGGGAATAAAACTGCCTGTTATATACCGGATTCATGCTTCACATGCAGCACCTTTTTCTTAACCTCCTCAAGCCCTGTGGGTGAGGACCTTGTAGACTAAAGAAAAAATAGAATTATTCTTTGGGAGTCTGAGGTTGGGATGGGATTGGAACATTGAGAGCCTAGTTTCTGTTTTGGAGAGACAGGCAACTCCAGAGCAACGAACCCAGGGAAATTAGGATTGGGATTGGTGAAGGTCGCCAATCTAGGATACTGAGTTGGGGTGGTGATGCAGTAAAATCTGGACTTTAGGAAGACCACTTTGGTGACCTAATGGCGATAAACTGGAGTGGGGAGAGGCTTGAGGCAGGCAGACTCATCCACAGGCTATTGCAATGGTAAAGGCCTCGGGGCTAGTGGTACCTGAGTAGATGCTGTGTTAGACTGTGTTAGGCACTCATGTTGTCTCTCCTGAAAGAATGTAAGCTTCTTGAGGGCAGGGCCTTGTCTGACTTCTGTCCTTATATCTCTAGTGCCTGGCACATAGTAGGCACTTAATCAGTGTTTGTTGGTTGGTCATAGGTATTGTTGAAACTGTTGAAACATACACATGATCAGAATATAGGTAGAATTTTGCAAGGAGCTGAGATTAAATATATTGGCAAATGATATGGACTCCACTCTCTTCTCTGTTTTGTAAATAGGGACATTCAAATGTCCCTTAGCTATCTTAATCTCACCGTGTCCAAAACTGAACTCAGTATCTTTCTCCCCCAAAGATATTCCTTTCTTTCTAACTTCCTCATTACTGTTCTACCTTCCCTATTACTGTAGGAGGCACCCCCATCCTCCTCCCAGTTCCTCAGTCTCCAACTTAGGTATCATCCTAGACAAGGGGCGAAGAAGCTATGACCTCGAGGCCACATGTGGCCCTCTAGGTCCTCAAGTGCAGGCCTTTGACCGAATCCAAACTTGATTGGTGGGGGAGAGCAGAGAAAGTCCCCCCGCCCACACACACTCACTCACTCCTCATTGTTATTTGGTCTCTGGTATGGGTGAAAGGGTCTGCCTCCTTGCAGTACTCCTGAGCGTGGACTCCCTAACTGCTCAATGGCTTGATTTAGAAAAAAATATATATTGGCTTAAGGGGCCTGACTCCGTCAATCACAAGATGTCTCCTTCGCTGCCTCCTAACAGTCAAAGCCCTATAATCCTCTCCAATTGATTAAGGCTCACTTACACTTTATTGTGGGATTGTAGGAAAATCCCTTTACCTCTCCTATACACTTCGTGATTCCACTCTGTGATTATATTAATCAGATATTGTAGGGAAATGGCTTCCCATTATAATAATTTATAAAGGTTTGTAAAGCTCTTTCAGAATATTTGATTCTTACAATGGAGGTGCTGAGAGGGAGGTGCTGTTTTTCTCCCCATTTTACAGATGAAGACACTGAGGCAGGGGGAGGTTAGGTGATGCGTCTAGGGTCACACAGCTGGAAAGTGCCTGAGTCAGAATTTGAACTCAGGAATTCCTGACTCCAAGTCTAGGGTTCTATGAATTGCTCCATGTAAGGGTCCTATAAAAGACCCATGGGGCCTCTCTTTTTATCTCCTTATTTATTTTAGTTTCCAACTGCCCATTCACCTTTTCTGTCATGTCTTTTTCAGTCCATATATCACAGCCTTGGCAGAAAAATCCGAACCAACGGAAGAGATGGGCAGCTCGGTCTTGGCTGCTGTTAGGTATGGTTAGGTATCAGCTATCCTGAGTGGGGCTGTCGGGCTTTTGGGGAGGATGCCCTTTCCTCCAATAGAGTCTCAAACCAAGCCCAACTGGGCAAGCCCAACCGAGCAAACCCAATTGAGCAAGCCCTACCAAGCCTTTTGTCATGGCATCCTTAGCTTTCCTTGATGACTCTGGATCATTTTGCTCTTGGTTCTCCTGATGTCATTCTTACAGCCCCATGTCCCGCTTCTGTACTCACTCTTAGTCACATGACTCATTTCCATCTTTCATATCCGTATTTCCAAAATCATGGTTGATCAGTGAATTTCTTCCATGTCCATGTAAACTTCTTTAGATAATTCCAATTTTCCTTCTTCATTGGAATTGTTTTTCCTCATGTCTTCAGGATCGATCTTCCTTCCTTCCTTCCTTCCTTCCTTCCTTCCTTCCTTCCTTCCTTCCTTCCTTCCTTCCTTTCTTACTTCCTTCCTTCCT
>CM053628.1:47845000-47862573 GCA_028646595.1 Phalanger gymnotis
AGAGGGCACAGGGTAAGTTGAATATGAAGGGGCGATATCTAAAAAAATAAAATAAAATAAAGGGGTGAGAGAGGAATATATTGAGAGAGGGAGAAAGGGAGAGATAGAATGGGGTAACTTATCTCACATAAAAGTGGCAAGAAAAAGCAGATCTGTAGGAAGAGAAGAGAAGGCAGGTGAGGGGGGAATGAGTGAATCTTGCTCTCATCAGATTTGACCTGAGGAGAGAATAACATAAACACTCAGTAGGGTATCTTACCCCACAGGAAAGTAGGGGGAAGGGGATAAAAAGGGGGGATGATAAAAAGGGAGGAGGTAATCAAAAGCAAACAGTTTTGAAAAGGGACAGGATCAAGGGAGAAAACTGAATAAAGGGGGACAGGATAGGATGGAGGGAAATATGGTTAGTCTTTCACAACATGAGTATTGTGGACGTGTTTTGCATAAGGATACATGGGTGGCTTATGTTGAATTGCTTGCTTTCTTAGGGAAGGTGTGTGGGAAAAGAAGAGAGGAGAGAATTTGGAGCTCAAACTTTTAAAAGCAGATGCTCAAAAAAAGTTGTTTTTGAATGCAACTGAGAAATAAGATATATAGGGAGTGGGGCATAGAAATCTATCTTGCCCTACAAGAAAGTTAGAGGAAAGGGGATGGGGGGGAGTGGAGTGACAGAAGGGAGGGCTGACTGGGGAATGGGGTGATCAGAATATATGCCATCTTGGAATTTGGGAGAGGGTAGAAATGGGGAGAAAATTTGAACTCAAAATCTTGTGGAAATCAATGTTGAAAACTAAAATATTAAATAATATAAAAATTGTTAAAAGAACAAAAAGGTCTGTGAGCTTTTTGGGATCAGAGACCATGTTTTGGTTTTTCTTTGTATCCCCAGTGCTCATCACAGTGCCTGACACATAGTAAGGGCTTCATAAATACCAGCTCTTTCAATATATTCCTCTCCCTCTCCTACGCAGAGAGCTATCTTTTGTAATAATCAGAGATGTGAATTAGGTGAGGGTAAGGCCTATGCACTACTGAATCAACCAATTAATTAAGACCAGCTGTACTAAGTGCTTGAAAGCCAATGAGTGAAATGGAGTGATACTCCACAATATTGACTTAGGAGATTTTATGATAATTTGCAGGTTTTTCTAAAAGAACAAGCCAGCTTGAAACCCAGAGATTCTAATATCTGAACATCAAAGGGCAGAGAGCAATTCCAACCAAATTCCTTTGCGGGAGTACTTTGGGGGATGAGGGAGGAAATAAGCCTCAGTCTACCCCCCCCAATGACTTTATAAATTTTAGGAGGTTTACTGGATTTTAGATTTCCCACCCCCCACTCTAGCAGTATCCCCAGAACTGGGAGCTGAGGACAAACTAGATACAATGACAATCTGGCCTCAGACACTTACTAGCTGTGTGACCCTGGGCAAGTCACTTAACCCCTATTGCCTCCAAAAAAAGAAAAAAAACTAGATATAGCGAAGAAAAGCAACAGAAGGCTTTTATAAGAAGCCCACAAGAAAAGTATGCCATTCCTAGGGCCAGCCTCTTGAGGACTCCAGCAAAGGGACATCAAAGATGTGAGTTACCCGCTTTGCCTCACGTAATTGTATTTTCCTCTGGATTCTCTAGGTATTGATAGGAGATCGTGCCACAGACTTTGAGGGGAATACTTTGTACCAAGTGTTGTTACTGTACCACCTTATTACAAAGCACTTTTCTAAAAGCTAATTATCTGGCGACTAATTCAAATCAACTGATAATCACAAGGGAAAACACTTTGGTGAGGCTTTCTGATATTTGGCATTGGAAAGATACCACAACCCTTCAGGGATCAGAACTGCAGGCACAATTGGGAATTGGAAGAGCAGCTCCCAACTGTATACATGAAATACAGATGAATAAATTGAAGTCCAGACCTAAAGTCACTTGGCTGGTGACATATAGCCAATAAGCATCTAAGGCAGGATTCGAATCCAGATCTTCCTGGATCCAGATCCAGCTTCTCTCCATGCTGCCTCACTGTTCATATTGTTTTCCTTGTTCTTAAGATACTTTCTGTGCAGCAAGTGAGACTGAGAATGAGCGCAGAGATTTAAATTGGCCCAAGGTACTCAATGCCCTGGAGGAGTGAAAAGAACTGTAACACTGTCAGCTTGAGGAGAGCAGCAAAGCAGAGCTAGGGATAATAGTGGGAGGAAGGGCTCAGGATGTCTGCTGGGATTGGAAGCCTTCTCCAGTCCCCCCCCCACCAATTCTAGTGCCTTCCTTCTTTTAACTATTTCCTTTTTGTCCTGTACAGACCTTGTTTGGATGGATTCTATTGTATTCTGTCTCCTCCATTAGACTGTGAGCTCCTCAAAGGCAGAGATTATCTTTTACCTTTTTTTTTTTGCATCCCTTGCACTTAGCACAGAGCCTGGTATACACTAGGCACTTAATAAATGCTTGTTGAATGATGGGTTATTGGACACCTGCACATGGAACAGCAACTAGAAGGGAGCTCAGGAAGTGAGCCACGCCATGCACAGAGCTCACAGTACAATTGAACCCATGGCAAGCCAGCCAGACTGGCCTTGTCTTAGACACTCACACTCATCGCCTTGCCTTGCATTGGGCCTTCCTTGGAATGGACTCCCTTCTCACCTCTGTTTCATGGAAACTTTCTCTTCTGTCAAGCACCATCTTCTACATAAAACTTATCCTGACCCCCACAATAGTGTGTTTTTTCTGTATACATCCATATTTTATTTGGCTCTATCCATTCATTCATTCTATCCGTACATATGTTCCCCCTCAATAGAATGGCAGCTCCTTGGGGCAGGGACTCTTTCATGCTTTGTTTTTTTGCAGATGACTAATAAATGCTTGATCGATTGCTTTGTGCCAGAGAAGAATGTCACAGGCTGCTTGGTATAGGATGCATTTGCCTCAAGGGTTAATCAGAGCTCATCTGAATGATTTTCAAATAATTTGGGGGCACAGGCAGCATCTCACAGGACTCAGAGCAGAGAATTTCAGTGCTCATTTTCTCACAAGAGAAAGGTGGATCCTTCAAGCCGTAGGCTAGCAGTCAGAAAGCTGAGGATTTCCAAAGGCATAGTTTGTAGCCACTTAGAACAGGAAGGTAGGTGATCATTTAGAAACATTATGACTTCGTGATGAATGAATCATTTCGCATCCATCTCCTTTCCTAGGAGGAGAGTAGACATTAACTGAAAACTAGTCTGGGTGAATCATGTCAGTGAAATCGACTTCCTGAGCTTTGATTTCTTCTGTAGAATGGAGGGGTTTCACCAGCTGGCCTCTGAGGTCGTTTGCAGCCTTAAATCTAAAATCCTCTGTGTGTGTGTGTGTGTGTGTGTGTGTGTGTGTGAGAGAGAGAGAGAGAGAGAGAGAGAGAGAGAGAGAGAGAGAGAGAGACCCTGGGTAAGTCCCTTCAAGCTCTGCAGTGCTGTTTCTATGGGTTTTTTGTTCAGTCCTAGCCTCTGTTTTCATGGGGAGGGCGCCCCTCAGAGGCAGCGATCGATGTCTGGGCTCCCCTACAGGTGCCTGAAAGTGGTCCCATGATCAGGCAGCTTTTTCTTGTTTGTTCCACATCAGGCTGCTTTCCCTCTGCCCAGCAGGGCTTCCTGCCAGGCTTGCTCATTCTGAGCACATCTCAGGTTGCGACCAGCTCCCCAGTGTGGGAGCGAGCAGTCGGATCAGGTTGCCAGGGAGCTGAGAGGGCCTCCTTTCAGATGCTGGGCCTTCAAGTGCCTGCAGTTCCCCTTGTCTGTTTCACTCCCTGCACTATTCAGGCAGTATATTAGCCTACCCTAAGCTCTTCTGAGAACAAGATTTTGTTCAACACCAGAATTAAGCTGAGCTGTAAGAGGTTTGTACCTTGCTGGGGCTCACTCTCCTGCCACTTGTTCAGACCTGTGTTCAGACCTAGTGGCCTTAGGCTTTAGGCATCACGGTCTGGCGTGGCCCAGCAAAGTCTGGTGCTGCTTGGGCAGGATGCCCACAGGGCATCTTTCCAGTTATAGATATGTTCCTATAGACCACAGGCTGGCAAGGTCCAGGGCTGCTTGGCAGGATGCTCACAGGGCATCTTTCCAGTTATAGATATGATCCTATAGACAACAGGCTGGCATGGTTTGGGGCTGCTTGGGCAGAATGCCCCTAGGGCATCTTTTCAGCTACGGGCTTATGATCCTATAGACCACAGGCTGGCATGGTTCGGGGCTGCTTGGGCAGAATGCCCCCAGGGCATCTTTTCAGCTACAGGCTTATGATTCTATATACCACAGGCTGGCATGATTCAGGAATGCCTGGGGCTACTTTCTCAGGCAGGGCTTTGGAGGGATGTCTTCAGGCACTCCCCCTCCTCCTCACCCCCAACAGCTCTGGGCCATGCCAACTTATGGTGTATTCCTGAAAGAGTATCTGATATGCCTAAGGCATAGATGACAAACCCATAATGAACAATCAAGGGCAACTGGGATGTTTGGGTTAAGTCTGTAGCATCTTACATGGAGCTAAAGAAAGAGAAACTGAGTCTTGATCAGCCAGTTAGCTGAACCAGAGGTGTGGCCATTCTTCTGCTCGGCGTTCAAAATGATTTTTATGATTATTTATATTTATTCAAAAGTGCCTAGTGAATGGACCCTTATGTCCTTCATAGGAGGTTTTATGTTTACAGCTACCGTGGTATAGTGAATCCCATAATGTGAAATGCTTGGAATAAATAGCCCCCATGTAAAATATACTAGTAAATCATTGAAATTATCAATTAAGGTTCTATATGATATTATTTGGAAAATAGATCCAGGGGTGATAGAATTTATTCTGCTCTCATTTTAAGTGAAATGCATTATTCCTCAGATACCTGATTTGTAATGTGTTAAAGAGACAGGCCTAACATTAATTTAATAATTCATTGTTTTAGAAATATTGTTAGAAAAATTTGCTCTTCATTCCTTTGGGTTATGGATTGAATTGTTAAAAGACTACGGTAAATAGGTTAAAACGAAAAAAAAATCAGTAACATTGAGTTTTTGCTTTTGTGGCAGATTGGTAACCAAGTAAAGGTGTCAGTATTTTAAGATTTCGGGAACTAGCCCCTAAGCTTAGGTTAAAGTGCAGTAATTTAATTTTAGTTAAGACCTAGAAATTGCAAAGGAAAAGATTTTTAGAAATCAGTCTTTAACCAGCTTTAGTCTAAGAGTAAGGTCAGATAAATATCTGGTTAATCCTGTCCACCCACTGTCATAAATCTGTAGGAAGCCTATATTAAATCTAACACTACATAAATATTGGATATGGTAAAAATATTGGTTGTTGTAATCTGTAATTAGTATCTAAGATCTTAGATGTTTCCTTGTACTGTTCAAACTGAGAATTATTTAACTCTCTCTGTAAAAGTTCTCAAAGGATTCTCTGCCTGAAAAAAACAAAACAAAACAAACAAACAAACAAACAAAAAAACCAAAAACTGACCACACCCTGCTAGCAACTCCTCAGAGCTATCTTCCTGGGCCAAAAATCAGTCAAATAGCATCTTAGAGTGAGAAATTCTAAAAACGATGACTTGGAATACTTAGCCCAGAATACGTTAAGCTAACAGGATAACAGGTGTGAATTCAAATTGTTTGTAAAAACTTTATATGTATTTCAAGTATATGTCTATATTGAGAAATGAAGGTAAATTCTTAGGCCAGATCCTTATTTGAAAGGTTTTGAATATAGGTAAAGGTACAGGATTGAGGGACTAAGAACAGATCCAGCTCCATAAAGAAGTAGAGGAAAAGATTACACAGAGCTGGGAATTGTCATCATATGTCTTTCAGAAAAAGAAAAAAAATGAATTTACGGATAATAATTTTTTTTTGCAGTGCTAAGAGTTCTCAGCCTTGGAAATGTTACCATTAGCGATTATAAATCCAGATTTGATTTGATCTAAGCCAAAATCTGTCCTGAAGGAAATTAGAATATGGTCTGAGTGTGTTCTCCTGTCAGGATTATAATGATGCAATTGCTTCATAGTTGATAACTTTATATATAGAGAGTTTTAGATGTGATCAACATACAAGGCCAAAGGTGACGAGACAAATGATTTTCTGTGTCAGGTAATTTGGAAACGCATTAAACAGAAATGAAACCACTTGATTGGTAATAGGTTTTCTTTCAAGTTGCAAATACACAATATTGTTTATGGTATTGTTATGTTTCTATATTTTCTTAAATAGTGAAATTTGGTAAACAATTGTGTCAGCTATGTTGTTAGGAAAGCAACTTTTCTTATAATCTGGATATTGTTAGATTAAGAATTGTACTATTAAAAATGTTTAATGACTAATGTGAAAATATGTTTAATATGAATGTATATGTAGAGCCTATATCAGATTGCACACCGTCTTGGGGAGCTGGGAGGAAAAGAAGGGGGAGAAAACTTAAAACTCAAAATCTTGTGGAAGCGAATGCTGAAAACTAAAAATTAATATTAATTAATTTTTAAAAAGAATGTTTTAAAAATAAGTTAGAAAGCTGTTAGGCCATTTTATCAGCCCTGCTGACCACGTGCTATAATATTCTGAAGTAGCAATTATTTCTGTTTTGGCCAGAAACCCTGAGGGTCTTTCCCTCCCAGACTGATTTTTTTGGGGAGGACTAGGTAGAAGAGGCCATTCTTCGTTTCATTTCTTACCTAGTCTTAATCACTGAATGGGTGTTGTCTCAGGCAAAGTGAGACCTTGGCTTGAAAAGGCCAAGGCCTCCCACTGCATCTGGGCCATTGCCAGTTGTCCTGATTTATGTCTTGCCAATGGACTCCAATGACTCTGGAGGAGAGAATGAGGCTGATGATTTTACACAGCCTTGCCTCATTTAAATGGCATGGCATCATCTTCCTGGTGTTATGGTCCTCTTTGAGAACAAAAAACAAACAACAACTATGGTGGAGTAAAAAGTGCCCAGGCTCTGGAGTCACTGGATCTGCTGGTGTGACCTTGGACAAGTCCTTCCCCCTCCATGAGCCTCAGTTTCTTCCTCCGTAAAAGGGGAATTGGACTAGTCAGTCTCTAGAGTCCCTTTCAGCCTTGGATCTTGGACCTCACAGGTGACCTTGGGTAAGTCCTTTCTGCTTCCTAGAGCCCCAGTTTCTTCATGTGTAAAATGAAGGAGTTGGATGCCAAGGCCTCAGGGGTCCCTTCCAGCTAGAGATGGTGGGTCCTATTTTTATTTCTTCAATTTCACCAGTAACAATACTGAGATGCTGACAATGGCCTGAGCCTGCTGGGTTTTGATTTACATCCAGTGCAGTTTGGATCGACACCAATGAGCTCACAGATCTGCATGGCCAGTGGCCAGAGAAAAAGAAAAAGAAATCCCAGGACTCAGGGCTATGAGAAGTGATGAGGCCGAGTTCTCTAATGTAAGCACTACAACTGCTGTGAGTCCAAATCCTTGGAAGTGGATGGATGAGGGTGACATAGGAGACCTGGTGCATATAGGTCTCAGGTCCCAGGCTAGTGGATGTGTCTTTATCCTCAAGTTCATGAACCCAAGTAGAAAATCAATGATAACTTCTTACCCTAGCCATCTAAATATTTCAGGCGAAGAAACTTAGTATACATATAATGCATACACAAAAGAGTCACCTGTGATGGTTATCGGTCCTCTTTGAAAATGAAAGAACAACAATGAAGTCACCTATGATGGTTATTGGGCCTCTTTGAAAACAAGGACCAGCAACAACAACAACATCGTCATTGTCATCGTCATCATCATCTTCATCATCAAAAACAACAGAAGAGTCACTATCAGGCAGTAGGAAAAGCAATGCACTGGGTTTGATGTCAGAGGACCTGGATTCGAATCTTAGTTTTGTTGCTTACTTGTTGTGTATCCTTGGGCACTTGCCTGACTTATTGGGACTTGAGTTTTCTCCTTGGCCAAATGGAGGGCTGGGGTCGCCCTTAGTTAACTTCAGGCTTGTTCAGTTTGTAAGTGTAAGATTCTCAGAGGAAACACACACAAAGAAACTTGTTTCAACAGGTCAGGTGTAAGGATCCAGCCCACTAGGTGCCCTGACACTTAATAAAGCCAGAAAACCTCATTGCTTCTCCTCTCTTCCCTAACAATTTCAACACAACCCTTTGCCTTTTCTCTTACTGTCTCTCCATTTCCTGAACAGAGCTAAGGCATCCACATTAGCTGGGGAGAAGGTGTTGGGCTCATTAAACAGTCGTATTAAACTCAATCGTATAATCACGACATTAAGATAAAGAAAGGTTGTCAGATCCAGAAAGGATCTCAGAACACAGAATATCAGAGTTGCTGGAGGCATTAAAGCAGAAAATGTCACAGCTGGAAGGGGCTTTAGAAGTCAATAATCACTAATTAAGTGCCTACTATATGCCAGGGACTGCCAAGTGTCGGGGATATAAAAAAGATGCAAAAGAAGGTCCCTGCCCTCAAGGAGCTTACAATCAAACGGGGGATTTAAGAATCAAATAGATATATACAAATAACTGCGCGCAGGAAAAATAGGAAATAATTAATAGAGGGAAGGTGCTAGAATTAAGAGGGTTTAGGAAAGGCTTCCTGTAGACAATGGGATTTTAGATGGAACTCACAGGAAGTCAGGAAAGTTAGTAAACAGTTGAGGAATGAAAGCATTCTAGGCATGGGGGACAGATGGAGAAAATGCCCAAGAGATGGAGGATCCAGTTCTTGACATTCATAGAATATCAGAGGTGGGAGGGATTCTTTAGGACAAATAATGTTAGAACCGAGAAGTCCTCTTAGAACATTCATGTCAAAATCAAATAGAAACATAAGGATCTCTGCAGGTAGCATATTGGCAGACATTATCCATGTTCTACTGTAATTTTATTTATTTTGTTAAATATTTTTCAACTACATTTTCATCTGATTCAGGTGATATTTGGGAGTATTGGGTTTTTGATACCTCTGCCTTAGAAATAAAGCAAAGGGTTAACCTTGGGTCCACAGACCCCTTCTACCTCCCCACTTCCCTCAAGGGGCACGTATGTACATTTTAGGAGGTCCATGAACTTGGATTAAAAAAAGATTACATTTTTATTTCTACTAACTTCTAACTGAAATTTGAGCAAGCAGCTGGCACAGTGAATATAGTGCCAAGCTTGGCGTCAGGAAGATCTGAGTTCAAATCTGACCTCAGATACTTACTAGCTGTGTGACCCTGGGCAAGTCACTTAACCCTGTTTGCCTCAGTTTCCTCTTCTGTAAAATGAACTGGAGAAGGAAATGGAACACCACTCCAGTATCTTGGCCAAGAAAACCCCAAATGGGGTCATGAAGGGTCAGACACAACTGCAAAATGAATGAACAACAACAAAACTGAAATTTAGCCTTTCCTTCAATGATGCTTTAAAGCATTTTTTTTCTGAGAATGGGTCCATGGCACAAAAAGGGTTAAGAACCCCAGACTACAGAATGTCACAGCTGAGAGAGCCTTCAGAGCATAGAACGTCAGAGCAGGAAGGGATCTTAGAACACAAAACGTCCAAGATAAGAGGGACTTTAGAACGCTGAATGTCAGCACTTGGAATGCCTGAATCTCACAGTTGACAAGGGCCTCAGAAGCCATCTAGTCTAGCCATGCCAAAAGTCCCTTATATGCCCTCACTGAAGCTGTTGACCTCCCCTGAGGTGGTGTAATGGTGATGTAAATTTGAAGATCTTCCCCATCCATTAATAGGCCCAGTGACCCGCTTACAGGAAACCTAAGTCACATGTGGCAGGAGGAGCTTGCTGAATGAGTAGAACTGGAAGGGTGAAGCAGAGGAAATGTTCAGAGCGAGTTAGAACCCTGGGAGGAGAAGGAAAAGACAAGGAGTGAGCTAGGATTTGTGTTTGTGGGAAGGCCCCAGCAGCGGGGAGGCTATGGAATGGAGGGGTTCTCTGCTATGATAATGTGTATTAACTTCTATGCTACTTGGATGGATTGGACTTACTAGTTTTGGGATTGGGTTTTCTGGGGTCTGAATAAATGTTTTGCTTCTTCTGTCTTCTATATGGAGAGTCTGTTATATTTTGCAATACAGAACCAAGTCAGCATATTCATAGCAGTAGCAACTGTTGTGAATGTTGCCTTGGTGATATAGGTGGCCTGAGGCTGGTCTCAGGCTGGACACTTCAGCACTCTAATTCTCCCATTGAGATGGGCAGTGCTACCCTTGGGGCATATTGGTCCACTCTGTCCTGTTTCCAAAGTCCCTGAGGATGTTCTGGTAGGCAGTCTGTGACTCTGAGACTTTGTGGAATAAGGTTGACACTTTTCTTCAACCTCCAACTCCAGGCTTGCTCAGAGCTCCCAATTCTATGACACATTTTAATTGCTCTCTCCATCCCAATGGGTGCCCAAGTATGTGTCATTCTAATCTGGAAGGACCCGACAATAGAGACATCATCGTGTATCTGAAAGAACCCTGGATTTGGAGCTAGGAGACTTGGGCTCTGACACCGATTAGCTCTGTGACCTTGGGTAAATCATTTTTTCTCCTATGCCTCGGTTTCCACAAAGATAAAATGAAAAGGTTGGATTAAATTATCTCTAAGATTCCTTCTCTGTTAAGGAGCTGTTCAAACAGGAAGGTTTAGACCATTAGGTAAATTCAATATTTACCCCTCACCCCCAAGGCTTATGTTGGAGTATTGTCAGAAAAGTTAGCCGGTAAAAAATTCTCCAAGGCACAGTTTTCACCAATTTTCATTCTCCAATTCTGGTGAAAGATGCTCAAGCTTGGCCCCCAATAAGAGAGGAGAAAATGGCTGTCTCTCCTTTCTTTGCAGAGACGAGTGACTATGTACCATGTAATATACTCTCAGACTAAGTCACTGTGCTGGTTAGTTTCGTCAAATTGTCTTTCTTAATCTGGTTGTTTTATTCTTTGTTACCAGGGATGGCTCTCTGGGTAAGAGTAGAATGAAGAACAGATTTGTAAATTAAAGTGACATTGAAAACAAAAACAAATTATAGGGGAACAAAGAAGCCTGGAAACGATTATTTGTTTTGAGCTAAAACTTTTCCACAGTAATCAGTGAGTGTGTTAATCTTGTGTGTTCAACAAGTATCTCCTTGTTTTTCAGAGACAGAAACAAGGCTAACATCTCTTGTGAGTGGGAGCCTTGACAAGTGTGAACCAGGAACCCAGATGGACACCCAGACACCCTGGAACCCCCTCCTGCTCCATGGGGAAGCTCTCTCCCCACCAAGGCTTGTCTGAACTGTTCCCACTTGGACAGAAAACCCTTTTATCCTACCCAGCACCTCGAATGTCTGTGGAGAAGAGGGTGAAATGATGCCCATTTACATCTGTTAGTCCTTTCATTCCAGAGCCCTGGTCACAAGGAGCATTGCACAGGTTCTGATACATCAGCTGTGTGACCTTGTCCAAGTCACTTCACATCTCTGGGCCTTCATTTCCTCCACTGTGATAACAATAGAAGAACAAAAATATTATCTAGAATTCATATAGCCCTTCGGGATTCGCAAAACACTTTCCAAGTATTATCTCACTTGATCCCTATAGCCACCCTGGGAGATAGGTGCTATGATCATCCCTACCCCTGCTTAACAGATGAGGAAACTGAGGCAGACAGAAGTTAAGTAACTTTCTCAGAGTCACATAACTAGTAAGTTGAACTCAGGATTTGAACTCAAGTCTTCCTGATTCCAAGTCCAGTGATCTACCCATTGTACAAGCTCTTCAATGTCTCTGTCAAATGAGGGGAGAGGGTGTCCTCGATGACCACGAAGGGATCTTCCAGATCCAATGACGCTATTATTCTGGTCATGCTCTCCCTTCTAGCCCTCTAAGAACCCCAGACTCCTGCCAGCCTCTCAGACCATTGACCTCAGGGTTGGCCCATGGAGCTATATGGGATGATATCTCTCCCCTCTAAGAGAAGGAGCAGGACAGGCTAGGAGAATAGTTGGAGAAGAACTGTCAGAAAGGAGGTAGCTAGGTGGTATAATGGACAGAACCTTATACTTGGAGTTAGGAAGATCTGAGTTCAAATCCTGTATTAGATACTTATTAGTGACTCTGGACAAATCTCTTAACCTCCCTCAGCCTCAGTGTTCTTATATATGAAATGGAAACAACAACAATAGTAATAGTAATAATAATAATATCTACTTCAAAAGGTTGCTATGTGGATCAAATGAACTAATATAAGTAAAATGATTGGCAAACCTTAAAGCACTATATAGATGTCTTAGCTATTGTTGTCGGTCTCTTTCTGCAACCTGTAAGACTACTGTAAAATCAATGTCAGGATTACTGGAAACATTTGGAATAATGAGACCTGAGTTACTACCTGTGTGACTTTGGGTAAATCAATTCAGCTCCCTAGGCCTCAGTTTCCTTTACTGTAACAGGAAGGGGGTTACTTATTTATTTTTAGTTTTCAACATTCACTTCCATAAGATTTTGAGTTCCAAATTTTCTCCCCATCTCTCCCTTCCCTCCACCCCAACATGCTGTGCAATCTGACATAGACTCTCTCTATATATATATACATTCATGTTGAACCTATTTTCACATTAGTCATGTTCTAAAGAAGGATTAGAACCAATGGGAGAAACCACAAATAAGAACAAAGAAAAAAAAGAGAGAGAGAGAGAGAGCAAATAGTTTGCTTCAACCTGCATTCAGACTCCGTATTCTTTCTCTGCAAGCGGATAGCATTTTCCATCATCAGTCCTGTGGAGTTGTCTTGGGTCCTTACATTGCTAAGAAGAGATAAGTCTACCAAAACTAGTCATCACATACTGTGGCTGTTACTGTGTACAATATTCTCTTGGTTCTGTTCACTTCACTCAGCATCAGTTCATTCAAATCTTTCCAGGTTTTTCTGAAATCTACCTGCTCATCATTTCTTATAGCACAATACTGTTCCATTACATTCATATGCCACAACTTGTTCAGCCATTCCCTAATTGATGGGCATCCCCTCAATTTCCATTTCACCACAAAGAGAGCTGCTATAAATATTTTTGTACATGTGGGTCCTTTTCTCGTTTGTATGATATCTGTATGATACAGAACTAGAAGTGGTATTGCTGGGTCAAAGTGTATGAACATTTTTATAGTCCTTTTGGCATAGTTCCAAATTTCTCTCCAGAATGGTTAGATCAGTTCACAACTCTACCAACAATGAATTAGTGTTCCAATTTTCTCACAACTTCTCCAACATTTATCATTTTCCAGTTTTGTCATGTCAGCCAATCTGATAGGTGTGATGTGATACCTCAGAGCTATTTTGATTTGCATTTCTCCAATCAATAGTGATTTAGAGCATTTTTCACATGACTATAGATAGCTTTAAATTTCTTCATCTGAAAACTGCCTATTCATATCCTTTGACCATTTATCAAGTGGGGAATGACTTGTATTCTTATAAATTTGACTCAGTTCTCTATATATTTTATAAATGAGGTCTTTATCAGACACACTGGTTGTAAAAATTCTTTCCCAGTTTTCTGCTTCAAGGAAGGGGCTGGATTCTATGGCCTCTAAGGGTCTGGGTTTAGGATCCCACGATCCTATTTGCTCAAGAAAAACTTATTAAGTGCTTATTCTCTTCAGGGTCAAGGGAACCTGAAAAGATTTAAAAATGGATGAAGGGGCTGAATCCAGAGGCCTACCCTTCTTTGGGCGATGCCCAATATTCCAGCTTCAGAGACCCCATGGGAGCAAAGGCCAGCTTAGCCTTTGACTTGTCAGTGGATGGAGGCAGCAATAGATGGACACTGGGCCATCTCAGGGCTCAGGGTTGAAATTATAGGCCAGAGTGTCTGAGGACACCTGAGGTACAGAATGGCCAGTTTGTCACTGTGAGAGGGCCAGGCCTATTTGTCCAGTGATCAGGCTGACAGGTGTTGTTATGGGATAAAGGGAAAGGAGGATACCCATGTAGCCAGACAATGCCCAGTGACAGAGTAGATCATTTGAATGTACCGGTACCACATGACTCTCTGTGTTATGTATGACTTTCCACCTATGGATTTTGTCTAGAGGGTATGATTTTGCTATATGGTGTATAGAATATGTAAAAGGGGTTCTGGCTAGTGAGGGATTTTTAGTGGATGCTTGGTGAGTCTGCTTTCACGCACACATAATAAATGATCCTGATGTCCACTTAGAGACTGTTTCCTGTTTGCTTACTGTGTGGTGAGGAATGGCTTTTCGATTGGCCACTAAGCCAAACTGAGCATGCAGACAAGACTCCCACGGGCCCAACTTGATTTCTTTTCTTCCCTAGTGATGTATGAGGAGGACAAAAATTGCTTTGTGCCTATGGGTAGAAAAGGAGCCTCTGACACCCATTCATCTGGAGCTGCGATAAAACCGTATTTTCTGTCTCCCTCTATCTATTCTTTCTTGCTCATAGGTAATAGACTATTGGAGATGCTGTGATCTTGTAAGCCTTGAAAGTTCAGAAGCACAGTGCTTACCCAAATTACCAATGTATTTTGGGCCTATATTTGTATATATTTAGGTTATACATGTGTACATGTTGTCACCTACTGTAGAATATAAGCTTCTTGAGGGCAGGAATTATTTCATTTTTGTTTGAATCCCCAGCCTTCTCAATCTCTCTGTAACATTTGACACTGTTGAACACCCTTTTCTCTTTCCTCTCTGAGTTTTCATAACATCACTTGTTCTCCTACCTTTCTCACTGTTCCTCTTCAGTATCCTTTACTGGATCTTTACCCTTGTTCCACCTCCCCTATGCGAGGGTAAACCTGAGGATTCTGACCTATGTTCTTTTATCTTCTCTCTCTACATTCTATCTCTTGGTGACCACTTCATCAGCTCGCATGTGTTCAATGTGGATAAATGACTTTCAGATCAATAGATCTAGCTCTTGTCTCTTTAATGAGCATCAGTAAAGAGTCCTGTGCACTCTATTCCAGAAACTCACCATATCTCACTTGGATGATAGCCAGAGCTCCCGAATGGGTCCTTCTGCCTTTGTCACTTCCCACTCTGATCCATCCTTCACACTTTTGCAAAAGGGATTTTCTGTAAACACAAATCTGACCTTATTGTTCACTGTAACCTTTAGGATCAAATAAAAATTCCTCTGTTTGAAACAGAAAGCTCCTACCAGCCTGGCTCCAAGCTACCCTTTCAGCCATATTATTCCCCTCCATACACTCTGCAGTCCAGCCAGATTAGCTTTCATGTACAACCCCTTCTCCCATCTCTGTACCTTTGGCCAGATGGTCCTCCATGCCTGTATTGTATTCCCTCCACCTCTTAGAATCACTAATTTCCTGCAAGGCTCAGCTCAGACACTACCTTCTACATGAGTTCTTTTGGCTTTCTCCACCTTCCATTTCATTCCCACATGAAAACAATTGCCTTAGAATGATATTCTTTATACTTTGAATCTCCATGTACATTCACATATAAACATATGTGTATATAACTGTTCAGTTGTTTCAGTCATGTCTGACTCTTTGTGATCTCATTTGAGGTTTTCTTAGCAGAGATACTTGAGTGGTTTGTCATTTCCTTCTCTAGCTCATTTGACAGATGAGGAAACTGAGGCAAACGGGGTGAAGTGACTTGCCCAGCGTCACACAGCCAGTAAGTGTCTGAAGCTAGATTTGAATTCTCTCTATCTTTTTTCTCTGACGCTGTCTCTCTGTCTCTGTCTCTCTCTGTCTCTCTGTCTCTCTGTCTGTCTCTCTCTCTCTCTCTCTCTCTCTCTCTCTCTCTCTCTCTCCCTAAAAGAATGTCAGCTTCTTAAGGATTTGGCATGCTTCTCTTTGATTTTTGTATCCCCAATTCCAATATAGGGCCTGATCTGTAGTATAAACTTAACAAATGCTTGTTAATAGAATGATTGATTAGTTCCCTGTTGTTCCTAGGACAAAATCCAAATGTCTCATTTTGGTTTTTAAAACCTTTAACAATCTGGCTATGGCTCCTCTTTCCAGGTTCATTACCCACCACTCTTCTTCATGATCTCTCCATACTAGCCAAAATGCCTCACAGCTGTTCTCTGAACAGGACTTTCCATTTCCCATCTTTGTACTTTTGCACAGGCTGTGCCCCATGCCTAGAATGCCCTCCTTCCTCACTTCCCTCTCATAAAGTCCCTGGCTTCTTTCAGAACTCACCTCAATGCCATGGCCCATCCAAAGCCTATCCCGAGCTGACCAGGCTTATTTTTTTGAAATCATCACAGTAGCTTTTACTATCATGTGTTGACATCGTTTACGTAAGTTTCATACTTGGGAAATACTTTTAAAATGTATAATACTGGTTTGTAATTTAATTTAACCTTTTTCTTTTTTATTAAGATTTTTTTATTTTTAGTTTAGAACACTCAGTTCTGCATGATTTTGAGTTCCAGATTTTCTCCCCACCCCTTCCCTGTCCCTCCCCAAGAAGGCATGGAATCTGATATATCTTCTACGTATAACTTCGCATTGAGATTATTTACACAATAGTCAAGTTGCAAAGAGGAATTATGACCAATGGAATGAATTAGGAGAAAGAAGAAACAAAAAAAAAAAACAAAAGAGGAAAAATAAAACAAAAGAAAAAAAGGAAAGCAAACAGTTTGCTTCAACCTGCATTCAGACTCCATAGTTCTTTCTCTGGATATAGATAGCTCTCTCCATCATGAGTCCTTTGGAGTTGTGTTTGCACCTTGTATTGCTGAGAAGAGGCAAGTCTATCAGGGTTGGTCATCACAGAATTCATATATTTGTGGTTGTGTACAATGTTTTCCTGGTTCTGCTCCATTCACTCAGCATTATATTGTGTAGGTTTTTCCAGGTTACTACGAAGTCCATATCTTCCCCATTTCTTATAGCACAATAGTATTCCATTACATTCACATACTACAAATTGTTCAGCTATTCCCCAACTGATAGACATCCCCTTGATTTCCAATTCTTTGCTACTACAAAAAGAGCAGCTATAAATATTTTTGTACATATGGGTCCTTTCCTGCTCATGTGATCTCTTTGGGATATAACCCTAGAAGTGGTATGCTGGGTCAAAGGTTATGAACATTTTTATAGCCCTTTGGGCATAGTTCCAAATTGCTCTCCAGAATGGCTGGATCAGTTCATAACTCTACCAGCAATATAACAGTGTTCCAATTTTCTCACATCCTCTCCAGCATTTATCATTTTCCTGTTTTGTCATGTTAGCCAATCTGACAGGAGAGACGTGGTACCTAAGAGTTATTTTGGTTTGCATTTCTCTAATGAGTAGTGATTTCACGCATTTTTTCATATGCCTACAGATATCATTAATTTCTTCCTCTGAAAACTGCCTGTCCATATCCTTTGACCATTTCTCAATTGGGGAATGACTTGTATTCCTATAAATTTGGCTCAGTTCCTTGTATATTTTAGAGATGAGGCCGTTATCAGAGACACTGGTTGTAAAGATTTTCTCTCAATTTTCTGCTTCCCTCCTAATTTTTGTTGCATTGGCTTTCTTTATACAAAATTTTTTCAATTTAACATAATCAAAATTATCCATTTTGCATTTTGTAAT
>CM053628.1:47863073-47891360 GCA_028646595.1 Phalanger gymnotis
ACTCTTCATGGTTTAGGTATTAGTACCATATTTGTGTCATCAAAAGAATATTGTAGGACTCCTTCATCTATTTTCCCAAATAGTCTATAAAGCATAGGAATTAATTGTTCTTTAAATGTTTGATAGAATTCACATGTAAAACCACCTGGCCCCGGAGATTTTTCCTAGGGAGTTCATTGATGGCTTGCTCAATTTCTTTTTCTGAGGTGGGGTTATTTAGGAATTTTACTTCCTTTTCTGTTAACATGGGCAATTTATATTTTTGTAGATATTCACCCATGTCCCTAAGATTGTCAAATTTATGGGCATACAATTGGGCAAAATAATTCCTAATTATTGTTTTAATTTCCTCTTCATTGGAGGTGAATTCACCCTTTTCATTTTTGGTACTGGTAATTTGATTTTCTTCTTTCTTTTTTTAAATCAAAATGACCAAAGGTTTATCAATTTTATTCATTTTTTTTCATAAAACCAGCTCTTGGTTTTATTTATTAATTTGATAGTTTTCTTGATTTCAATTTTATTACTCTCTCCTTTGATTTTCAGTATTTCTAATTTGGTATTTTATTGGGGTTTTTCAATTTGTTCTTTTTCTAGCTTTTTCAGTTGCATGCCCAATTCAATGATCTCTTTTTTTCTCTCTTTTATTCATGTAAGCACTGCTTTTGCTGCATCCCATAAGTTTTGGTATGTTGTGTCATTATTGTCATTCTCTTGAATGAAGTTATTGTTTCTATGATTTGTTCTTTGGCCCACTCATTCTTTAGAATTAGATTATTTGGTTTCCAATTACTTTTTAGCTTATTTTTCCATGGTTCTTTATTACAGAAAATTTTTATTGCATCATGATTTGAAAAGGATGCTTTGACTACTTCTGCCTTTCTATACTGGATTGTGAGGTTTTTATGTCCTAGTACATGGTTAATTTTTGAGTATGTGCCATGTACCACTGAGAAAAAAGCATATTCCTTTTTATCCCCATTCAGTTTTCTGCAGAAGTCTATCATATCTGCCTTTTCTAAAATTTTATTCACCTCCTCAACTTCTTTCTTGTTTATTTTGAGGTTATATTTATCAAGTTCAGAGAGGGGGAGGTTGAGGTCTCCCATTATTATAGTTTTGCTGTCTATTTCTTCCTGTAATTCTCTTAACCTCTCCTCTAAGAATTTGCATGCTATACCACTTGGTGCATATATATTAAGTAATAATATTGCTTCATTGTTTATGATGCCTTTTATCAGGATGTAGTGTCTTTCCTTATCTCTTTTAATTAGATCTATCTTTGCTTTTGCTTTGTCTGAGACTAGGATTGCTACCCTTGCTTTTTTTTTTTTTTTACTAACCTCTTTCTTCTAGCATTAAAAATGAGACTAAGAAAACCAGAGATGAGGCCACATAAAAGACTTTAGGACCATTTTCTAAGCCAATATGTTCAATAACACCAATTCAACAGGTACATTAATAACAGTCTAATAAAACACAAGAAAAATGGATGTTTCCTTTGGCCCACCCTATTTGTTTAGGGTAAAAAATGGTACTTCTTAAAAGTTAAGTAGTTTTTCTATATTCTATTCTAATCTTATTGTATACTTGATCCTACTTCAAAGTAAGAAAATATCTAGGGCAGTCAAACATGTTGGTATATAAATAAAGAAAATGCATTTTGGAACGGTTCCAGGCTGTGTATAACATGAACCATTTATGTACATTTCACCAGCATTGATGCAAAGTGCCTTTCTTACAACAAGGCATGAAATATAAAATCTCACAAAAACCCCTGGTGAATCATTTCTCTGTACAGAGTAAATCATAATGATAGTAACTTTGTCAGTTCAGACGGAATGATCTCCCTCTGGAAATTACTCTGAATATAGTTTGCATTTCATTTTCTAAGTATATGTTGTTTTCTCTTCAGTAGAATATAAGCTTCTCAGGGGCAGGAACTGTGGTCATTTTTGTCACTTTACCCACAATGCCCCACACATAGGCACACTTGTTAAATGAATCTATGAATGAATGACTGAATTGAAAGGAATTCCATTAAATGAAAGATGATTGGCAAACAAATGATTTGTCAGAGACAAATTGCTGCAGGCCATAGCCAAGACTGCAGGAAAGAGGAAAACAGGGACCATTAAGTATGGACTGGAATGTTTTTAAAAGGCAAACAAATTGATTGTTTAACTAGTAATTTAAGAGAATTAGAAGATCAACAAGCAATTCCACCTTCGGATAAGATTCAAAGTAATGTGATAAGGATGAGTGTCATGGATATATGAGAATTGGAAATGGGAATGATTCCAACAGAGGAAAGGCAAGGTAGGTTATCTGACAAAAATGAATGAGCCAAATTGACCCCCAGCTGAACTAATGGGCATTCAAAGGAAAGAAACCACATCCTAATGCAAATAGATTTCAGGAGGGGCTATGCTATAACAGCCTAGAGAGAGAAGAAAACCTTTCCCCTTCATTCTAAATCTTATGTATTTCTTGAGGTAAGACATGGGAGATAGGCAAAGAGGATTGGATCCTGAGGTCATATTATTTGCCCAAATTAAATGAATTGGCCATAAAAGCTTAAAATGTCCCTATAGAGATGAAAGAAATCAAAGAGACAATTTATAGAAGCATCCCAATGTAAATGCTCAGGACCCAGACAGTTATGTAATTGAATATTAGCAAACTCATCAAGCTCCGATAATACCAGTGTTTCAGAAAGCATTTAACTATTTTCTGCAGTGAAAACTCTAATGACAATAAACAAAAGAAATGAACCAACTATGCTGCCCAGTGGGCTCCAAAAGGCACCAGTTACGTGGGTTCTAAAGACAAGGGAAAATCGTGATCGCAGTGGAAAATGAGTCCTGACTCCAGAAGGAATGTGGGCATAAAAATAGTAAATAAAATTCTCTAAAAACCAATTAATCAAATAGGTACAGAGGTTAATTAAATTCAAGTCAACGAACAAACATTTAGCTGATTCTTGCTCTGGGCCAGGCCCTGGCCTGTGTTCTGTGGGACCAAAGACAAACAGGAAATAATCCCTGACCTCATGGAGGGCACATTCTACTGGATTCATTCAGCTGGACCAAAGTGGATTTCTACTCAATAAGAGTCTTCAGTGATGGCCCGCTCTGATGCCTCCTTGTAGTATGGAGATGACCCTGTTTCTCTAAGGCTTTGCTTAGGCGCTCAGTGGAACTTAGGCTCTGGACAGTGTCTCCCGTACTGGAAAGAATCATGATTCTAAGATATATCTTGACTTGCTCCTTTCCTCTCTACTTTGCAGCATTCCAGTCCTCTTATTACCACCCACTTGGACTATGGAAAAAGTTCCTAACAAATCCTCCCATTTCTATTCCTCTCTCCAATTCACCCTTCAGAAGCATCTTGGATATGCATAGTTCCGGTCATGTTAGTCTTCTACTGACAAACCTTCAGTGGCTCCCTATTGCTTAGGGGAGTAAAATTCAACCTCCTTGGTAGGTTGAATTGAATGCCCTAGTAGCATTATTCCCCTCCAGTGAAAGACAGTGTGGTGTAATGAATAGAGCAATGGCTTTGGAACTAGGAAGCTCTGGGTTTGAGTCTTGTCTCTGGAATATATTGGCTGTGTTACCATGGGAAGTCATCTGATATTTCAGCACCTTGAGCAACTCTTTAAAATTATGGGTTGCAGAGTGGGTGTTGATTGGCATTGGTAGAGGGAGTTTGCTGATTGGGAATCCCTTATACCAATGGAAACCACAGTTTCAATCTAAAAAAAAAATCCCTCCGCAAACTCAATAATCTAATCAAACTGGACAATTTGCTGACCCTCCCTCAACACATCCTGTACTTTCCCACCTCTCTGCTTTTGCTCACACAGTTCCCTATGCCTGGAACTAACCCTTTTCCTTTCCCTCTTTATCTGCTGAGTTCCTACTCATCCTTTAAAGCCCAATCCAAGTGCTAGCTCATCTAAGAAGCCTTCCCTGTCACTGATGACTGCCTCCCCCCATCTTCCATCCCCTCCCCAAAAAGCAGCTTAGATAATGCTTTATTTTGTTGTTGTTCAGTCATTTCAGTTGTGCCCAACTCTTCATGATCCCATTTGGACCTTTCTTGTCAAATATAGTGGAATAGTTTGCCATTTCCTTCTCTGGTTCATTTTACAGATGAGGAAACTGAGGCAAACTGGGTTAAGTGACTTGTCCAGAATCACACAGCGAGTGCCTGAGGCTGGATTTGAATTCAGGTAGATGAGTCTTCCTGACTCCAGGGCCAGCACTCTATCCATTGTAGCACAACCTAACTGCCCCACAATGCCCCACAATATTATTTTGTGTATCACAGTCATCAGTGATGGTGTCCTAATTCCCCTACTGGACTAAATTTCACAAAGGGGAGAAAAAAAAAACTTTGCCCAAGCTAAGCTTTTTTTAAAAAAAATCTCTGCGTTCAAAGCAAAAGCAAAAACAAATTCCTGACTCACTGTAGAATAGAAATGTCTGTACATTCTTCAAAGGTCATGGCAAAAGAAGGTAATTTTGGATAAGCTCTATCATTTAAGAAAGGCTTAAGAGGCTCTGTCTTTTAAAAAAAGTCTCTGTCTTCTTCCTGAGACCCAACCTTGCTACACAGATGGAAAAAACCCTGAGAATAAATAAGAACCAAAATCCTGGCCAATCTTGTGCACCCTCCCTCTCTTTCTGCAGTGATGGAGGTGGTGGTGGTGGGGCGGAGTAAGGGCTAAGAAATAACCGGTTTTTAGATAATGCAAAGGGTTAGCCTAGTTGTGGGGTTTTAAACGTGAAATTCCCGACTAACACCTGAATGGATAGGTAACCAGAGACAGTGCATTTTATCAATCTTTACATATAGCAATGGCTCCGACTTCCCTTGTTCATATTTTATTTCATTTTTTAATATTTATTTTTGTGTCCCTGTTGTTTTCATCCAGAATGTAAGCTTCTGGTGGACAGTGGTGATTTTCCTTTATCTTAAAATCTCTGCTATCTGTCAGAGCCACTGCTTAATTAAGGCTTGTTGAACCTAATTGATTTGCTTAGTACTAATTAAAAGAGATGGTAGGACCTTAGAGCTAAGTGGAAAGAGGCCTCAGAAATTCTCCTTGAAGAGGCAAACAGAGGACTGGATAGATTCAGTTGTATTGTGTATCCAAGGGCAACCAGAACCAGGATTTCTTGGGAAATCTGGCCCCTTTCTGAGCTTTGCTTGTGATAACCATCTCCAAGAAGACCACCATAAACAGAAATACAACGCTTTTGGAAGAGGCATAGCCGTCTACAGAGATCTCATTTAGACTCAAACCCAGGACTTCTTTACCTCGCATAGAGTCACAGACCTCTTTGGCCATTCAGGGCAAGATTGGCTGCCTAGGCGTATAATTGAAAAAAATACTAAACTCTAATTAAAGGACATGAAAATAAAATGTAAGGTTTTCTTTTTCTTTCCAAAATCAGAGTCTCTGATACAGTTCTGTCCTGTGGACTGTGAGTGAAGAGTTGCTGTTCTAAATTAAGTCAGTATATATTTGAATATGGGAGGTGTCCCCAAGCTTTGAGGCTTTCACCCCAAACTTTGCTGATTTCGCCCCCTCCCCATATTTGGTGATTTTCATGCAGCGATAAGCTTCAAACTGCCCTCAGATTTTGGGGACATCTTATATTTGGTGACTTGGAAGCAAGGATAAGCAGAGGTGAGGCTAATGAGTACATGTAGGAGGACCCAGTTCAGGAGTAAGAAATGAGAGCAGTCAAAGGCTTGAGGACTATACAGTAGTCTCAAGTCTTTGTTTCAGAATACTTTCTTTGAGGAGATAGATAATATGGAGTATTATTATCCCCATTTCATAGAGTGGGAAACTGAGACCCAGAGAGAAGCAATAACTTGGCTGTGGTCACACAGCTAAGTAAGTGGCAGTGGCAGGTGAGATTTAAACTGAAAAAAGAAGTCTCCACCCATGATCATGTGGTAAGTTTCAGGGCATTTTTAGCAGATTTTGATAGAAGGCCAATTTTATCCACCCCAACTTGGTGCTGGACTTCCCCCATTTTTAAAGGGGCAATAATGGCTTTTTAGCCCTCTGTGCCCAAGGTTGTAGGATTTGGAGCTTGGAGCATCTAGCCCTCCCCTCTCATTTTTACAGAGGAGGAGAAACCAAAGCCCAGAGAAGATAAGTGACTTGCCGAAGGATCCCTCATTTGACAGAAGAGTAAACTGAGGCATAGAGGACAGTGACTTACCCAAGTCTACATGAGGGTTAAATAGCAGAGCGAGAATCAGCAGATCCTCTGATTCTAAACACCTTGGCTCTCCTGTTGGAGAACTTTTATTCTATTTTTTTGTTAATTTAAGTTTATTTTATTTTCAGCTCTGAATTTTCCCTCTCCTCCATTGAGAAAGCTAGAGAGACAAAACTGTTATAAACATGGATAGTCAAACAAAAGAAATTCCTGTATTAGCCATGTTAAAAAAAATGAATAAAATACCTCTTAGGGCTCAACCTGAGTCCATCTGGAGGTAGACAGCCTGTTTTATCAGGAGTCTTCTGGAATTGTGGCTGGTCATTATGTTGATTAGAATTCCTAAGTCTGTACCACCTCACACCTATCAGATTGGCTAATATGACAGAAATGGAAAATGATAAATGTTGGAGTAGATGTGTAAAAATTGGAACACTAATGTATTGCTGGTGGAGTTGTGACTGGATCCAACCATTCTGGAGAGCAATTTGGAACTAGGCCCAAAAGGTCATAAGACTGTGCATACCCTTCGACCCAGCAATACTACTGCTGGGTTTGTATCCCAGAGAAATAAAAAAGGAAAAGGTCCTATATGTACAGAAATATTTATAGCAACTCTTTTTGTGGTGGCAAAGAATTGGAAATCGAGGAGATGCCCATCAGCTGGGGAGTGGCTGAACAAATACATGATTGCGATGGGAATACTATTGTGCTATGAGAAATGACAATGGTGGGGGGTGGTTTCAGAAAAGAAAAAAAAACCAAAGTGAAGTGAGAACCAGTGCACAGTAGCAGCCATATTATAATGATGATCAAGGCTGAAAGTCTTGGCTCCTCTGATCAATACGGTGATCCAAGACAACTCTGAAGGCCTTAGGATGAAAAATGTTCTCCACCTTCAGAGAAAGGATTGATAAGAGTCTGAATGAAGACTGAAGCAGACTTTTTTTTTTAACTTTCTTTATTTTTCCTGTTTTTTTGTCTGTTTTCTTCCACAACATGACTAATATGGAAATATATTTTGCATGACTGCACATTTATAACCTGCATCAAATTGCTTGCCTTCTCAATGAGGGGGAAAGGGAGGGAGGGAGAGAATTTGGAGCTCAAAATTAAAATAAAGGAATGTTAAAAAATTCCTTTTACATGTAATTGAGAAAAAAATTACTAAATAAATTCCTGAGTCTTACAAAGTTGTCTGTCTTTACAGTATTGTTGTCATTGCATATGATTCATCCAAAGTAGAGAACTTTGAATTCTCATTTGGTGTAATATTTTGAAAGTGGGCCCGGAGGGCTTCGTCTCACCCCATGATCCCTGAGACATGACCCAATGCCCTGCTACACTCATTTACTCAGACCGAAAGCTAACTACTTTTCAAGTCTGAACCTCGTGTAATGCAGGTTCCCTGAGGTTACCCCAGCAGGCTCCCACTGTCTTTGGTAGCTGACACCTGGTCATCCAAGATGGTGCTTTGAACGTTACCAGCTCTGGAGCAGAGCAACTTCGTTTCCTTGTGTGACCCTGGGCAAATCAGATCTCCTGTTGGAGTCTCCATTTCTTCACTTGTGAATTTTCTCTAAGTCATTACAGTAGTGAGTTATAGTACCAGAATTTGAAATTGTGGGAAGATAAAGATTTTTTATGACTTTAAAATTGATAGGGACCACCTTAGCACAAGGGAATGTCAGAGCTTCGGGGCTTTAGAACACTGAATGTCAGAGCTGGGAGGGACCTTAGAACCTAGATCAGAGAATGTCAAAGCTGGGAGGGACCACTTAGTTTCAGAATCACAAATTTGAGAACTCCCTTTCTCCCTATCTGGAGGTTGAACCCAGGTCTTTTGAGTCTGAAGAGAGTTGTAAATGAGAAAAACAAAGAAAATAAAATACTAGAGAAAAGTAAGCAGTTTTGATTAGAACTTGAAATGGAAATGAGCATGAAGTAAATGGTTATGATGCAAGCCTTCATTTTTTCCTTGTTTTTCTTATGTGGAACGGAGCTCTCCTGGACTTTAGGACCCACTCAATACTTGCAAATTTTGCTTCCTTTTCCCTGCCCAGCCCCATCCCATTTTTTATTTCTCAGTTCTGTTCCTTTTCTTTTGTCTATGAGTTATCCATGACACACAGAAGCCATGTCTTTGCCTCTCTTGGGGTAGGGACATGACATGTTGGTTTGACACAAGGCTCTACTATGTCCCTATGGCAATGTCTTGGGTATCTGCTTCAAGCCTGAAGCCCTGTTGCAGAAGAGGCAGGACTGGCTGACATTGTATAAGACTATCCCCTTGATGCTCCTACTGGATACCCATAGGTCCTTGTTCTCATGTGTTTTCAGACCCAAGACTAGTGGCTGGCTATTGATGGCCATGTGAATAATAATTCTCATTTCTCTAATGCTTTGAAGCCTACAAAATACTCCACTGTCTCTATGATCAGAGTCTTGGTCCAAACGGAGATGTGCTCATGCCTTCCCAGGTTCTGACTGACGAAGTGCTCCGATCCACCCCCCTCCTCTCAGAGACAATTCTGGTTAGTACATAGAGTCCAAGACCCCAGTCTTGGTGATTGAGTTCTCCTGGCAGCTAGAGATGCAAATAGTGAAGGATATAGTTTCCAAAGATGAGAGATGAAAACCAGACAAAGGCTTAAGAAGTACAGACATGTCAGAATAGCAATAGAGGACTTCAATTATCCAGACATCTAGTGGGCTGGTTTTGCCAAGAGCAGAACAGTTAATAAATTCTTGCTTTGCCTTAATGATAATTTCATCGTTCAAACAGTGGAGACCAGTGACAAGGGGAAGTGCTGTCCTGGACGTGATGCTAATGGCAAAGAAGGAATCGGTCGCTGAAATAGAGACGATAGGCTACTTCAAGATGAGTAAACCACTCCATCTTATAATTCGTGATTGGGAAGGAGAAGGCGAAGAGGAAAAGTGGGCATAACCTTACATGCACCCTAGCTTCAGGGAGAGTGAATTTAAAAAAGTTTAAATGAAAAATATGCAGTACCTTATAGCCTATAATTCAACAGTGCAAATCAGCCCAGGAGGGATAGGACCCCCTTAAAAACTAGATACAAAAAAGGAACCATTTCTATGATAAAGACGATTCAACTCAATTTAACTCAACAAGCATTTCGAGCACCTACTGTATGTATCCCAGGCACTGTGCTGGACACTGAGGATCTAAAGACAAAACCAAGAGTCAGCTTACATTCTACTGGGGAGGAGACACCATGTACCCAGGGAAGGAAATAAAGTACGCATACAAAGTTAGGCAAAATCATTCTGAGCAGGGAGCAGAAGACAAATGTACATATACAGAGGATTCATCAACTCATTACAAAAGACACGTACATAGTGTGGAAGCAAGTCCCTTTATAAAGGATGGATGTAAAAATATGGCATCCTTCAGGAAGGATGTCAGGAGAGCTAGAGCTCAGAATGGACTGAGGAGAGGGAGAAATTCTGAGCAAAACTGAGCAAAACAAGGCTTCAAAAATGAAAGTTATGGGGGGGGGAAAGAAGCTCCAAGATGGGGTTGGGATGGGGTGATAATAAGAGACAAATGAAAGAAAGTAAAACTGAGGCTTAGTTTGACTCTTCCAGGAACAAGAATTTCCTTTACAAGAATACTCAGAGGCCTCTATGCAGCTTTCCCCTCTTATTCCTGGTTTTGTCCTCCGGGGTTAAAAAAACAAGGATACACCCTGTTCCATGGGCCAACCCTTCAAACACTTGACCTCACCCTCCTGAGTCTCTTCTTTTCTGGGCTAAATGTCTAAATGTCAACAAGGCCTTTAACTCATCCTTCTTCTCTCCCTTCCTCCCTCCTTCCTTCCATCCTTTTCCCCTTCCTTTTTCTTTTTTTTCCTTTTTTCTTCCTTCTTTCCTTCCTTCCTTCCTTCTTTTCTTCCTTCCATCCTTTTCCCCTTCCTTTTTCTTTTTTTTCCTTATTTTCTTCCTTCCTTCCCTCTCTCACCTTCCTTCCATCCTTTTTCTCTTCCTTTTTTCTTCCTTCCTTCCCTCTCTCTCACCTTCTTTCCATCCTTTTTTCCTTCCTTTTTCCTTTTTTCCTTCCTTCCCTAAAGGAGTGTGTCCTTCAAGGCTCTGTCCAGGGCCTTTGTCTCTTGGTGACCCCATCAGCTTCCAAAGGTTTACTTCCAGATTGGTACATCCTGACCAAGTCTCTCTACTGAACTCCAGTGCCACATTGCCAGCAGCCTACTGGACGTCTTGAATAGCTATCTCAAACTCATGTCTAAAACAGAACTTACTGTCTTTTCCTCCAAACCCTCCTCTCTTTCCAACTTGCCTATTTCTGTTAATAATAACAATTATAGTTAGCATTTATTACAAATCTAGCACTTTATAAAGCTAGCATTTAAAAATATAAAGCTTATAAATATAAAAATACTAAAGCTAGCATGTAAGAAACAGCACACATTTACTTTAAGGTTTGCAAAACACTTTACAAATAGGATCTTATTTGATCTGCACAACAACCCTTGCAGGTAAGTGTTATATTATCTCCATTTTACAGATGAGAAAACCAAGGCAGAGAGAAGTGAAGTGACTTGAACAGGATCACAGTTAGTAAAGTATTCCCCCTCTCCTTAAGCTCTCTATATTCCAATCAATTGCCAAATCTTGTCATTTCTAGCCCCCCCCCCCCATAACATCTCTCACATCCAAAATTTCCCTTCTTTTAATTCAAATTGCTACCACCCTAGTTCAGGTCTTCATTTTTCTGGGCAATTGCAATATTTTTCTTCTTTTTAAAAATCTTGGACAAATGTACAGAGCTGTCTACTTAGCCTTAATTATTCCCCTTTACTCGCTGCAATCTAATTCTATAGTTAAGTACTTGGCTGTACTTTGAAAAAATTATTCACATCAGCCTTTGGTTCTTACAAAAGAATTTTTCCTACAAGAGAAAGATTCAATCTTTATTACAAATATTTAAAGAGCCATTTACCACTTTCCCAGACATATCTAGTTCTAGCAGAAATGGGAATGAGTGACAGCTTTCTATGCCAACTTTGAAATGGATGGGAATCAGGAAAAGGATGTTCCTTTAGGAGACTGGTGACAGCAGGTCACCAGAGAAAGAACCTTTGACCATTCCAAAAAGGGTCTCTAGGACCCTGTGGTAGTTACCATGTTCCTCAGTTGAAGTGATGAGAAACATGGAGATTGCTTCTTCCCTCTCATCATTGAAAAGTCCATCTTGGGTAGCTTGATGGCCATGGGAATCCTCTGTAGTTCTACCAGCCTGCACTCCCATCAGCTCCACTGGTGATGGCTTCTGAGTCCCTCCCAGGAATGGGAACTGAGACCACCTGAGTCAGTTTTCTGGGGAGGTCTTGGTCCAAAATAGCTCCATTTTCTGTTCCTACTCTATCTCCATTTCCAGGATCCAGGCTAAGTAAAGAAATAGAGGATCCATAAGTGAACCTACCTTTGGATTGGTTTCCTTTTTTTGGTCTGGAAGAAGAATGGGATATGGTGCTCAGAATGGACCAGACTTGTTTCTTTGGTTTTCTTTTCATTTTAAAGCTCTAATCTATGGCCTAACTCTGTTGCATGAAGCTTCAGAGAAGTTAAGAAGGATGATGATTGAGTAAAGGCCATTGAATTTGGCAATTAATAGATCATTGTTAACTTTGGAGATACCCACTTGTGTTGTACTCTTTAGCAGGTACATCTGGCTGTCTTAATTCAATGAAAGACTGATCTGGGTGTTTCTCTCTCTTTTTAAAAAATATTTATTTTATTTATATTTTTGCTACATTCTGAGTTGTTTTCCTCCCACCCACTCAACCCCACATTAGAAAACGCCAACATTTGATATGGATATACATGTGGAACCATACAATGCATACCTCCACATAACAGTTCCTTCTCTGGAGGTGGAGAGCATTTTCCTTCCTAAGTCCTAAATTGATTTAAATGTTCATATTACTCAGAATGGCTTAGTCATTCACAATTACTCTTTGGCCAATATTGCTATTACTGTATACAAATGTTCTCTTTTTTAATTAAGATTTTTTATTTTTAGTTTACAACACTCAGTTCCGCATGATTTTGACTTCCAGATTTTCTTCTCTCCTTCCCCCCTCCCTCCCCAAGACAGCATGGAATCCAATATATCTTCTATATATAACTTTGCATTTAACTTATTTACACCATAGTCAAGTTGTAAAGAAGAATTATGACCAATGGAATGAATCATGAGAAAGAAGAAACAAGACCAAAAAACAAAAACAAAAGAGAAAAAAAAAACAAAAGAAAAAAAGGAAAGCAAACAGTGTGCCTCAATCTGCATTCAGGCTCCATAGTTTTTTCTCTGGATGTAGATAGCTCTCTTACAATGTCCTCTTGACTATGCTCATTTCACTCTGCATTATTTCATGCAAGTCTTTCCATATTTTTCTAAAATCAGCTTGTTTTCAGACACAATAATGAAAGCTATCTATAGTCATATGAAAAAAGTGCTCTAAACCACTATTGATTAGAGAAATGCAAATTAAAATAACTCTGAGGTACCATCTCACACCTAACAGAAAAGGAAAAGGTCCTATATGTACAAAAATATTTCTAGCAGTTTTTTTGTGGTGGCAAATATTTGGAAATTGAAGGGATGCCCATCAGTTTAGGAATGGCTGAACAAGTTGTGGCATATGATTGTGATGGAATACTATTATACCATAAGAAATAACCAGCAGCTATAGAAGCATGTATGGTATGGTTTTACTTACATATACATATTTGTGTCTAATGGTATCCTTCTCTAGGGTGGGTTGGAGGAGAGAAAAAGTGCATAGCAGAGAACAAAAGAAAACTTAGAAGGAAGCACAGAAAAGCAGGGTAGCTTTGAAAACAATGTATAGCATTTATTACATAGTCTTTCAAAAAAGTAAACAGTGTGAAATGAAAATTCATGGTTTTATACTGAATCTTCTTTTTTTGTCATTTTGTATGGAAGTTCAAAATGAATAAAATTTTAAAAAATAATTTTTTAAAAGAAATGATCAGCAAGATGCTCTCAGAGAAACCTGGAAAAACTTATATGAACTGATGCAAAGTGAAATGAGCAAAACCAGGAGCCACTGTACACAGAAACAGCAATATTGTATGGTGATCAACAGGGAATGACTTAACTATTCTCAGCAATACAATGACCCAAGATAATTCTGAAGGGCTTATAATGAAAAATGTTAACCATCTCCAGAGAAAGAACTGAATGCAGATCCAAGCATGCCTTCTTTCTTTTTCTTTCTTTCTTTCTTTCTTTCTTTCTTTCTTTCTTTCTTTCTTTCTTTCTTTCTTTCTTTCTTTCTTTCTTTTTCTGGGCAACTCCAAACTTTTATTTTATTTTATTTTATTTATTTATTTTGTTTAAGTTTTCAGCATTGATTTCCTCTTTCTTTCTCTCTCTCCCTTCCTTCCTTCTTTACTTTCTTTCTCTTTCTTTCTTTCTGTTTTCTTTCACAACATGACGAATATGTAAATATTTTGTATGATTGTGCATGTATAATCTATATTAAATTGCTTGCCTTTTCAATGAGGGGAAAGGGAAGGGAAGGAGGGAGAGAATTTGGGACTGAAGATTTTTAAAAATGAGGATAAATTTTTTAATGTAATTGGAGAATTAAAATATTAAATTAAAAAATTAAATCAACTGCTCATCCTTTCTTATAGCACAGTAATATTCCATCACAATCATATACCACAACTTATTCAGCCATTCCCCAGTTGATGGGCATTTCCTCAATTTCCAGTTCTTTGCCACCACAAAGAGAGTTACTATAAATATTTAAAACATACAGGTTCTTTTCCTTTTACCCTGATCACCTTAGGAAACAGACCTAGTAGTGGTATTGCTGGGTCCAAGGCATACACAGTTTTATAACTCTGGGCATAATGCCAGCTTGCTCTCCAAGAGAGTTTGTTCAGTTCACAGTTATACCAACAGTGCATTAATGTCCTAATTTTTTCACATCCTCTCCAATATTTATCATCTTTCACTTCTCTCACTTTAGCCAATCTGATAGATGTAAGATGGTTCATAAATGTTGTTTTAATTTGAATTTCTCTAATCCATAATGATTTAGTGCATTTTAATATGACTATATATAGCTTTGATTTCTTCTTCTAAAAGCTGCCTGTTCACATCCTTTGAACATTAATCAATTGGAGGATGACTCATGTTCTTATAAGTTTGACTCATTTCTTTATATATTCAAGATATGAGGCTTTTATCCAAGAAACTGACTATAAAATTTTACCCCCAATTTTCTGCTTTTCTTGTAATCTTGGCTACATTGGTTTTATTTGTAGAAAGCCTTTTTTATTTAATATAGTTACAATTACCTATTTTAAATCCTACAATGCTCTCTCTTATTCATAAATTTTTCTCCTATCCATAAGCCTGACAGGTGATATGTTTCATGCTCTTCTAATTTACTTATAATATCTCACTTTATGTCTAAGTCACATTTCCATTTTGACCTTATCTTGGTAAATGGTATCCCTGACTCAACTGTCTCTTCATTTGGGCCGGCTCTTAAGTGGTACATCAGAGAGAATGCTGGACCTGGAGTCAGGAAGATCTGAGTTCAAATCTGACTGGAGACACTGACTAGCTTTGTGACCATGGGCAAATCATTTCACTTTTGTTTGCCTCAGTTTCCTCATCTGTAAAATGGGGTTAATAATAGCACCTACCTTTGTTTGTTGTGAGGATTGAATGAGATAATAACTGCAAAGTGCTCAGCTCAGTGCCTGACACATAGTAGGTACAATGTAAATGTTAGGTATTTTAATCATTAATTATTAGTAACAGTAATAATAAAGATTATCATCATCCTTCCACACAACAATCAAAGTGATTTTCTAAAAGTGCAGATCTGACCATGTAACTCCCCTGTTTTCTCTTACTTCTGTGATCACACACATTTTCCTCTATTTACCCTTTGAATCCCATCACAACCAGGCCACAACTTCCCTTTTTGGCCTTATTACACATTATTCTCCTCCATGTACTCTGCCCAGCCAAACTGCCCTTCATACTGTTTCTCACATAGAATTCTCTATCTCTTCATCTCTGTGCTCTTTGCATGGGCCATCCCCATGTCTAGACTGTGCTCATTCCTCATTTCCACCTCTTAGAATTCCTAGCTTCCTTCAAAGCTCAGTTCAAGGGCCATTTTCTACATGAAGCCTTCTCTTCTTATCCCTACGAGTGTTAGTGCCTTCCCCCCAAATTTCTTTGTATGTACACCTTATATATGTACATGTTGTCTCCCCAGCTAGAATGTACACTTCTTGAAGGAGCAGCACATAGTAGGCACTTTAAAATGCCCAGTGATTGAATGATTGATTGGCCTTCTCTTTTGGTACCTGGAGATGTGGTTTGGCTGGATCAGGGTACCTGAAGACATCAAGGGGAGCTGGGGGCTTGCTTACCATTTCTTTACTTAGCTTGGATCCCAATACTCCTTTGGCCATATTTATCTTGCCTTCTGTTGTTCAAAGATTTCTCCATGTGAGAGAAAACAGAAGCAAACTCTACCTTCTGTCTGTTGTCAATCATCATGAGGAAGCCATGGCCCCAGAACAGGAAGGGACTTACCTAAAGAAGCCCCTCTGGTTAGTGGCTAAGCCCAGATTACTCTTTTTATTCATTACATGAGCCTGCCTCCATCCAATGATCTCAGCCTACTGTATGGCCTTTCACTATCCATTGGGCCATATGCTCACCTTTGGTGCTCTGGACAGTATTAGAGCATGAGAGACTAATGTCCTAGAAGGATAAGCAAGGCAGAATAATGCCCACAATTCTTAGCTCAAGATCCTTAACTAAGAAACAAGCTCCCTCATTTCTTCAGCACTGAATTGGCTCCTTAGTGAACCAGGCAGAAATCCAGTAGGTCATTTAGAGGGTTTTAGACTTTGAGAGGAGGCTAGAGATTGCATTTGGGGAGTAGAAATTTGGGAGAGACAGAAAAATCTGAAGGAGGACCATCTTCAGGTCCATATTCTACTTCTAGCTTCTGGAAGAGAAAGTTATAGAAATAACAAGACCAAGACAGATGAAGGAGTAAGGCCCTGGATTGAGGGACTCAAGGAGAAGGCAATGGAGAAAATAAGTGAAAAGGCAAGGTAAGTAAAAAAAAAGGTAAGGAAACAACTGGTGTATTATCCATGTATTGGGGGCTTTGCTATACATGCCTTGATCACCTAACATGGAGGCATCCTGATTCTAGGAGAAGACATTCTACTTTTCCCTACCATAAGGTGGGAACACCCTCTTTCTGTTGGTTTCTGAGCTGGAACAGGCCAAGTCTTTAAAACAACCAGACTGGGGTGGTCTGTGGTCTGTGGGGTGGTCTCTTTCCTGCTGTGTCCAAGGAGTGAAGATCCTATTTACAACATAGGAATCATGAAATAAGCCGGGGAGCAAAAGGCAGTTACCACTCCTTCTTTTCCTGTTTTAAACCCTGTGGCCTCAAGAAATGGGTTTGGGGACTTGTGTCTGCTCTATTTTATTTGTCCTTTTCAGTTCTAAGCATAGGCCACAGAATCCCCTGACTCAGCCTTGAGCCATGATGACTTTGGATCTGGATGTTGCCACAGCAGGGAAGCCCCAAGGAGCCAGGGTTCCCAGGACTCAAGCTCATAATGGGCTTTGGACTAGGAACTTGGTGGGACTATGTTATGCAGGAACCGAGTTAAGCTGTGAACCTAATTCCCCTTACACCCTGAGAGACCGGGTGCTATAGGGGGAATTATGTCTCCCAGTGTTGAGAGGATGGGATATTTCCATATCTTTGAAGCAAATGTTCCTTTTTCAAAATTAATCTGACTGTTAAGTGGTTAATGGAACTAGAATACAGAGGACCACTGGAATTGGTGGAAGACAATCAGTGGGGGCTGGAACCAATGGCAGAGAGACTGGATGCCTCCCAGAGCCCTTAATGGTACTGAAGAACCCTGGAGGAGGGGTGAAATTGAACAGATCTGGCCTTCAGGCAGAGGAAGCCAGAGAAATTCATCTGAAAAGAGAACTAGGGCATGACTCCAAACTTGTCATTGAGACAAAGGAAAGCAAGTTAGGTGTGGTTGTTAAGTTACTGAAAGGTTCTGGTATCTTATCAAAGTGCTTAGGAGATGTAAACAGATGCTAGGAGGTGTAAACACTTCCAAGTAGTTCAGTAAAGAAGGCTGAGAACCTCAAAGGGTAGGGATGGAGAGCTAGTTCTGCAGGGGCTGGAATTTACATTTGTGTCCCAGTGAGTGACTGCTCTCTTTGTTCTAAGTAAAGCTTCTTCTAACTCCCAGAGGAAAAGGTGATAGGACTGGAGAAAGGCCTCCCCGCACTCCAGGTTGAAAGAGATGATGAGCTTTTCCTAAAAGTGGGTGTTCGATGAGGCAAAAACAATCTGAAAGAGAAGAGGGGAAACTGGACATTTCATGGAATGTTGGAGAGAGGAAGAATATTACATAGAAGAGGAAGGGAAGGGAAGGAAAAGACTGATCGTACCTTTGGGACTACAAGATAAATTGGATACTCTTCCCTAAGAGGATGGAACTGGAATGCTCTGTTGAGGAAACAGCCGCTTGTCTTTCAAAAGCTATCAGGTGAGACACCATCTTATAAAGAGGAAGAAGAGAAGGCCAATAGTTGTAATGTTAATGGGATATGAAGATCTTCCCAGCCCATTAAGGGAAGTTTGCTTGGGGGAAGTTTGCTTATAGGAAGGCTTTCGCACCTTTTGGTACCAAGCTGATTAGGCACTCAGTCAAGAGGGTTGTGATGCCTTCTGGCTCTGAGAAGTGTATATATACTCAAAGTTGGTATTTTGCTTTTGGGGTCTGCTTATGAGAAGGATCTTTCAATTCTCTGGTTGAGACTCTGAGTAGCCCTATGTTCAGAGCTTCCTCCCTGCTCAGATATAAAGGCTCTCTTGATCCAGCGGTGTATGTAAAGCGTATAGCAATATTGCTTTGATCAGGCAGTTAAGAGCCCTGTCTATTAGTCTTTACGCTAATTTCTCTGCTTGTATTTTCTCTGCTTGTACTTTCTCTGATGTTCTGGATGCTTACCCTTCCCCTGAACTACTGAAAGTAATTAAAGAAGATTGTTGATCCCTTTAAAGTTGCTTTCCTTTAAAAGCAGATTAGAGAACCTGTGCTAGCAGCCATCCTGGGTGTGCTAGGGTGCTTGCTGTTACAGTAGTGTTTGCTGATTTAAGACTGAGAGAGCTAATTGTCTACTTAGGAATGATAGAGAGGTCTGTGGTCTACTTGGGACACATGTCCAAGCCATAACAGAGAATGCCCATGACTTATGAAAACCCATGAGCCCAAATGATAATGTCAGAAGGAACCTAAAAAGTAAATGTTAACAATTATGAAGTCTTGGGCAAGATCCTGAAGACCAAAGGGGCACATTTGGTGTTTTCCTTACCTCTGCCCTTTGAAGACAAGAAATATGCCTGTCCTCCATTATTTCCTAGTTCTCCTATACGTAGCTTGCTTTGTATATATTTGTTTGCATATTGTCTCCCCTGTTAGATTGAGAGCTTCTTAAGGGCAGGGACTATCTTTTGCTTCTTTTTGTATCCTCAGTGCTTAGCCTATGGTGCCTGGCACATAGTAGACACTTAATAAATGTTTATTGATTGGTGTCTGTGAATAAGGTTTGGACTTCTGGACCGTGCCTTAAAGTATAGAGATGACAGATTCCTGGCTTGGATGGGGTGTGCCTAAGAAAGGCTGGTAGGAAGGCATTGGTCAAGTGTCTTGCAAGTCTAATCAAAGGGCTCTAAGCTGAAAAAGGGGATGGAGGAATGCCTGTGCTCCTCCACCAAGTTAAATGTCATGGAGACACCTTGAAGATGACAGTAAACAAAACTTAGGAAGGCATCATTAGTCAGGCTCATGTCCTTCAGTGTCTATATCCAAATGTCCTAAATTTAGGGAACAAGCACCATAAACTGGGGATTCTAACACAAGGAGGGAAAGATGACCCCCTGGGTATTACTGGGACTTGGGAGGAAGGAAACCCATGGCTTGGTATCGGTATACTTTACTGAAAAGAAACAGGCTAAGTAAAAGTGGTGGGGTGGGTGGAGTAAAATCATACATTAAGAAGATAAATTCATGTGAGGAGATATTAGACAGAATGAGGAAACATATGAAGATTTTAAGATCATGAGTCTGGCACAGAGGCATAATATTGCAGCGATAGGGGACTTTAATTATCCAGACCTCTACAGCAGCTCTCATTCTCTCTCTCTCTCTTTCTCTCTCTCTCTCTCTCTCTCTCTCTCTCTCTCTTTCTTCTTCTTCTTCTTCTTCTTCTTCTTCTTCTTCTTCTTCTTCTTCTTCTTCTTCTTCTTCTTCTTCTTCTTCCTTTCTCTCCTCTCTGCCAAAACAGAACAGCTAATTTCATCCTTCAAAAAGTGGAGGAAGCAACAAGAGGAAATTCTGTGCTGGATCTGTTTCTCACTAACAGGCAGGGACTTGTTGCTGGGGTGGAAAGGATGAGAACCCTGGGGGGAAGTCATCACTCCCTCCTAGACTTTGTGAGAGAGGAAAGGAAAGACAGGCATATAGTCTGAGATGTACCTGTATTTGGAGAAAACAGATTTCAGAGGGTTCACCAAAAGTATAGGCAGGATCTCTTGGAATAAAATTCTACAGAGGAAGTATACCCCTCTCAGTAGACAATGTTATTTCCCTCCCTTTTACCTATCCTATTTCATTTGATTGGGGGAAATCTACCCAGAGTCATATTTCAATAATGGGATTCACCCTGCTCAGTCTCAGTGACACTTTGGAAGTTAGCTTTGTTTCATTGTCTTTGTGCTTCTGCTTCCTGTCTCTTGTTGCCTAAACCCTGGGCATTGATTTAAAAAACCCACTTCACAAACCCAGGTACAATAACAGTTTGACAAAGGAATCTGAAGCTTTCAGTGGGCTAAAAGCTGAAAATGAATCAGCAGTATGATGTGGCAGCCAAAAAAAGCAAATATGATTTGGTGCTGCGTTGAGGGGTAAAGCTTCCAAGAATAGAGATGTGATAACCCTTCTAACTCTGCCCCAAACAGACTTCATCTGGCATGTTGTATTCAACTCTGGGCATCAGGATGACGAAGAACATTGACAAGCTAGAAACCAGAGAGGGCGACTTGGATAGTGAAAGACTTGAACCCATGTCAAGCGAGGATCAGTTGAAAGAGCCTGGAGAAGACTTGGGTTGGGGATGGGGGGAGATCCCTATCTTTGTGCATTAGAAGGGTTGTCATGTGAAAGAGAATTCTTCTGTTTGGCCCTAGAGGGAAGAATGGAAGCAATTAGGATGGGGGAGTTCCAAAGATGTTGATTCAGGCTTGAAGCAAAGAAAAGCTTCCTAACAGTTGGACGACCCTCAGAGTGGAATACTCGGCCATGGGAGGTTGGGAGTTCCCCCTCCATTTGAGGTCTCCTAGCACAGGCTAGATTAACTCATACAATGTTAAAGTGGGGGTTTCTTTGGTCATCAATTGGACTAGATGGTCAATGAAAGCCCTTCTAACTTTCATATTCTGTCATTCTGACAAACAGCAAAACCATCCATTATGTCAACTTTTATTTTGTTTCTGTTTTCTTTGCTAAGGAAGAAGATCTTTCCTTTGAGAAGGATGGAATAAAACGGTGGTCAGGGAACTGAACCAAAGACATGGGACATGGTTAAGAGAGCACCCAGCTGCTCTTAGTGAGTTCAAGGTGTGGATGCATTATATACTAATTAAAAGAGATGTCAGATGTAGTGAGACCCTTCCAGTGGGCTTTGAAAGATCAGGGAGACTGAGAGCCATAACTGGAGAAGGGCAGGTATTTTGATTTTTAAAAAATTAAGTATAAGGTCTTCAAATGATAGGCCAACAATCTTGATTTCATTTCTTGACAAAGTTTTTACCAAGGTGTGTTCGAGTGAGTACGTGCCTGTGTCTATATAGCGTGTGAGTACTTGGAAGGAGAAACAGTGATTACTAAGAGTGGGCATGGCTTCATCAGAGCAGGCTCTGCTGGACTCACTTTGTGGATTTTTTAGACCAGATTGGCAGGCCCAAGGGAATTCTGTAGACGTGCTCTGCCAAGATTTTAGCAAAGCATTTGACAAAGTCCCTGTGCTCTCCTGGGGGACAAGACAGAGAGATGGTCATGGCAGCCCTCGCGCTCATTTTTTCTACCTCCTAGGCTCATCATGCCCTGATAATCACCTGCCACTTAGAGATCATCTGGCTCAACTCCCTTATTTTCTAGAGCTGGAATTGGAGGCCCAGAGAGGGGAAGTCATCTTCTCTTGGGTTGCTTGCTCACACAGTGAGCCACTGGCAAAGGCAAGATGAGAACCCAGGTTCCTGACACCCCGGCCCATACTTTGTCCCTTATGCTCCCTGTGCTGGCTATGACACTACCCAGTGCCTCTGAGGTCCCACCTAATTTTTGGGAATAGGGGTGCAGCATCTCGGTAAGTAATATCTTAGTTCAGGAGCTGGACAGCAGCCTCCAGAGCCACCAGTGACTGACAAGCTTGATGGCTGCGCCCACAGGTTCCAGGTCTCTTTCGGTTAGAGGGCCTGACCTGTCGTGATACATTCTATCTAGCTGATAATACCTACTCTATGAATGCTTTTATTCATTTCACTTATAGTTTCCTTACTTATAATGACAGAATCTATTTTAGAAAAAGACACCTTATATTGGTGAGCAAAGAGCATTGTTGTGTTCTTGTTTAATATTCCTCTTTCCATCCCCTGCATAATTTCCTTGCCTCTTGTTCGAATTTCAATGTTGTTTTGGATTTGGGTTTATTGAGCATTGATAATGGGGTGCTCACCACTGTCCCTGCCATTGTCTACCACTGGATTACAATGGCCATGTTTTTGTACAAATCCTCTTGAGAACCTTTGGTTATCAGGAAGAGTGTGCATTACAGAGGTGGAGATTAGCCTCCCAAAAGATTCCATTAATGTAAGTGGGACCTTTGCTCTTGCGACATTTTATATGCAGCATCAAGTATGGCTATATCTGTTTCTGTGGTGCTTGGAAAAAAGGCTTTATTATATACCCTTATGTTTTTAATTATCTATAGCCTTCTTTTGGTATTGAAGTTGTTACTGAATTTTGTCCTTGTCCGAATGAATGTTGGAAAACCCTGAGTAGAAGCAGAAGTGTGACTTTGTGAACTCTGAAGTACTATATAAATGGGAGTTATTATTGTCAGCATGGCTAACACTACTGAACATGTTAGGAAATCCACAAGGCAAATGGTACATGGTCTCATATGGCCTGCCACATAAGGCAGAAAAGGTGTTTGGTGTTCGGGGGGACATGGAGATATTGGTGACTAGAAAGCTTCTGATCTGGATATCGTGTTCTTGCTTGGGTCTTAATTTTCTGTCTGGTGTAGGGGTAAGGAACCTACAGCATTGAGGCCACATATGGCCCTCTAGGTCCTCAAGTGTGTCCCTTTGACTGAATCCAAACTTCACAGAACAAATCCCCTTAATATAAGGATTTGTCCTGTAAAACTTGGACTCAGTCAAAGTATGCACCCAAGAATCTAGAAGGCCACATGTGGCCTGGAGGCTGCAGGTTCCCCACCTCTGGTTTGGTCATTAGAGTTGACCATAGGAGCAAAGACCTAAAGGCTAAAATTGTTTTTTTTTTAATTGTGAATTTAGCAACTGTGAAGAAATACAAACATTTTAATATACACCAAAGATCAAGGGAGAAGATTGTATAAGAAACTGTGGACTGCTATTTATGGTTTGGTTTTTAAAAGAAATACGTGTATGTATATATATATATATATATGTTTGTATATCTATATCTATATCCACACATATATCTATTATATAATTTAACAAGATAATAACAGAATTGCTTTATTTGTGTCCCCTTCTGAACCTGTTTTCATTTTCCTCTGTGCATTTAAAAATATGTTTTATTGATGCCCTTTCTGTGCCTATCCATCACAATTCACTAACACAGTCTTCTCTCTAAATAGAAATTCTCTCCTGTAACAAATACATATAACCAAGCAAAACACATCAGCCCACTGGCTGTATCTGGAAATGCACGTCTGAGCACCTCAAGAATGAGGTATGCATTTTTAAACGTAGTCAATACATTGATTTGCTCTTGCTCTGGATTACAGCCTGGGTCCCGATTAGCGTGAATAATGAATCCCCTGACGTGGTTGCAGATATTCCAATTTGCGCTATTTGAAGTCATAATTACGTAAAGTATGGTCATTGGTTCCAGCTCAATGGAAATAGACAGGGTGAATTCAAATAATGAGACTGCTGCAGATAATCCGTAAACTAATCCCAACCTAGCTGTAGAAAAGGCTTATTTTTGAGGAAGCCCCACAGGCCCTTTGTAATTCTTTTTCTAGATGTTCACTCACCAACCCTTTAATAATACACTCTAGAATTTTGCCAGGAATCAGTCAGGCTCAGTGGCCTCTGGTCTGCAGACTCCATTCTTGTCCCTTCTTTCAATAATGGGGTTTGACTCCTATGTCGTATACTTACTAGCTTTGTGACCTTGGGCAAGTTAAGCTAGGCCTCAGTTTCCTCATCTTTTAAGATGTTTAAGTTCTTGGTCTAGCATCCTATGAGCCTATGTGAGTGAACAGAGTGGGGCAAATGCAAAAAATATTGTAGAGGTAGAAACACTGAGGTTTCGAATCTTGGTGACTGGGGGGGTCCACCAACAAAACAAGAAAGCTGGCCAAAGGGGGCAGTTTTGTGGGGAAGGAGGGTGGCTTTAGTTTTGGACATGGTGAGTTTTGAGTTGTGATGGAGATGTCCAGGAGGCAGTTCATGATGTGGGCCTGGAGTTCAGGGGAGAGATTAGGGCTGAATGGAGAGAGCTGGGAATCACTTGCATAGAGATAATGGTTGAAGCCATACAGGTAGATATAATCAACAAGGAGAGGGTATAGAAAAGAGAAAGATGGCCTTGGGGGGCACCCTCAGTTAGAGAGAGAGACAGACAGACACACAGACAGACAGAAAGACACAGAGACAGAGACAGCGACAGAAAGACAAAGAGAAAACATTTATTTTTATTAAATACTTTCTATGTGCCAGGCATTGTGCTATGTGTTGGGACACAAATATAAGAAACTAAGATGGTTCCTACACTCAAGGTGCTTCCATTCTAATGGTGAAGATAAAACATGGAGGGAAACAGGAAAGCAGAGGGGTGGGAAGAGAGGAGACCCACTGGGGGGGAGGGTTGGTAAAGAAGGCTACTGAGGAATTGGAGCACATTGTGTAGAGCTAGGAGTGAAGTGAGCAGGTCTGAGGCTCCTCAAGAAGTGGCGATCCTCAATCATTAAAGATGTGGATACCCTTTGACCTAGCAATACCACCTCTAGGGCTGTATCCCAAAGAGATCACACAAGTGGGAAAAGGACCCATATGTACAAAAATATTTATAGCAGTTCTTTTTGTTGTGGCAAAGAATTAGAAATCGAGGGGATGCCCATCAGTCGGGGAATGGCTGAACAAGTTGTGGTATATGAATGTAATGGAATATTATTGTGCTGAGGAGCAGATGGACTTCATAATAACCTGGAAGACTTATATGAACTGATGCAGAGTGAGGGGAGCAGAACCAGGAGAACATTATACACAGTTACAGACACATTGTGCGATGACTGACTTTGATAGATTTGGCTCTTCTCAGCAATGCAAGGATCCAAGACAGCTCCAAAAGTCTCATGATGGAAAATGCCATCCACATCCAGAGAAAGAAGTATGGAGTCTGAATGCAGACTGAAGCCGACTATATGCTCTCTCTTTTTTGTTTGTTTTTGTTTCTGTTTTGTTTCTTCTTTTTTTCTTCTGTTTTTGTTTTGTTTCTTCTTTCTTGTGGTTCATTCCATTGGTTATAGTTCTTCTTTGCAACTTGACTATTTTGAAAATACATTTATTGTGAAGGTATATGTAGAACCTATAATCAGATTGCATGTTGTCTTGGTTGGGGAAGGGGGAGAAGAAGGAGGGGGAGAAAATTTGAAACTCAAAAACTTGAGGAACTGAATGTTGTAAACTAAAACTAAAAATTAATTAATTAATTATTTTAAAAAAGTGGCAGTCCTGGGAATAGCTGAAGAAGTTGTCGTGGTGCATAATTGTGATGGAGTACTATTGTGCTGTAAGAAATTACAAGGGAAACAACTAGGTGGGGCAGTGAGTAGAGCACCGGCCCTGGAGCCACTTACTAGCTGTGTGATCTTGGGCAAGTCACTTAACCGCAATTGCCCTGCCTTTCCCCCCTCTAAAAAAAGAAATGACAAGGGGGATGGATTCAGAAAAACCTGGGAAGACTTACATGAACTGATGCAAAGTGAAGTGAGCAGAACCTGGAGAACATTATACTCTGTAACGGCAATATTATATGATGACCAACTGTGAATGACTTAGCTACTCTGATCAATACAATGATCCATAATAATTCCAAAGAATCCATGATGAAAAATGCTGTCCATCTCCAGAGAGAGAACTTATGAACTCTGAGTACAGACTGAAGCACAGTTTTTTCTGGATTTTTCTTTATTTTCCTGGTATTTTTTCTTCCCAACATGGCTAATGTAAAAATGTTTTGGTCACATGTACAATTGGTATGACTTCATATGTATAATTGATATAATATTGTTTGCCTTCTCAATGGGGAGGGGTGGGCCAGGTTAGAGGGAGAGAATTTGGAACTCAAAATATTTTAAAGGAATGTTAAAAATAAATTTTAAAAATTCTCCTACCCCCCCAAAAAAGAAAAAAAATGATGATCCTGGCCAGGGACCCATCAATCAGGAGAGAGCCCTTGGGGGTGGGAGGAGGAAGACCTATTGATCAAGACTGGGTAGATAGGTAAGAGAGAGGTCCTAAGTGGAGGGTTAGAGAGTCCAGGAGTAGTGGCTAGACTACTGTACTGAATGCACCAGAAAATTCAAGGTGGATGAGGCCTCAGAAAAGGCTGGTGGGTTTAGTAATTCCAAGGTCTCCAGTGACCTTTGAGAGTAGTTTCATTGGAGTGGTGAGATCAGAAGCCTGGTCGCAGTAGATGAAGGAGTGAGAAGGTGGTGAGCAAGCAGAGACCACGAGTGTAGATTCTACTTTCTGGGGGATTAGTGGGGAAAGGAAGGAGAGACTGAGAGTGAGAGCTTGAGGGTCCAGTGGACAGAGGGAAAGAGGGCCCTGAGTATGTGTGTAGGCAATGAGGAAGGAGCCCACAGAGGGAGAGATTGGAGATGAGAGGGAGGGAGTGATGGAGAAAGCCAGTGCCCAGAGGAGGTAGCAAGGGGCACAAGTGGAGGGGGTGGCCTTGGCTAAGAGAAGGACCCCCTGATCCTTTGAGACCAGAGCAAAGGAGGACAGGATCAGGGTGGAGAATGGCTACTTATAATGGATGGATCAGGCAATCAACTTGCATTTATTAAGGTACCAGGGATTGTGCTAGGCCCTGGGGATATAAAGATAGCAGGGAAACCTTCACTTCCCAGGAATCACAACCTGGTCAGGTAAGACAGTATGGAGGCATATGCAAAATACACGGAAAATAGATACAAGATAATTGAGGTGGGAGGGGCAGCACTTTGGGGGAGGGGAGGGTTATGTGGAAAAGGCACTTGAACTAGGCCTTGAAGGAAACTAGTGGTATCAGACAGAAGTGAAGAGCAAGGGCATTCAGGTAGGTGGGGCAGCCCGGGCAAAGTCAAGGAGGCAGGAGATGCCTGAGGAAGAGTAAGATGTCCTAGACATAGAGCCTGGGTTGTCATGTTGAGGAGGCAAGGTACTAAGTGACTGGCAATCCCTTGCCTTAGGGTCCTGGCTAGTGAGAGAGCCAGCCTCTTCCATTCATGCACACATCCCTTAGCTCAGTGCAATGCCTTACATATAGTAGGCCCTTGGCAAATGTTTTGTGAATTGACCTAAAGAGAGACGAATATTACAGTTCAGAACCTTGGGGACAAGGCAGTTCAGGGCTAAATTACAGGTTAGAAGTGTGACCATTGGCTCACCAATTGGGTTGTGCAGGTGACTCTTGGATATTGAAGGCCATGGCATCCAAGTGCAAGCTGTGGCCATTCCTACCAAGCTGGGATGGTGTGGATTGTGGACAGGAAGATGTTTCTCTTGTCCATGATGGGAACAAAAAAGTTCACCAAAAGAAGGTAGGGTACTGGGAAAAATGTTGGGGGCCATAGCCTCTTGAATACTGCTTAGGAAATCCCAGAGGATCAGGATTGGCACTCGGAGCAAGAAGGCACACACAAATGAAACGGAGGAGGCATAAGAAAGAGAAAGCATGGTACAGGAGAGAGAGAGAGAGAGAGAGAGAGAGAGAGAGAGAGAGAGAGAGAGAGAGATTGAGAGATAGAGACAGAGACAGGGAGAGATAGAGTGATATAGAGAGACAGAGAGAGAAAGAGAGACAGTGCCAAAAACAGATAGAGACAGAGACAGAGAGACAGAGACAAAGACAGAGAGACAGAAACAGAGGCAGAGATAGAGACAGAGAGAGACAAAGACAGACAGAGACAGAGATAGAAAGAGAGACAGAGACAAAAACAGAGACAGAGACAGAGAGAGACAGAGGGAGACAAAGACAGAGACAGAGATAGAGAGACAGAGACAGACTGAAAGACAGAGAGAGACAGAGACAGAAAGAGATACAGAGACAGAAAGAGACAGAGAGAGACAGAGACAGAAAGAGAGACAGAGACAAAATCAGAGACAGGCAGAGCCAGAGAGAGACAGAGAAAAATCAACTTCAGACTCAGGAAGGCCTGGACTCCAGACCCTCCTTTGACACAGTGCTACGTGACTCTGGACAAGTCATCTCAGCCTTCAGTGGCCCATCAAACTCTCTAAGACTCCAAGCTCCAGAGAAGGTATTAACCTGAATGGGTAGAGGGCCTTTTCTCCATGGGAGTCGCCTATACCAGTGAAAACACAAG
>CM053628.1:47891860-47949686 GCA_028646595.1 Phalanger gymnotis
ATACAGTGAGTGTTCAGACAACCTTCTCTTATCCTCTCCCCCACTCCCCAACGCACTTATTTTTTCTCTAATTCACCTATACTATGCTTTTATTATTTATCCCTTTCTCCACCCTGGTCCCCCCTTCCCAGTTCTCTTTTCATTGAGCATTATATGACTTTACTCCACTCTCTTCCTACATTTGAGAGGCATGAAGTGGGTTTCAGGCACTAGCCAGCCACCCCCTCCTTTTCTCTTATGGTTATATTTATGCTTCTTTATTGTGTTAAATGGCGGATGATGAATCACTCCAACTCCTCCTTCCCCCCAGGCCTCAATTTCTCCTTTCACGGGTTGTTGCTGTGCAGGATCTGGGGAAGGGAAGACTGGGAAGAAGGGTCTAGTTTCTGGGAGGCCTGGGAAGGAATGTGCTCGACAGGAGGGTGCTTGGTCTCTGGAGGTGAGGTATTAATTGAGGCAGGGCTGAGATCTAGGGTTTCTGTAGGGGGTACAGAAGAGGACAAAACCATGGATTCATACATACCACCTGGTCCCCTTACTGTCTCCTGAGCAAGGTGTGAATTATTCTTGTCTTGGGTCCTTATTGTGAATAATGGGTGGCAGCAGAGAGGGCCATCAGGGTGACACCTTGGGAGCATAGAATCTGTACCCCTGAGTGGTCCCTTGGACTTGATACTCCAAGGAGGTCGAGACATGGGGAGATGTGGCCACACATGCCAAGCTACCCAGACCCAGAGGTGGCAGGCTTCCTGCAGAATATGCCATCTCCGCAGGAACCCATGCAGGCATCTAGGTGCCCATGCCAGACAGACATGAAAGAAGAGAAATGGTCTTGGTGAAAGAGATGAAAAGCATTGCCCAGCCTCCTTCTGACCTGGAGAGAGGTCCACAGGCCATCTCAAGTCACAGAACATGAGAGATGGAAGGGACCTCAGTGGTGACCTAGTCCAACCCAAATCTGAAACGAAGCATCCACCCTCTGCCTGAAGACCTCCAATGGGCAGAGAAGCAACTACCTTCCAAGGCAGTTCATCCAGCTTTTGGCCAGCGGGCATTGCTAAGAAGATTGCCCTGGCATTGTTTAAATTGCCCTCTTTGTAACTTCCACCCACTGCTACTGGTTCTGTCCTCTGGGGCCAGTCAGGAGTCCACAAGACAGCCCTTCCAATACTTGGTCCTAGCTATCACACCCCCCCACCCCGAGTCTTCTCTTCCCCAGGTATCAGGTACTGTGAGTCATGACGACTGTATAGGCACAGAGAGGAGGCAGGACCGAGGGGCAGGTTGCATTATGCCCACCAGAAAAGGGGCAAAAGTTTTCCTCACCATCAAGGAACTTGAGTACTAGCCCATTCTGTCTTTTTGGTCAGGCTAAATAAAACCGATCTTATATTTAATGTCTCAATAGCCTGAGGGTGCTAGATGGGAGCCCAATTCTGTGGTTCCCACAAGAGCCTCTTGGGTGGGAGAAAAAGAAGCCAGAGAGATCACTACAGACAGAGGCTCCCAAGTCCTCGAGGTTAATCTGTTCTATCAGGGACTGGGACACCAATGACACGAATTTCATTTCTCCCACTTATCAGGATCAGTGACTTTGTTCTTGTTATTTTGGGCATCAGCTTTCTGCACTATCAGTGGCCAAATTGCAAAAGCATCTGCGCAAGACCCAAGGTAAGACCAGAGGCCTGATTTGGAGATCTCTTCTCTCTCTATTATGATGAGGACACCGTGAGTATGGCCATGGCTCTTTAGGGGAGAGGAAAGGAGTGGGGAAGGTATTCCAAATGCAGCTGGTGGGTGCCCCTGCCTCAAGTCTCCCCCTATACAGGCCAGCCTTCACTTAGCTGCCAAAGCACAGGTCTGACTATGTCATGTACACGCCACTCCCCGCCCCTCCTCAATAAACGCCAGCGGTTCTCTATCATCTCCAGCATCAAATATAATATCCTCTGTTTGTTGTTCAAAGCCCTTCATAAGCTAGCCCCCTTCATCTTGCCAGTCTTCTTATGCCTTGCTCCTGCCCTCACCCCGCCCCCATCACATGCTCTGTGATCCAATGGCACTGTCCTCCTTTGTGTTCTTCACACAAGACCTTCCATCTCCCAACTCCGGGCGTTCTCCCTGGCTGTTCCCCATGCCTGGAAGGCTCTCCCTCCTCATCTGTCCTTCTCGGCCTCCTTCGAGTCCCTCCAAAAATCCCACCTTCTACAGGAAGCCTTCATCAACCTCCTTAATTCTACGGCCTCCCTTCTGTTAATTATTTCCTATTTATCCGGTCTATAGTTTGTTCTTTGCATTTTGTCTCTTTTATTAGACTAGGAACTCCTTGGGGGCAGGGCCTGGCTTTTGCTTCTTTTTTTATCCCCAGTGCTTAGCATAGTGCCTGGCACATAGTAGGTGTTTAATAATAAATGTTTACGGACTGACTGATGGCCTTCCTAGGTTCTTTGACCAATCCCTAGAAAAGGAGGTACTTGGAGTTTGGCTAATGGATGCTCAGCTTCCTGACAGGCCTTGCTAGGCAAGTTGAAAGCCCTAACAGTGCCAAAGAGACGGACTGTGGAAAATGTAGGGATGCAGCTGGGAAGGGGGCCAGCCACCCTTCAGCCAGTGACCCAACGCCATGCCAACAGTATGGCCAGGAGGGAGCCACTGGACACAATTATGATTATTTGTGGGTGGGGGGAGGAGGGAGCTGATTTATTTATTTCCAGGGGAAACCTTTGAACCCTGGCTAGAATATGCCCTAGATATGACATGAGAATGGTCAAGAATCTCGAGAGCCTCTGTATACCAGCCAGCCAATGAACAGCCAAATTCATTCTATGCAGTATGAAAAGGAATATTTGTGGTTACAAAAGGGTTTGCAAAGGGTGGAAAACCTTCTACAGAGACGAGGGACCAAAGGTGCACCACCCTGGGCTGTCTCTATTGATCCAGATGATGAATTGTGATTAGGTTTTTAAACTAACAAACAAAATGGCTACCTCAGCAACAGGAATGGCTTCCCAGATGCCCAGAAATGATTCATTCACTCAGGGAGGAAGAGGTAGAACCTACTAAGAAAGACTGTGGGAGCAGCTGGATGGTGCAGTGGGTAAAGCACCAGACCTGAGTTTAAATCCAGCCTCAGCCACCTAACCTTGATTACTTCCAAAAAAGAAAGAAAGAAAGATTGTGGATGGAGGCTACGTATATTGGCCCTCAGGGCTGCACTGTGATCCATTCACTGAGGTGTGGCTTACCAAGGCCAAACTAGTGGCTGAACCAGACCTTACCAGAAATGGCTAGCTAGGCCTGCTATTGATTGGATTCCAAGTCATTCTTTCTGAAGGCATGAGAAGGCAATTGGTATTGTCCAAAGACTACCCATCTGGACCAAAAAGAAGCTCTCCTTCCAGATTAGGCTAGAGTTTTCTGGCTTCAGATGGCAGCAGATGTGGGCACAACAATTGAGAGCCCCTAGTACCAAGGATAGTTCCATTGATTCAATTAGCTTCCCTGGAGAACATAAGATCTGCAAAAAAGGATGGCATCAGGGTGCCTAGACTTCTCACCTCTGAAGGAGACCAGAAAAGCGTGAGCGATATCTTAGTGGTGATAGACCACTTCATCCAGTGTGGACAGACCCACACAACCAAGAACTATAGTTCATTGGTTCTTATTATAGAAGCATTTCTTGGTGTATGACTTCCCCATCAAGATTCCATTTGGATCAGTGTTGAACTTTTGAAGGTAGGCCAGTTGATAAGGAACTGGCCTTAATGGGAATCAAGAAATCTAGAAGGATTCTATGCCATCCTTCAGGAAATCTACAGCTGGGATGTTCTAAACACATTCTGATGAACATGTGAGGGATACTGAGGCCTGAGCAGAAGGCTTGGAGGAATGAGCACATGGCTTTTCTGGTGCACATTGGTAATGTCCATGGTAACACAGCCACCAACAACATGTGTTCTGGAATCTCTGAGAATAAGGAAGTCCTGGGAAGTAACATGTCATCCTACCAACTGATCAATTGAGGGAAGCCTACTGCCTTATATGAACTTGCCTCAGAAGAACATGAAGAGGAAGAAGCAATAATGTAATGTTCAGCTTAGACAGCTGGAGCTCCAGGCTTGATGGAGCCTTGTAAAGTCTTGGTGCCCCAGAAAAACTGAAGGTAGAAGACAGGTGGAGAGTTACCAAAACAGGAAGAGACTTGGTTTTGTGCTGGTATACAACGTAACTCCAGAGGATGCTAGAACCCTGCTGGGATGCCGCATCCCAATCCCTTGTTGCCCATAGGTAGTTGGATAGACTCTGGCAAACAGGATGGATGATGGGAACAAGGGAGGATAGAGGAAACTGGGAGAAGATCCAGTCAGCATATGGATGAAAAAGAGGAGGAAGCTGTGCAACATCTGTACAGGACAGAGCCAAGACTGCACCAGCATGAGGGAGACTTCTGCCTGGACAAGACTGTCTCATGACTTGACTTGGCAGTTTCCAGGAGAACAGAGGTCATCTACAGAAACCGCCAAAGACGGTTGCCTTAGACCACCTCCCTTCCTTTGGGGGCTAGACCTGTTTGCCTTAGGCCATATGCTGGGTCTTCAGGCTAGTGATCAATCAAAAACACATATATGTGTCTAAGATTCTTATTCATAATCGGCAAACTCATAAGAAAGACTGGGGTAAACCTGACTACGATATGGATTTAAGAAGTAAAACCATTTAGGAATAGCTAAAAAGAATATTTTATACCAATGAGGTGCAAGAGGAAGATTGGATACAGAGGAATTAGATGGGGGAAGAGGGCTGGTAGTTCTGGTAAGCTACTTTCATTGGGAATGGGTTTTAATAGAAGGGGTAGCTAGGTGGGGCAGTGAATAGAGCACCGGTCCTGGAATCAGGAGGACCTGAATTCAAATCCAACTTCAGACACTTGACAGTTACTAGCTGTGTGACCTTGGGCAAGTCACTTAACCCCAATTGCCTCACCTCCCCCCTTCCAAAAAAACACAAAACCAAACTACATTTATTCAATGCTTACTGTGTGCCAGACACTGTGAAAACAAAGGAAGGTTAAAAAAAACACCATTTCTGCCCTCAAAGAGCATGCATTCTAGTGGAAGAGGCAGCATGTGAAAAAATAGGCACATAAAAACACAGAGTGTGTGGAAGGTCAGCTTAGAGGAGAAGGCTTGAGTGGCGGGTGGACCAGAAAGGCCTCTTCCAGGAGGGAGTGTTGGAGTTGAATCACGAAGGCCTAGTGTGCCAAGAGGCAGGGGTGAGAAAGGAGAGAGCATTTTCAAGATGGGGAACACCTGGGGCCAAATCACAGAGATGGGCAGGATGGAATGTTGTGTGTGAGCAACAGCAAGTTGACCACTGGAAATTTTGGAGTCACACCTGTGCTTTAGGAAAATCACCTCGGGAGGTGTGGAGAGGATTGGAATGGGGGAAAGACTGAGGTGAGGAAACCAATTAGAAGACAATTTAAATGAGAGGTGAGGAGGGCCTGGACCAGGGAGGCGAGTTAAGAAAAGAGAACAGATGGGAACAGGCATGTGAAGAAGGGAGAAACAAGATGTGGCACATGATCCACACTGTGGGGTACAAAAGAGTAGATAAAAGGGGGGCAGTGAGTCACTGCAGACATGTTTGACTCTATGGCCAGGTACCAGGTTACAGCACCATACCCCTGGGGAAAAGAGCAAAGACGTTACCCATAGAGCACTACAATCAGAGCAAGCTATAATAGCTATATTATATTATATTATTATAGCCCTGCTATAATAGCCAATGAGTCAGTCAAAAAGGATTTAGTAGAGGCCTAGTAGGTGCCATACACTGTGCTAAGCAAAAGACAGGACAGTCCCTACTTTAAAAGATGATTTAGTATTTTATTTTCCCCAGTTAAACATACAAAATTTTTCAACATTTGTTTTTAAAACTTTGAGTTCCAAATCCTTTCCCTTCCTCCCTCCCCCCCAGTTGCTACTCTTGAGAAGCTCACATGCAGACAACTGGGTACAAGCAAGATGTGTACAAATATGATGACTTTGACTCAGTTCTCATCCTTGAATTCTCTACAGTCTTAAACAATGTCAAAGACATTAGATTTGGTGATGAGGACATCATTGATAACTTTGGGGAGACAGTTTCACTTGAATGATGAGGCCAAAAGGCAGAATGCAGAGAGTTCAAAAGAGAGTAAGGGGAAGGGAAGTAGAGGCTCCTACTGTAGACGGTCTTCTCAGGGCATTTGGCCACAAAAGGAAGAAGGGGTATGGAATAAGAGATCAACTGAGAGTATTTTGTGGATGGGGGGAAATCTTTGGAGTGGGGCTAGAAGGTAGCAGGCATTCCTGTGCATACACCCAGAGGGATAAGACCCTTTCCACTTTACTGTCTCCTGACCAAAGCATAAACTCTTTAGGCTAGATTTGAATTCTCCTTGCCCCAGGGCCACATTGCCCCACAGATGTGGCCTTTGTTTCTACAGCACAGAACTGAAGTTCACTGCATCAACACCTCAAGAATGACAGAGTTCACAAAAGGATATGCAGGCAGACAGAGGGAAATCCAGGCACATGGAGAGCATACCAACAGGCGGCCAGAGACAGATGGGGACACAGAGATACTGGCTTATACGGAGATTTGCAGATATGTCTGAATATTCACGTGGCCTTTTCAGGAAGCTACAGGCACCTAGCGGGAGGCCTGGAGAGAGAGAGGATGATGAAACTTCCTCAAGAGAAAGAAGAGCCTTGATAAGAGGAGAAAAGAAAAGAAATTGGGTTGCCTGGTCTCACTTAAATCAGAAAAGTCATCTACAGACCACTCACCTCCATGGTCCCCAAAGGAGACACAGATCAGGGAACCACATGCACTGAAGGGAAACCCAGGCTTATACCTGGGAATTGTAAGTGCAGAGGGAGGGTGGGAGCCACCAGAAAAAAGGATTGTTTGATACCCTCTAGAGGAGACTTTTCCTCACAAGGTTTGATGGGTATGAACCCATTTGATGTTTTCATTTGGCTTAAATAAAGCCTATCTTTTATCTTAGTTATTTTAACTTAGTTATTGAGTCCTTTAGGGGAACGGAGAGCACTCTTAGGGAGCCACAAGCCAAAATCTAGGTTGGACAAAAAGAGCCTTGGAGATTATTAATAAATAATAGAGGCCCTAAGAGTCAACCTAGTCCATCATGACAGAGCTCTGGTCAAAATGTCTCCAAAATTACACATAAGATCACAAGATTTAGAGCAGAAAGGGGCCTTGGAGAACCCTTCCATTTAACAGATTGGAAAACTGAGGCCCAAAATGGAGAAATGACTTGCCGAAGGTCACACAGTGAGTTAGTGGTTGAGATATGATCTGAAGCCACATCTTCTGACTTAAAGCCACTATTTGGCTGCCTCCTGCCTGTCTGATTGCTTTGGGGTTTGTAGTCTCCTCTGTAGACTCATTGTCCATATCCTGACCCCTAATTGTGGATGTTCCCCAAAGCTCATCTCTTCTCTCTCTAGAGAGAGGAAGGGATCTTAGAGGTTATATATTCCCAAACCCTTAATTTACAAATGAGAAAATTCTTTTCTCTACCTCTTCCTCTTTCCCCAGTTAACCCTTTCCTCATAGGTCTGGATGACACCAACATGGCTGAGTGGCAAAAGTTAGAAGCCCTGGGTTCGAATTTGGGGTCCACTACCTACTAACTGTGTGACTCCAAGCAGTTCACTATCTGGGTCTCAGTTTCCTCATCCATAAAACAAAGGCACCAGACATAGATAATTTGAAGGCCTCTTCCAACTCAAAGATCCTAGCCACCCCTCCTTGCCTTCCACAAACACAGTTATAATTCATCTGGAATAGCCTCGTCAGAAGTTTCAGCAGTAAACACTGGGGCTCAGTTACCAGGTATTTGTATAAAGCTTTTGAGAATGAGAGGGAAGGAGCCCCAGAGACCCTTCCGGGCAGCCTGTCCTTGCACTGCTGGAAGGCTGAACAATGACAACTCAGTTTCCAGTGAGGAACAGGCAGGTTTCCTCAAAGATCCTAGCTGGGGATCTGAAACCTCTCCTTCCTAACCCTGTTCTGCGGACCAGCCGTTAGCTCAGGGCCTCAATCATTGGTTCTACCTTCTACTTCAGGCCTTCTTCCATCCCCAATATCTGATGTCAGTCAAAAGTTAACATCATCACCATCACCATCACCATCATCAACAGCAGCAGCAGCAACAATAGCTAGGTGGCACTGCAGTGGATAGAGTGCTAGGTCTGGAGTCAGGAAGACCTGAGTTCAAATTCAGCCTCAGACACTTACTACCTGTGTGACCCTGAGCAAATCACTTAACCCGTTTGCCTTCATTTCCTCATCTGTAAAATGGGGATACTAATAACACCTCCATCCCAGGGCTGTTGTGGCAATCCAATGAGATAATAATTATAAAGTGCCTAGCACAGTGCCTGGCACATAATAAGTGCTACAGAAACTTTAGCTGTGATGGCGATGATGAATATACCTACTTATGGATACGCTGACTCCTTCATTAGAATGCAAACTTCTTGGGGGCAAGGACGGTTTTTCTTTTATCTTAATAGCTCCTTTGATGGACTGGGCCTGTGATTTCATTGGTATCAGGAACCCCTGAAGAGGAAAGCTCCCTCTACTCATGATGCATGTGAGCATCATCTTAGATGTCTAAATGATTTGTATGGGTCACACAGCCAAGACGTATCCGACTCAAACCTGGATCTGAGGCAGTTTCCTGGCTACAATTCCATGTTACAGAAGGGAGAGCTGAGAACTAGAAAAAGTGACTTGGCCATGGTGACACAGGTAGTGAGTAGCAGGATTTGAACTTACCATGGAAAGAAGGCCAACTGAGAAGTTTCCACTTCCTCTGCCTATGACCCATCTCCCTTAGCCTTTCTTGGAGCCTGTCTCATCCAAACTCAGCCCTCATGGCAATACAGTTGGAAGCACACCATAAGGGGCAGGGGTCATGGTCCCTGGATTAATAGAGGGAGATAGGACTACTCATTCCCATGACAGCACCTAGGAGAAAGCCCTTTCTGCCCTACCCTAGTTAGGGATCTAGTGGATAATAAAGCTTGCACCATTTATCCCTCACTGGTTGTTTGGAAGAAAATGCTTCAAAGCACTATAGAAATGTATGTTCTTATTAGTCATATTCTCCTAGGGGACAGAGAGACAGAGACAGGAAAAATACCTCTCTACCCCTCTACCTCTCTCAATATCCTCTAAGAATGATGCGTGGTTGGTTAAAGAATCCAGGAGGGCGGCTAGCTACCTGAGTTCCATTTACCAGCACCTGGCCTGAGTTGAAGCAGACAACTAGATGCAATTTTGTAGGCTTTGGGTTGGTGAGACACACCTCCCTTGTACTTGGCCTCCTCTTCCCCACCTCCCAGCCTGGTTGAGCTAGCCCTTAAGAATTAACCAGGCTGAGACCTGAGCAGTGAAACATTCCAAAGGGGCCCCTTTGCTATCAAGGGCATGATTAAACCACTGATTCCCTGCCCAGACCCAGCTGGGCGGCTAGAAAATGCCACCTCAGGAGATATCCGTTTAGAGGAAGTGAAGGGGAAGAAAAGGCAGGAGAAGCTTGGCACCCTCTTCAAAGTGATATAGTAAGGGGTAGAGAGGCGGTGCAGTGAGTAGAGCACCAGCCCTGGAGTCAGGAAGACCTGAGTTCAAATCCGGCCTCAGACACTTGACACACTTACTAGATGTATGACCTTGGACAAGTCACTTAACCCCAATTGCCCTACCTTCCTCTCTCCAAAAAAACAAACCCAAAGTGATATAGTGGGGTACAGTGAATAAAAGAGTGCCAAATTGGAACTCATAGTACCTGAGTGCTACCCCTGACTTGGCCGCTTGTGTGACCTTGTCACCCTTGCATGACTACTACCTGTACGACCTCGGACAAGGCCTTTCCCTTCTCTGGTTCTCAGTTTCCCCTTCTGTTAAATGAGGGGGTGGGCTAAGTGGCCCCCTCTGATGCCCCTTCCTGCTTTAGATTGAGACTGTTATCTGTGACCTTGGACAAGTCACTTCACTTCTCTGGGCCTCAGTTTCCTTCTTTGTAAAATTAACTCTGATGGCCACCCAGGGTAACTTCAAGCTCTAGATTTAGGATCCTACGATAATGTCTAATGTCCCTACGAGCTCTGTATATTTAGCATATAGCAGAAAGAGCTTTGAATTTGGAGTCAGAGTCTTGGGTTCAAACTCTGCTTTTGTTCACTAGCTTATTACCCCAGAAGCAAGGCATCTCTTCTCAAAAGTAGTAAATAGAAACTGTTTCTCTTTTGGCCAGGGACCTTGAGAGTCTTCCCCTCCCAGTTTGGTTTTTTTTTTGAATTTTGATTAAATGGGCTGTCCCTTATTAACTTCTTAAAGAGGCCTATTCACTGAATGAGCATTACCTCACTCAAAGTGAGAACCTGAAATGACCTTAGCCTGAAAGGGCCAGGGTCTCCCAATGCATCCTGGGCCATCTCCAGTCATCCTGATGAATATCTGGCCACTGGACCCAGATAGCTCTGGAGGAGAAAGTGAGGCACAGGCCTCCCTAACTCAAATCCAAGTCAACTGCAACATCGTTTCCCTGATGCCATGTCCTGTTTGAGAATGAAGGACGAACACAACAACAACCTTTCAAATGAGAAAGTTTAATTAAATGAGGTCTCTTTCCAATCTAGAGCTCTGCTCCTATGACAAGCCTGTTTGGTTGTAACTGGGGAGCCTCCGTTTCCTCAAGGAATCAGGAGTCAAACATTAAGGCAAGCTGACTATAATGGAGGCAAATGTTTCCCAACAGACATCTAAGAGACTTTTTTTGTGGCCCTGGCTGCTGGGGCTTCATTGGGAGATTGATGGAGGATTTCAAAGCTTTCTATATGTTTTTTAATCTGTGTATATTCACAGAATTATAGATGCATAGAATATAGCAAGGAAGCACAGAACCTGAAATGTCAGAGGTGAAAGAGACCTCTGAAAATAGAATGTTAGAGCTGGGAGGGACCTCAGACATTCCCCCCTTCCAGACCCCCTCCTTAATGAAATGGAGGAAAGCCAGTTCCAGGAGGTTAAATGATTTGCCACCCAGCATGTCAGTGACGGCAGCACGAACCCCACCTGGGGGCTTTTGCTACTGCTTCAATACCCTTTCCTCCTTAGGAGTCTGGGCCCTGCAGAAAAACAGCCAGTTGTCTGCCCCCTTCCTCAGCTTTGGCCCAGCCCCCGTCTCTTTCAGGGGCAGAATTTCTGGGGCTCACTGCAGATATGGGAGAGAAGGTCTGGACGGCATCAGCAATAATTGAACCTCTTTCATCTGGAGTGGGGTCCCCAATACAAGGGAACAATGTGGCACAGGAGATAATTAGGCTTGTCTCCTTGTAAAATGTGGCTGACGTTCAAGATGCCAAACATAGCTGAGTGCCGTCATTTAGTGGGGACAGGAGCTGAGCTAACCGATGAAGAGCTAGCTGGTGGCTCTCAGGCCTCGCTCTCCCTCCCCTCCCTTACTCAGCTAGATGCGTCACACACACGCTACTCTAGGCAATCTAGTTTCTCGATTATCTCCAGCAAACTTGTTCTATTCTGATATTCGGCTTCAAAGGGCCTCCGGGATTTCTCCCAAGGCTAATAAACACTGCTTTCCACAAACTATCTAAAATGAAACAGATCACCTAGCCTTGCCCTATGTCTATCTTCCACTCCCCTTTGTAAACTCTCTTCTCTCTCCTGTTATGGCACCAGAAATGCACAGGATTATAGCTGGAGTTCAGAGGAACCCCAGATCCCATTAAATGCAATGCCTTCTCTTACATTTTGTAGATGAGGGCAAGTAGGCAGAGAGGTGAGGGATTTGCACCGATGGCACCTTCCCTCTGAAAATTACCTCTCATTACATTCTACACATGTTGTATGTACCTGGCTATTAGTGTATATCTCCCCAAATAGGATGTAGCTCCCTGAGGTCAGGAACCAGGTTTCTGGCTTTCTTCACCTCCCTAGTAAGTACTGTGCTTATCACAGTGCCTGGCACACTGTAGGTGTTTAATAAATGGTTATTGTCGTAGATGCTGCTGCTGCTGCTGATAATGATAAGGCATCTGAGGTGAAATTTAAACTGAGGTCCTCCTAACTCTGATTTTGTTTTCAAGGATCTCAGAGATGAAGGGGCCATAGCCAAATTTAACAAATATACCTCAACAGGGATCTCCTCTATAACACCCCTGAGGAATATTGATCTAGCCTCTATTCAGTGACCCTCTGTGATGGGGATCCCACTATCTCCTGAGGCAGCCCTTGGGGATAGATGACATGAAGTCCAAACAGGCCTTTCTGCAAATCCCACTGAGCATTCCTGATTTTGTCGCCTTGGTGCCCAAAAGCCTGATCCTTCTTCCTCATGGCGATCCCTTAAGGGGTCAGAACAGAATGAAAGTGATCAAAGCCAGAAGGGCCCTCAGAAAGTAGCTTTTTCAAAACCCCTTATTTTACAGAGGAAGAAACTAGGACCTAGGGAGGGAAGGGACTTGCCCAGGGTCTCTTTGATAGGAAGAAGAATCAAGATTCAAGCTCAGTCCCTCTCATTCACATTCTCTGTCGAAAACATCTTTCCAGGCCACCATATATATAATTTTCCCCTATTAGAATGTAAGCTGTTCCCCAGTACTTAGCATGGTGTCTGGTACATAGTAAATGCTTAGTAAATTCTTTTCCATCCATCCATCCATCCATCCACTCACTCATTCATTCATTCACTCACTCACATTCATTCACTCATTCATTCACTCACTCACTCACTCACTCATTCCCTTCGATTTTTCCCTCTCCAGGCAAAACGCTCTCCCTTAATAGATCCCCTTCTGGTCTGATTGCCAGAGCTCTCAGCATCCTGCTCATCCTCTGGACACACTCCAGATTGTCAATGTTATTTCTAAAGCTCTTCGCTCTCTATGAAATGACCAGGAGTTCTCAGGGACAGTTAACACATTCATCCATACCATTTACCACCTTCTTATCGCGTATTAGCGAGATTGTTTACCAACAAGACAGCTGGTATCACTTGCAGCAGAAGTGTCAGACACCTGGCCTGTGCCCAAGCCACTCCTGAGCAGGCCCAACCAGAAGAAAATACAGTATTTAAGAATATTTAACAAAGTAATAAAAAGACAATAAAACAGATAATATTGCATTTGAAAGCAAAGCCAATATGCAGCCTGCAAGGATTCTTACTATGAAGTAGCAGCTCCTGCTTCTATTTGCCTTTGACACCACTGACTCAGAGGGCACGAGGGACAGATTGGCTGGTTTCATGAGAGGAGTTGGGAAAAGAGAGCAGACCTGGCTAAGGTGGATGCAGTAGGGGATTGTGGATAATGATGAGAGCTCACATTTCTATAATACTTCAAAGTGAACAAACACCTTCCTCACAAACACCTTATGAGGCAGCAAAAGTATTACTCCCATTTTATGGAGGAGAAAACTGAGATGCAGAAAGATGGATAGAAGATCTTGGAAAGAAGGAGTTGTTTCATGTCCATCTTTGTGTCCTCAGTGCTAGGCACATAGTAGGTGCTTATTAAGTGTTTCTTGACTGATTGACTGATGGAAGAAATGACTTGCCTTGAACCTAGATCTCCTGACTCAGAGTCCAGCCTTTTCCCATTCTGGAATGTTACTTTTCCTGGTATCTTATGAGGGCTCAGTCAGCTTGTTTCCAGGTGACTAGGCCATAGGACCAGGTGTCTGGGAGCTTTCCTCAGACATTCCCCAAAACAATCAGCCAACCAACCAACCAACCATCTGCAGCCTTGAGGCCACATGTGGCCTTCTAGGTCTTTGGGTGTGGCCTTTTGACTGAGTTCAAGTTTGACAGAACAAATCCTTTTATTAAGGGGATTTGTTCTCTGAAGTTTGGATTCAGTCAAAGGGCCACCCTTGAGGACCTAGAGGGGATTTATTCTGTGAAGTTGGGATTCAGGCAAAGAGCCGCACTTGAGGACATAGAGGGCCACATGCGGTTTCGAGGCTGCAGGTTCCCAAACCCTGAGCTAGACACTTGCTAGAAACTTGGGCCTTTAACCTAGACTCTTGACTCAAAGACTTCCACTACATCACAGCACTTCCCTTGGTCATAGGACCAGCAATTTAGAGCTAGAAGAGACTGCCGAGGCCATAGTCCAAACCCCTCTTTTTACAGATGAGAAAAATGAGCTTGAGAAATGAATTGACTTGTCCAAGGTCATTAGGCTAGGAAATGACAGATGTAGCATTTGAACCCAGACCCTCTGGTGCCAAAGCCAGTGTTCTTCCTGACTCACTATACAGTGGTGGGGCATAGGGGTGAAAGTCCAGGTGATTTCCCTAGAGTGATCTTTTCTTTCTATTGTGCATGGAGCTCATAGGGCTGAATCCTAGCATCCCTCACTTGCACACTCCATTGCTTTCTGGGCCTGGGGGGCAATCCCATGGCGGAGACTTTTTTTAGAGCTCTTAGGTTTCATTCTTCTCAATTCCTGTATGACTGAGCCAAACATCGCCCAGCCTCCCTGACAGTTTCCAATTCTCTCTTTCACAAGTTAGACAGCAGCAATTGGAAGCCTGTCACCTGCATCCCTTGGTGATGGACTCATCTCAAGGACTGGTAATATTGTCATGGCTGAAACTATGGTTTTCAAGCTCATTTAACTTCATTCTCTTGTCTGCTCAAAGGCCCACGGGGTCAGGGGGTTGCTACCTACGTAAGACCTGTTATTGTAACTTGGAATATTGGACTCACTTCCAGTTGTGTCATTTTATGAAGAGCATCGACAAACCAGAGCACAGCCAGAGGAAGCTATCCAGAATAGTGTGGGGATTGGAAGGCTAAATAATTGAAGGAACTAGGAATATTTAGCCCGTAGAAGAATAGATTGGAGGAAGGAAAGGATTGTCTCCAGGTGCTTAAAGGCTATCAAGAGGATGAAGGAACAGATTTATTCTGTTATTCCAAGGGGGAAATCAGGGATCAGTGGGAATAAGTTGCAAAGAGGGACATTTGGACCCAATGTCAGGAAAAATCTCCAAAGAACCTAGTCTGTCTCAAAGTAGAAAGGGCTGATTTGGTAGGTACTGAGCTCCCCAGTGCCAGAGGTCTTCAAGTGGAGGTGGAATAACCACTCTTCAGGGGTATGGGAAAGAGGTTTCTTATTTGGGATACTAGTTAGTCTCTGAGGTTCCTTTAAATGGAGAAATTCTAAATGGAGCCTTCCTCAAAATGATAAGTGGCATCTACCCAAAACCATCAGCAAGCATTATATGTAATGGGGATAAGCTAGAAGCCCTTCCAATAGGATCAGGGGTGAAACAAGGATGTCCATTATCACCCCTATTATTCAATTTGGTACTAGAAATGTTAGCTGTAGAGATAAGAGAAGAAAAAGAAATTGAAGGAATTAGAATAGGCAAAGAAGAAACAAAGCTATCATTCTTTGCATATGATATGATGATTTACTTAGAGAATCCTAGAGAATCAGTAAAAAACTACTTGAAATAATAAATAATTTTAGCAAAGTTGCAGGATATAAAATAAACCCATATAAACCATCGGTATTTCTATATATTACTAACAAAGCCCAACAGCAAGAGATAGAAAGAGAAATTCCATTTAAAATAACTGTAGACAATGTAAAATATTTGAGAGTCTACCTGCCAAGACAAACCCAGGACCTACATGAACACAATTACTAAACACTTTTCACACAAGTAAAGCCAGATCTAAATAAATGGAAAAATATCAATTGCTGGTGGTTAGGTCAAGCTAATATAATAAAAATGACAATTCTACCTCAATTAATTTACTTATTCAGTGCCATACCAATCAAACTAACAAAAATTATTTTATAGAGCTAGAAAAATTCATAACAAAATTCATCTGGAAGAACAAGAGTTCAAGAGTATCAAGGGAATTAATGAAAAGAAATGCTAGGGAAGGTGGCCTAGCCATACCAGATGTTAAACTGTACTATAAAGCAGTAGTCATCAAAACCAGTTGGTACTGGCTAAGAAACAGAGCCGTGGATCAGTGGAATAGGTTAGGTACACAAGACACAATAGTCAATGACTATAGTAATTTACTATTTGATAAACTCAAAGACCTCAGTTTCTGGGATAAGAACTCACTATTTGACAAAAACTGCTGGTAAAACTGGAAAACAGTATGGCAGAAACTAGGCATAGACCAACATCTTATATTGTATACCAAAATAAAGTCAAAATGGGTACATGAGTACATGATTTAGATATAAAGGCTAATACTATAAGCAAACTGGGAGAACATGGAATAGTTCACCTGTCAAGTCCACGGAGAAGGGAAGAATTTATGACCAAATAAGAGATCGAGAACATTATGAAAAGCAAAATGGATAATTTTGATTACATTAAATTGAAAAGATTTTGCACAAACGAAGCCAATGTAACCAAGGTTAGGAGGGAAGCAGAAAACTGGGAAAAGGATTTTTACAACCAGTGTCTCTGATAAAAGGCCTCATCTCTAAAATATAGAGAGAACTGAGTCAAAATGATAAGAATAAAAGTCATTCCCCAGTTGATAAATGATCAAAGGATATAAACAGGCAGTTTTCAGAGGAAGAAATTAAAACTATCTATACTCATATGAAAAATGCTCTAAAGCACTATTGATTAGACACACACGCAAATCAAAACAGCTCTGAAGTACCACATCACACCTATCAGACTGGATAACATGACAAAACAAGAAAATGATAAATGCTGGAGAAGATGTGGGAAAAATTGGAACACTAATTCATTGTTGGCAGAGTTGTGAACTGATCTAACCATTCTGGAGAGCAATTTGGAACTATGCCCAAAGGGCTATAAAAATGTGCATACCCTTCAAACCAGCAATACCACTATTAGGTCTATATCCCAAAGAGATCATACAAATGGGAAAAGGACGCACATGTAGAAAAATATTCATAGCAGCTCTTTTTGTAGTGGTGAAGAAATGGAAATTGAGAGGATGCCCAACAATTGGGGAATGGCTGAACAAGTTATGGTATATGAATGTAATGGAATACTATTGTGGTATAAGAAATGATGAGCAGGTAGATTTCAGAAAACCCTGGAAAGACTTATATGAACTGATGCTGAGTGAAGTGAGCAGAACCAGGAGAACATTGTAGACAGTAACAGCCACATTGTGCAATGACTAACTTTGGTAGACTTAGCTCTTCTTAGGAATGCAAGGATCCAAGACAACTCCAAAGGACTCATGATAGAAAATGCTATCCGCATCCAGAGAAAGAATATGGAACCTGAATGCAGATCGAAGCAGATTGTTTGCTCTGTCTTTTTTTTTTCTTTTTTTTTGTGGTTTCCCTCATTGGTTCTAATTCTCTACAATATGATTAATGTGAAAATAGGTTCAACATGAATGTATATGTGGAGTCTATGTCATCTTGCACACTGTCTTGGGGTGGGGGAGGGGAAAGATGGAGAGGAAATTTGGAACTCAAAATCTTATGGAAGTGAATGTTGAAAACTAAAACTAATAAATAAATTTAAATGGAGAAATTCTATTGCTCTGAGTTTTTGTAGTGGGAAGCAGGAGGAGTAGGGCAATGACCTGGTTCAGGGGTAGGGAGCCTGCAACCTTGAGGCCACATATGGCCCTCTGGGTCCTCAAGTACGGCCCTTTGACTGAATCCACACTTCACAGACTTCTGTGTCTTTCAGTCAAAGGGCCGCACTTGAGGACCCAGAGGGCAAGGATTTGTTTTGTGACATTTGGATTAAGTCAAAGGGCCACCTTTGGGGACCTAGAGGGGATTTGTTCTGTGAAGTCTGGATTCAGTCAAAGGGCTGCACTCAAGGGCCTAGAGGGTCACATGTGGCCTTGAGGCCCTAGGTTCTCCACCTCTGGCCTGGTTCTTCACTGTCAGAGGGATCCTGCAAAAGTAAACTCTCATCTCTCTCCTCTCTACCCCACCTTCCGTAAGTGAGGGATGCTGAGGGCTGAGCTCAACAGTATTAGTGAGTGATTCTGTTTGACAAAGATGAATTAATGGCATTCCCACTGCCCTTTCAGCCACCACAGCATAATTAGACCAAGTTTTAATCATTGTTTAGGACTAGAAATTTTCCCGACCAGAAAAAAAAACCCTAAGGTGTAGTACAGGCCTCTTCATCCTGACCAAGGGTTGTATGTTGGCTAGGCCAGCAAAGAGAAATGAGAATGTCCCAGAGTGGGATACCAATTAACACATCATGCTTAGATACTTTGATCCAATACTTCCAATCTGGGTGACTTGGGGAAAGCAGAGCATCATATTCCCACATTCTGAGGCCATTTTATTTTACAGAGGGAGAAACTGAGGCTGGGGGGGAAGCTACTTGCTCAAGGTCACAATAGGGTGACAGATTGACAGTTGAAAGGGACCTCAACTAGGCCAATGGTGTCAAATTCAAATAAAAAGTGGAGGACATTAATCCATATGGAAGAATTCCTTCAGGCCACATATCAATTTAGAAAACCACATATGTTCTATTGTATTTTTAATGTATTTTGTTAAATATTTCCCAATTACCTTTTAATCTGGTTCCCTCCACACTTGAGAGCCCTCAAGCTGGAAGTGACACCTTGAATTTAGTCCAATGCCTCATTGTATAGAGGAGAAAACAGATCCAGAGAAATGAACTGATATTGAATCCCGGCTGTAGACCTGGAGCTCGAAGCCATCTCAGGATTCATCTTGGACCAAGGCCTTCGTCAATCTAGGGAGGAAATTTAACTTGGATAAGGTCACACCAAGTTAGGAAGGGACAGGAATGGATTCAAAGCCAGAGTTCTGCCACTTCAAAGTCAGTGTTCTTTCTAGTTGGATTTAGTTGCTTTCCTGGACAAATGAACAGGTTGGAATCATATGATCAGTATGAAGGTGTCAGAACTCCTTCACTCTCTGGCCCCCAAATGGCAAGATATACATCACATTCAAAGCAACCAAAATTTCAGGCTGAAGAAGAGATGGAAACATCTCTGCACAATACAATGGCTTTCTAAGATATTAGTAGAGGACTAGCTTGCCTGAAGGTCCCCCATACCCTCTCAGCCTCAGCCCATCTGCATGCTGGGTACCCAACACAAGTAATGGGACAACCTCAAGGTCAGGCTGTGATGGCCTCTACCCTGGCCCCTCTGCACAGTGACTCAATATAAACTCCCCCACCTTCCTCAATGGATGGAAAACTGTGAACTTGACTAGCTTTGGAATGGAAAATGGGTGCATCTGTGAGGGGGTTAAGAAAGCTGAGGAGAAATGCTTCTGAGTCTGAGAAAGGATCAAGAGGCCATGAACTTAGACTCACTTGTCTTCCTGTTTAGTTTTCACAAGACAAGAACCAGGTTGAGCTGGCATATCCCCCAAATGGAGGATTCTGAGGTCTCTCTGCCCCTAGGCTCTGGGCAGAGAAAATATTGGTCATAGCATTGGAAGGGGGAGGGGCCACATGAAGGAGGAGGCCTGAGACAAGCTGCCAGGAAGAGAAGAAAAAGGACAAAATTAATAACAGTTGGGAGACAAAGATTGGGTTCAAACCCAACCCCTAGGAAGACAAATTATCAGTGAGATTCAGGAAGAAAGAGAGGGCCAAATGAGCAAACTATCAGGAAAAGGTCAGAACACAATGAATAAATATTATGCTAATGGAAAGTGAACCCAAAAGTTTCAATGAAAAGAAAGACAACAACTTCTTTAGGAACAACAGAAATAATGGAATGTTACAAAGAAACTCTGGAATGGTTCAAAAAAAGAAATAACACTATTTTAAGAAAGAAATTAAGATATAAAGATACAAAGAGTACTCAAAAAAGACATAAATTACAGTATGTCTCCAAAATAACAGACGCCGAAAAATATGACAGATTTGGAATCAAAAATTCCAAAATGCAAGAAAATATGATAGAACTTCATTTCTATCAAAGACAAAACTATGGAAGAACACGTGAAGTCTATCTAAGTTGAAGTTGTTAGGTCTTTGTTTTCAAAGAGCGTCAACGACACCACAGGATCGTTTTCCCGTGAATTGGATTTAAGTGAGGCAGGCTTGCAAGGTGAAGTGACTGACTTTGAAGACGGGACGCATTGAGATAATGACAATTTCAGTTTCATAATATGAAACACCTTTTGCATCTGTAACTCAGCTTCCAACCAAATCTGGGGCATTTTGTATGTTGCTTTTTATATAGAGGCAGACATGACTAGATTGACAGAGATGATGCTGAGAGTGTTGTCATGCCAACAACCCTGAGGGTCTTCTCCTTCTGGTTTGATTATGATTTTTTTTATCAAGAGACAGCCCTTGACTCACTTTTTAAACAGGTCTAATCACTGAATGGTCATTGCTTCACTCAAAGTGAGAACTCAGAATGACCTTAATTTAAAAGGCCAAGGGCATACATTCCCACTGCACCCAGGGCCATCTCCAGTTGTCCTGATCATTGTCTGGCCACTGGATCCAGATGGCTCAGCAGGAGAAACTGAGGCTGGTGACCTTGCACAGCCTTCCCTCACTCAAATCAAAGTCAACTGCAAGTCATGTCATCATTTCCCTGATGTCATGGTCCTCTTCAAGAACAAAGGACAAACCACACATAACCTGTGTAAGAGATTGATGGTATAGTTTCCAGAGAGTTTTGGGAAGAGATATATGTGGAGAGAGTTAAGAAACATAGAGAGAACTGACTCCTTAACATGTCCTGGATATCCAGCTTGCCTCCTTAGAGACTGTTAAAATGGACTGAGCTGTTGCTGTGTTCCTAGCTGAAGAGTTAATTTACTCTTGTGTGTTTTCTAGTATATTCTAACCTATAGAAATTCTCCAATTTCTTTTTGCTATTTTGTTTGGATAAATGGGTTTACTTGTTTACTCCTTACTCACTATTTGTGATGGCCTTTTGTGTAATCAGACATTTAATGCAAAGAAGGTCAATTGCTGAGTGTAAGCTCAGACTTGCTTAAGAGCAAGAAGGGAAGTATCTTTCCTGAACTTCTAAATGCCTTAGTCTTTGACTAAAGATATTTGGTCCTGAAGAAAAGAGTACTCGGTATTGTGGTCAACGAGGTAATTTTTGTAAAGCTTTGTGATATCATACGGTATCATCAAATGATATCATATTTGTAAAGTGTTTAGCACAGTACCTGGCACATAATTGATATTTAATAGATGCCTGTCCGCTTCCTTGTTCTTGTGGTCTACCTACCCTTCTCTGCATGGCTAGCAAGGTTGTGATACAGGTAGTTGGTCAGTTAACCGCATTTCTTAAGCACCTACTATGGGCCAAGCATTGTATTAAGCACTGAGGATATAAGAAAAAGGTAAATATATGGTTCTTTCTCTCCAGGAACTCACATTCCAAAGTCAGAGACAGCATACAAGGAAAACCTGGTACTTCCAAGCATAAGGGTGGAGCTCCATTGATTATCTTGCCCACTTGAAAAGTAACCTTTTATAGGTCAGAATACTTTCTGAGGCATCACTAGACTCTTCCACCTTTACCCAAGTACCCAGACTTCCTTCTCTTGGTACAGATGCCTCTAGCCCTTGGACTCCTCCTGATTTGTGAATTCCTCCCAAGAGATTCCATTTGAGGAAGTGTCCACGCCATCCTTGCTCACTTTTAACAGGGCGTAGTGTCTGACTCTCGGCAGTCTTCCATCTTGCCCCTCCTTTGGATGTGATGTCTTATCTCATTCAATGACAGCTTCTTGAGATCTGGGACAGTCTTGTATTTGTATTTGCTATACTTAGCATAGTGCCTGGCACATAGTAAGCACTTAAGAAATTCTTCGGCTAATCTAATCTCGATTGAATCAATGAAAACCAGTGTGGACGTGGCCACTATACTTCCTCAAAATAAATCAAGAAGTAATCAAAGGTCTGGCTGAGAGACATGGTTGTTCTCTAACTAATTTATATGAAAGGAAGACACTCTTACAGAAACAACTCTAGAGATTCAGAGGGTCTGAGAGCAGAGACGTTGGCAAAAGCTGGTCCTTCCAGCACTGCTCTTCCTCTTCTTCTCCTCTCACTCTCTTTTAAACTCTCTATGGTCTGCTTTCTGACCTCATCATTCCACCAAAAGGGCTCTCTCCAAAGTTACCAATGATCTCTTAATTGCCAGATCCAATGGCCTTTTCTCAATCCTCATTCTCCTTGACCTCTCTGAAGCCTTTGGCATTGCTGATCACCTTTTTCTCCTTAATATTCTCTTCTCTCCAGATTTCTGGGACCCTACTTTCTCTTGGTTCTCCTCCTACCTATCAGACCACTCCTTCTCAGTCTCCTTACCTGGATCTTTATCCAGATCACACCTGCTAATGGTGGTGGTCTCCTAAGCATCTACCCTAGGTCCTTTTCTCTTCTTCCTCAAGAAAGTTCAGCTCTTTCCCTAACTTCCCTTCCAGATTCCTGTCTATCCATAGACACCATCACATAATCGATTGATTCATCTCATAAACTTTCCTGGAGATCTGATTTTTGCCGCAACCACACAAAAGACAGGTATTAGAAACAGATACAAGTGGAATGTTAGGCAGAGAGCCCAATCTCTGCCTAAGTGTTAGGAAATATCCTAACTGGAGGCTTCGAGGAATTGGGAGCAAATTCATAACATTTCGTCTAAAGTAAACTTCTGAAAGATGAAGAGGAGGCAACTCCACAGACCTTAGAGGCTGTTCTATCACCCCCTAGTGTTAAAACAAGCTAATTATTGAAACAAGCTATTACACATCTCTCTAGTGTAAGTGGAAGGTAACGTCAGAGGGAAAGAACCAGCAGTGAAGGTTGGGGTGGGAGATCCAGAATAGACCTCCTATGGAAGGCAGAATTTCAGCTGAGTCTTAAGGGAAGCCAGGAAAGCCAAGACATGAAGATGAGGAAGAAGAGGGTTTGGAGTCAGGACATGAAGTGCATAGAGGCCAGTAAAGAGTAAGATGACTAGAAAGGGAGGAAGGGGGCAGGTTGGGTAGAGCTTTACAAGCCCAACAGAGGATTTTGTTGATATTTCATTCTGGAAGTAATAGGAACCCACTGGATTTTTTGAGTGTGTATATGGGGTAACGTGGTCAGACTTAAGCTTTAATGAGGTCATTGTGGCAGCTGAATGGAAGACAAAGCAGGTAGACCAAGCAGATGGACATTGCAGTAGTGCAGGTACAACATAATGAGGAGCCACACCAGGGAAGTGGCTGTGTGAGTGGAGAGAAGGGGACATAAGTGAGAAATTTCAGTAATGTAGAGATGACAAGGCTTAGCAACAGATTGGCTAAGTTGGGTGAGTTCAAAAGCAGACTTGGGAATGACACAGAGGCTGAGAACCTGAGTGATTGGTAGGATGGTGGTACCCTTGACAGCAACAGACAAGTCTGGAAGTGGGGAGGATTTTCAGGAAAAGATAATGAGTTGCACTTTGGGCATGTTGAGTTTGAGATATCTCTGGGAATCCGGTTTGAGATGTCCAAGAGCTTGAGATGTCCAAGAGGCGGAGCTGGAGCTCAGAAGACAGGTTAGGGCAGGTAGGTCTGGGAATCACTCACATCAAGATGACTGAACTCAGGGGAGCCTATGAAATCACCAAAGAGATACTATAGACGAGGGTGAAGTAATAGGGTCCCCGGCTCAGGGCCATTGCTCTGCACACCTCTGCACACCAGGTTTTCAGAGAGGGGAAACTAAAGCACACAAAGGTGATGATTCTGTGCAACTGGGGAGCCATATTTATACATTTAGAAAATCCATGTGGACATGCCATATCTATCTCAGATGGGCACACTCATCTTAACCATGAGCAAAATCAATAACAACAGAATTAGGAGATAAACAATAGAGTGAGGAAATATTTGCATCAAATAACATTGATAAAAGTTAAGCACAAATAGTTAACACCAAAAGCTAGACCAAAGGATATGAAAAGTCTTAAAAAATATTGTAGCCATGAATAACCATAAGGCAAATTCTTCCAGAACAGTAAGAATAAGAGAAACGGAAATTCAGATGAATCAAATTTATAAAGACAATAAAAGACAGGTATAGTCAACACTGGAGGGAATACAAGAAGACAGGGACACTCAGACGTGGTTTTTGCGGTTCTGAATTGGTTCACACATTCTGGAAGATAGTTTGTAATTATGTAAGACAAATCACTGAGCTGTTAATCGCTTTTGACTCGGACCTCGTTACTGAGTACGTATCCCAAGGGAATCAAAGACAGAAAGTCCTCATTTTTATCACAATATTTGTGATATTTTGTGATATTTGTAATATCACAATTTTGTACTGGGGGAAAAAAACAACTGGAAATTAAGCTGGTGCCTATCAATTGAGAAATAGCTGAACAAATTCTGGTATATGAATGTAATGGTACACTACTGTACAATCAGGACAAGTACATGGGACAGACTGTGTGAGTGGATGCAGGGTGAAGTAAGCAGAATGAGGGAATAATACACACAATGACCACAATACTGTAAAGTACAAAGGCGCCTAACGATGCTCAATTGTAAAGACCAAGCTTGGCCCTGGAGAGCAGGTAAGGAAATGCATGTAGAAGAGAGGAGACCATGGGTGAAATATATTGAGTACACTTTCAGACTAGGTCAGCAAACTACAGCCCAAGGGTTAAACCCTGACCCCTGATTGTTTCTGTATGGTCTGTGAACAGAAGAATGGTTTTGACATTGTTAACATTGTTAACATTAATTGTTAACACTGATGTTGTTAAATAATGTTTTATTATATTTAAAAATGTAAACAATCTGATTTACGACCCTTGGTAGAGGTCATTGTGCCAATGGGCTTTGCTTGACTATTTTCCTTTGTTTCAAGAAAGGGTTCAATGCTGGAGGAAAGGGGGATCATATTAATATCTCAAAATAGCTGTGATGGAAGAACAGAAGGCATTTAAGCTGTATTGCTGCCCTTGTTTCAGCTGTCATCTCACTCTGGTACTTCCCTTAGTGCGTGGGGCCTCCTTACCCTGGAACATCCATCCATCTTCTCCTGGGGCCTCATTACCCTGGAACATTCATTCATCTTCTCTTGAGGCCTCCTCACTCTAGAATATCCATCCATCTTCTCCTGGGGCCTCCTCACTCTAGAACATCTACCCATCTTCTCCTGGGACCTCCTCATTCTAGAACATCCATCCATCTTCTCCTGGGGCCTCCTCACCATGGAATATCCATTCATCTTCTCTTGGGGCCTTCTCACCCTGGAATATCTTGTTGCCAGGCCAGCCCCTTTCTGCCATTGGTGAGTTTCTTCCTGGGCCTCCATTTTGGGGAGAAGCCCAGACTGAGCAGCCTTCCTTCCCCAACCAGCTGTGCTTCTGACTTTCTGGACTTAAATATACTATGCCCTTGAGCAGATGCCTTTCCCAATATTTTGGTTCCCTTTTGTGTGTCATCCCTTTCATTTGAATATAAGCTCCTTGAGGCAGGGACTGTTTTTTTCTCTGCATGTATCTGTATTCCCAGAATGCAGCACAAAGCTTGTCACACAATAGATGCTCAATAAATGGTTGTTATCTTGCCTTGCCAATAAGCCTTATTTTTAAAAGTAATGAAATAGTTGAAAAAATAGAGGTGGGCAATGTTGGAGTCTATGATATCTAAGGTCGTTTTTAACTCAGCCATTCTGTGAATATATCAAGGCATGCTTGAACTCTGTCTTCTCCTTTGCCCCTCTCCCCAGTCCCGGAGTGTCCTCAGTAACTATATGGTCATTAGCCCTGGAGGTGCAAGAATGAGGAAGATTCTAGGTGGAGTTAGACAGAAGCTGCAGGCCAAATCACATTGGGGAGGTTGGCTTTCCTTCCATACCTAGTCAATCACTGAATGGGCATTACCTCACTCTATGTGAGTAGTGGAAAAGGCTTTAGCCTAAAAGGGCCAGGGTCTCCTGTTGCTTCTGGGTCATCTTCAGTCATCTTGGTGAATATCTGGTCACAGGACCCATATGGCTCTGGAGGAGAAAGTGAGGCTGGTGACCTTGCACAGCCCTCCCTCACTCAAGTCAAAGTTGACTGCAAGTTGCGTCATCAATTCCCTGATGCCACGGTCCTCTTTGAGAACGAAGGACAAACACTACCACCACCACCACTACAACAACCACAAGTCAATCATCAAATGTGTTTTTTTTTTAGCCCCTTGAAATGTCTATTACATCCTCCATTCTAATGGACACCCATTGAAGCTCAGCCTTTATCCATTCTCATCTGGAAATGTTGTAACAGTTGCCGGGAATGGGGGCTCTAGTATGTATACAGAGGGGGCCTGAGATGGAGGGGAAAAGGAGATGAAGTATCTCAGGGAGACCTTAGACCAGGGGTGGGGAACCTGTGGCCTCGAGGCTTCATGTGGCCCTCTAAGTCCTCAAGTGTGACTGAATCCAAACTTCACAGAACAAATACCCTGTAGATCCTCAAGGGCGGCCCTTTGACTGAATCCAAACCTCACAAATTTGCAGTGAAGTAAGCAGAATCAGAGAATTATACACACTTCGCAAGTTTGGATTCAGTCAAAGGGCTGCACTTGAGGACCTAGAGGGCCACATGTAACCTTGAGGCTGCAGGTTCCCTACCCCTGTTCTAGACCAAGGGTTGCCAAACCACTGCCCATGAGCCAAATCTGCCTATTTTTGTCCTTTAAGAATTAAGAATATTTTTTACATTTTTAAATAAAGCTTTATCATATTTAAAAATATAAAAATTATTCTTAGCTCCCAGGCTTTACAAAAGCAGCTAGATTTGGTCTTTAAGTAATAATTTGCTGACCTCTGGTCTAGACCTAAGCCAGCAAAGGCTTAAATGAGGACTTTTCTGGTTGGGAGGCCAGGAAGGGAATAGATATTTATAAAGCGCCAACTTTGTGCTAGGCCCTATACTTAAAACTTAACCAGTATGATCTCATTTGATTCTCATGACAGCCATGGCAGCTCGGTGCTATTATTATCCCTGTTTTACAGTTAAGGAAACTGAGGCAAATAGAAGTTGCACAGAGTGACACAACTAATAAGTGTTTGAAGCTGAATTTCTGACTTCAGGCCTAGAACTCTATCCATTGAGCCACAGCTGCCTCTGGCAGCAATACCACCTTTAGATATGAATTTGGTTAGACCAATAACTAGGAGACAAGCTGAATTTTGAGCTCATTCCCCAAGAAATGAAGGTGGTATAAGGGAGAGTATACCCTGGAGGCACTGGGGGAGATGTTTATATGTTTGTTCTTGCTATATTATTTAAATAAATATCTTTTTGCAAAAGCCATCTGGTATTAAGTGGTTAAATGGCACTAGGGGCCAGTCACTGGCTCCTAACAAAAAGAAGAAGGGGAAATGCAGCTGGAAGAGGCTTGAGAAAGTAGTATTCTGGGAGAGAAACCTGCAAGCCCCTCACGGTACTTTGAAACCCTAAGAGTAGATGTAGTGGGCCTGTCCCTAAGAGAGAGAATCCCAGTGTTCCTTAGGCTTTCAGTCTCACTCTCTCTCTCTCTGTCTCTGTCTCTCCTCTTCTCTCTCTGTCTCTTTCTGTCTCTGTCTCTCCTCTTCTCTCTCTGTCTCTCTTTGTCTCTATTTCTCTCTGTCTTTCTCTTGTTCCTGTCTCTGTCTCTGTCTCTGTCTCTCTGTCTCTGTCTCTGTCTCTCTGTCTTTCTGTCTCTCTCTCTCTCTCTCTCTCTCTCTCTCTGTCTTTCTTTCCTCTCTCTCTCCTCCTCTCCCTCCCTCTCCCCCCTTTTCTTTCCCATTCTTCTCATCCTACCAGATTAACCATCACAAGTCTGAGATCTGATTTGGTCACTCTGTTGCTCAAAAGCCTTTGTTGGCTTCCTATGCCCTCCAGGACAGAGTTCACACTTATTTCTCTGGCCTTTCACAAGGTCTTCCCCAAGCCACCACCACTCTGCCTATCCTGCCTTGCTTATTATTATCCCCCAAGACACAGAATCACAAACACTCAGAGGTGGAAGGAACCTATGAACTCCAGTGGCCATTTAGTGAGACCAGCCCTTGAACAAGAGTCTCCTCCCTAATGTCCTTTCCCTTGAGGACCTCTCATGCTGGGGAGCTCACTACCTCTCAAATCTACTTTTGGACAGTTGTAATTGTTACCTTGAACCTAAATGATCCTCTCTGTGACTCTGTTTCTCTCCTCTCTGAGGCAAGGCAGAACAAAGTTAATGCCTTTTCCTCATAACAATTCTTCAAACGCACGAACCCTCTGAAATGTTCTACAGGCCAAACAGCCTTTGCTTGCTCCAGCTGATAGGTCTATGCACTGAGGTGCCGGGAAATGTTTAACAAGCAGCTCTCTGGAGGCAGGGGGAGTATGCACAACATATTTTTACATTTAATGTGCATTGTTAACATTTTCTCCATGACTTTATGAAGTCTGGAGACAGTCAACAAAACAACAAATCAAGCCGCAGTCTGTAGCATTTGACAATTTCCAAGGTATAAATGGGCACACTGAAAATTTAATAATTGGCTTTCTCCAGCTGGAGAGTTCCAGTGCTCCAAGAGCTCCAAGGTCCTCTGGACACACTTCAGCTTAGTGTCCAGAAGTGGATACAGTCTTTCAAATGTGGTCTCATGAGAGTGAAATACAAAAGATCACCTCCTGAGTCCTGGATATGATGGAAATCACTTTGGCATAAGATGACATTGGGTTCTTTTGGCTACCCTGGCACATTGTCTTCAAAAACTTTAACCCTTTTTCATGTGAACTCCTGCTTAGACATTCCTCCCCTATCTTGAAGTTGGGAAGTTGGCTTTTTGAACCCAAATATATGGCAATATTTCTTAAATTCAACCCAATATTCTAAGTGTTGATATCTTTGCAGATCTCGATTTTGGTATTCTGCATGTTAACTAAGTCTCCTAGTTTTGTGTCATCTGCAAGTATGATGAGCCTGCCCTCTATGCCTTTATCCAAGTCACTGAGAAAACTGTTTAACAGCATAGCTCCCTGGGGCATTCCTCTGGAGACCTCCTGATCAGTTGGTAATGAACCATTAATGATGACTCTTTGAGTCAGACCATTCATCCAAGCCCTTCCTGCCAACCAAATAGGTGTCCTCCTTGTCCCCCTGCCTTGATCCTTCTACCAGGCTGCATCCCCTCTTCGGAACGTTCTCTCTCCAATAGTGTGGTATCACATAAAGACTCTTGAAATCAGAAGCCTTGCGTTAAAATCCCAGCTCTAACACTTAAGATCTGTGTGATGCTCAGGAAATTGCTTAACTTTTCTGTGTCTCATTTGTTCAGAATTTTCTCAATACTAACACTGTAGGGTCTTTTTATGAGAGAGACTGTTCGTAAACATTCATAGTCCCATAGCAATATGATTTATTTTTACCCATCCTTCAAGGCTCAGCGCTCAGGAAGCCTTCCCAATCAAAGCAGTCTGAAATAATCTCTTACTCTCACTTTCAACATTTAGACTCATGATGACACTCAGTTAGCCCTTACAGTCCTACGTTGTTCAAAGTTACTCCATCTGTCTTAGCACATAGTAGGTGCTTGGCAAAGACTGTTGGAGGGTTAATTGCTCCCCCACATGTCAGTATTCCTCCTTTGCTTTGGGTGATCCTGCTTCTCCCAATGGACCTTGGGTATTAATGGTACCCCAGCCATTTGATTTCCTCCAGGCCAGACTCTGCTTCAAAATGACAAGTACTCAATGTGATTAATGATTGGGGGCCTTCATGTCAATGGAGGAGGACTAGAAGAGATACTTCGACTGAAATGTTCACTTTCTTCCTTCCTCCCACAGAATCACAGGGCTTACATTAGAACTTTTAGAGCAGGAGTGCTTAACTCAATGGGTTTCATCAACTTGTTTTTAAAACATTTCCATAACCGTATTTCTATGGAATTGCTTTCCTTTGTAATCCAATGTATTTTATTTTATGCATTTAAAAGCATCATTCTGATAAAGGGTCCATTGGCTTCCCCAGCCTGATTGCCCATGGAAGACCCCATGATGGAAGCCCAGTTTTTAGATCATCTATGCCAACCTTAAGGTTTTCCAGAAGAGGAAAGCTGAGACTCCAAAATAGAAAATGACTTTGTCATAAGTAACAAGAGATGATATTCAAACCCAGTTTTTCAAGTTGTAACCCCAGCCTCTTTCCATTATTTCCATGCTGTCTGACTTAAGACACTTTCTTAAGGGGTCATCTGGTGACAATTCTGCTCCATTGGAGATGGTGGCAGAGAGAAATATAGAGGTCAACTACTTCTTCAGGTCAGGTCTGTGCCTCAGTGGGTGGGCTCACCACCACCTAGGGTCTGAGGGCCTCTGCTTTGTAGATTCACAAATTTCATCTTATCCATTCACTGGATTGGAGCTCAATCCTTGAGAAGTTAATTTACATTGTGCAAATTCCCACAAGCCTGAATGAGAAAGCAGGATGTTAGTTTATTCATCTTGGGCTTCTTTGTTTTTTGGAATACACTATTTCCATTTCTTTCCTACAATTTCATGTAAATGACAAGGAATCCTCCAACGTTATATCAATTGCCTCTCCTTTATCCTTGAAGGCCTTTCTCCTAGAAGCTTTTAAACTTTGCTGCCTATTAGAGAAATTGTGAAATTGAACCATTATGTGCCTTGAAGTTTTCCCCTAGAATGTAAGTTGGCTTGTCCTTAACATACAAGGTACTCAAAGAGACTTGAGGATAGAAATACTGAATGGGAGCTTTAAGTGCTAAAGTCTGCTGATATTAATTTACAGTTACTCTTTTCACATTACAACTTTCCCCATTGTGGTTTCTATATATTGTGGGTCGACATAAGAAATTAAATGGAAATTTTGAGGGAGTTTTATGGAAGCTGCAGAAGACAAGCAAAAGCCAGCAAATGACACAGAAAAAGTTTAGAAACTCAGAAATGTATAAAACATATGTATAATATTGTTTAATATCAATCCAAATTTTACAATGAAGTACTATAAATACCCCATAAAAGAAAAAGAAGAAATTCAGACTTCTCTGGTAAGGCAAGATTCGTTATATCAATGGTGACCATGAATATGCCTGTATAGTTCAGAATTGCAAAATATAAGAGACTGTCTATGTAGAAGCCAGAAGAAGCAAAACATTTATTCAGACACCAGATGATCAAATCTCAAAACCAATAATTCCAATTCAGCATAGCAACAATTGTATCCCCAAACCAGTAAGTCCATTTCAATGTAACAGCAAGGAAATTAAAACACAATATCACAGCAAGGAGCCAAGCCATCCTGTAACCTTCCCTTCTCCTAGGGCCTTCCTGTAAACACTCACTCACAAATCTTAACTATCTGCTTGCTTTCATCCTCTCCTCCCACAGTTCTGAAAGCCCTTACAGTTCTCAGAGCCCTTCCAGTTCTCTCTCTCTCCTTCTCTCTCTCAGCCCTTACAGTTCTCTCCATCTCTCAGTCTCTGTGTCTCTTCCAGTTCTCTATCTCTCTTACAATTCTCTCTTCCTCTTCTTGGGCTGAATTCTGAGCTTAATGGCTACCCTCAGGAAATATATACCCTTCTTAGGGCTCAAGGGCTTCACACCTAATCAGCAAAAGTGTGTGGGCCTGGGGCTTAGCACCTACTTAGCAAAAGGGTGTGGGCCTTCCCACAAACAGGTCTCCCCTAATCAAGCTTCCTTTAACTAGCTCCACCTGAGGCCTATTAAGGGGATAAATGGTTGGGGAAGATCTTTAATCACAATTAGCACCACATCTGGTATGAAGGGAGGGCCAAAAAATTTTACACAAATTTCCAGATTGCAGGGGTGCTATGCCCTTAACCCTTGCGATGTGGAAGGGATGACTGTATAAGGTTTTTATCTTGAGCGTGGATTCTATCTTCTAATTTTGTGGATTCAGCTTTAGTTACTCCATATCTGTTGTTATTGTTCAGTCATTTCAGTCACGTCTGACTCTTTCATGATCCCATTAGGGGTTTTCTTGGCAAAGATATTGGACTGGCTTGCTATTTTCTTCTTCAGCACATTTTACAGATGAGGAAACTGACGCAAACAGGGTGAAGTGATTTGCCCAGGGTCACATAGCTAGTAAGTGTCTGAGGCCAGATTTGAACTCAGGAAGATGAGTCCTCCTGACTCTAGGCCTGCCTGGTACTCTATCCACTGCAGTGCTGCCAAGCTGTCCTATATCTATCTGGCATATAATTCCTTTTTTTTTGAGATTAGAGAAGTTTGTAGAATATAGTTTCTTTCAGGTTGTATCAATTTATTCTTTTATGGTCAGGGATACACTTGGGGCTATGAAAGTAAATGTTTAACAGTCATCTTTCTGGGGGGTGGGGGTAATGTACCTACAAATACACTTAAGTTTAACCTGCACTCTTAACATTTTATTAAATCTAAACAAATGATAACACAATAAATCAAGCCCTGATTTTGAGTTCCTTGATTTCTGGGATATAAATGCTCACACTAAAAATTTAACAATAGGCTCCTGCAACCATCCAGTTTGAGCTGGCTACAGAACACCCAAGGGAGTAGGTCCATTCAGAAGACCAAATTCCACGCCAGAAAGTAAGTGACAGAAAACAGAGATGGAGAGACAGAAGCAGAGAACGAGACAGAAATGAATGAATAAAAAAGCATTTATTAAGCACTTACTATGTGCTAGGCACTATGCTAAGTGCTAGAGATACAAATATACATAAGCCAGATAGTTCTGGCCCTCAAGAAGCTTAAATTCTGATAGAGGAAAACAATACAGAGAGATGGAAAGGGGGTGCGATGAGGAAAGATATATCTACAGTGTCCTGGTTTGGAGATGGCTAAGTATTCAGTAAGAAAGTCAACAAACATTTATTAAACACCTACTGTATGCCAGGCACTGTGTTAAGTGCTGGAGATACAAAGAAAGGAAAAAAGATAGTCCCTGCTCTTAAGGAGATCCAAATCTAAGCACTATGTACAAATAAGCTATAAATTGGGGGTAGTCTAAGAAGAGAGGGGCTAAGATTAAGAGGGGCTTCTTGTAAAAAGTTTGACTTTAGCTGAGAATTGAAGGAATCCAGGAAAGCGGGGAAATGGTAGTGTGGGTTCTAAGCAAGATAAGGATGAGGTCAAGGTTCAACTATCCCCAAGGTCTCGGGGGGGGGGGGAGTCCAAGGTTTTGGTAGCAAGGAGACAAATAACATGAGGAGGATGGACAGAGTGCAGGTGGCATGATTTGGGGGAAAATGGGAGCTGCTGTACATGCTTCCCAATATATTTTTCACCATTCCTCCTTCCTAAACCCATACTGATAGAGCCAGAAGGAATCTTAGAGATCATCTGTGCCAATTTCCTGATTTTATAGATAGGGAAACTGGCCCAAAGAATATCTAAGACATAGATGTAAATGGAATGGATGTACATGTAAGATGGACATGGAGAAAGCTAGATAAAGAGAGACCAAGACTGAGAAGGAGGCTTTGACTGAGACAGAAGACATACCAAATCAGAAACAGAGAGATGAAGACAAAAATAGAGATAGAAATACAGAGACTGAGGGAAAGATCTATGCAGAGAAAACCTGAGAGCATAGGAGATTGAGTCTGAAAGTTTGAATTGATGACAAAGAAGAAGGAAAAAGGGGATTTTTAGCTTTTAATGTGGCTGAGTAGGAGAATAGGAGCCATATCCTTCTTTTGGCTGTAGGGCTTAGACAAAACTGTCCAGGGCAACCAAGAAACCCAGGCCCAGCCCAAGAAGAGTCCAAAACAAGATATAGATTGGAGAACTTGCAGGAATGCCAGTAGATTTCTAGTGACTCTATCTACTATACCACACTGCTTCTGTGATTATGTGATAGTAGTATATACTTGTACTATATTTTGGAAAGAGAATTGGATTTGAGGTCAGAAGGCTTGGGCTTGAATCTCTGTCCTGACACTCACTAACAATAGGACCCTGGGAAAATCACAAATCCTCCCTGAGCCTCAGTTTCCTCATCCACAAAATGGGTATAGCAAATATTATTTGTCCTCTACTTGTGAATAGGCAGCATAGTAAGGTAGAAATAGCACTGGCCTGGAAGTCAGAATACCTAGGTTCATACTTATTAATAGTGTGTCTGTGGGCAAAGCACTTTGATTTTCTGAGTCTCAGTTTCCCCATCTATGCAACTGGGATACTAACAATTTCATACCTTACAGAGTAGGCTAAGGGCAGCACAATTTCTATTAGCGTCCTCTGAGCCCTTGCTCATGGGCTCATGAGGTGACCTTGAGCTTGGAAAGGCTATACCAATGTTTCCTCAGCTCAAGATGATCTTACAGAACAGGAATGGTTTGTGGTTGGGTCTGGAGGCAGACAATGCGGGGGGTGCTAAGGAGACCAATTGGGGCCAGATTTGTTCCCAAGGAGCTGTGTTGGGTTCTTTCCTCTGAGGGGCCAGTGAGGCCCCCCACCCCGCCCCCCTGCCCAGCCACCAAAACTTATAAAAATAATGCCCGTGTCGCTAGGACTTCCAGGTAATCAGTTACTCAACAAGCATTGTTTAAGTGCCTATAGATACAACAGCAAAAGCAAACAGTTAAGTGGCCTATTGGCAGTTCCATTTCCAGTCTCTAAGCCTTTTCCTTGGCTGTCCCTGATGCCTGGAGTGCCTTCCCTCCTTGCCGCCTCTTAGTTTCCATTCTTCCTTCAAAGCTCATTTAAAATCCCATCTTCCACAGGAGTCTATTCTGGGCATGCCTCTTCTCCCTCTCCTTTTCCTCTCCACCTCCCCTCCACACTAATGCCTTCTCCTCTTGCATATGGCCCTTCTCTGCTATACTGCCTCCATGTCAGTTATCTCAGTGTTTTATTCCTGAATGACAGCTGGTATTTATAGAACACTTTAAGATTTGCTAAGCACTTTACACGTTCTCTCGTTTGATCCTCACAACCACCTTAGGAGGTAGGTGCTATTATTATCCCCATTTTTTCAGATGAGGGAACTGAGGCAAATAGAAGTAAATGGCTTGCTCAGGGTCACACAGCTACTAAGTGTTTGAGGCAGGATTTGAACTCAGGTCTTCCTGACTCCAGGCCCAGCACCCTATCCACTAAGCCATCTTCCATGAGGACCAAGGCAATGTCTTCTCTAATGTTGAATCTCCCTTAGTACTTGGCCCAGTGCTTTGCATAGAGTTGGCATTTCACACACACACACACACACACACACACACACACACACACACACATACACACACGCTGAGTTACATTTTTAAAAATTCTATAACTCTGGACCATGTCACCCAATCTTAGCCAGGGATCATGTCAACACCAGTGGGTCTGAAAGAGGGTTTAGGGATAGGTCAGTGTCTACACGTGACCTAGTCTACTCCTTACAGAGTTTCTGGATCCTTCTTAATCCCAACAGGGTTCTCTTTCCCTCTTTTGAAGTGAGGATGCACATGGCCAAGGAGTAGAGTCAGTAGAACCTGAATTCAAATGCTACCTCAGACACTAACTAGTTGTGTAACCCCTAAGCAAGTCATTTAACCTCTCTTGGATTCAGTTTCCTCATCTGGAAAATGGGGTTAACAACACCTACTTCCCAGAATTTTTTTGTAAGGATCCCATGAGCTAACATGTAACGTGTTTTTTAAAACTTAAATGATCCTATAAATGCTAGCTATTGTTAGCCCTTCTTATTAACCTTCTTGGGGACAGATTAAAGGAAAACAATCCAGGAAGCAAGAGGCAGAGGAGAATTGTTTTTGTTGTACTTTCAAAGATTATTGCAAAACAAGGCCTTAAGACAATGTCACAATCTCTGCTGAATGTATCTGGATGGGCCATTATAGTGAAGGCCCCATCAGCTGTTTCAGGCAAGACAGAGGAGAGTGGGCGAATTTCTAACCCATCTGTCACCAGATTTAGCAGGCTGATCTACGTGGCACGACATTCCCAATTCAGCTTCAGTTAGACTCAGTGACCTCTGAGACTCTTTCCAACTTAAAGATACCGAGGTAAGAAGTCTTCATTGTGGATGTGGGAGACTGGAAACTGTCTACGTATACCCACTAACCTAGATAGCATAGATAGGGAGTAGCTGTAATGAAGGAAGAATGAACAGATGGATGGATGAAAAACCTTTATTAAATGCTTACTATGTCCCAAGTAGTGTGTTAAGTAATGGGATTATAAATACAGAAGCCAGATGGGAGATCCTTGCCCATAAAGAGCTTCCATTCTAATAGGGACATAGGAGTGCTGGCCTGGGAACAGGGTTTTGGTCAGGGAAATCACAGGGATGGAAAAATAAGGCAGTTGATTGACATTTCCTTTCCAGGGTAATGGTAGTGTTGAGTAGAGCAGAAGGATTCAAGAGTAAAAATGATTCCCTCCAGTCTCTATACCCAACTGCCCAAAGTTTAGACAATAAGCAAGAGTAATGGGAAGGCCCAACCAGGAAGCCAGATTTGACCTCATAAGGATCACTGAGACTTGGTGAGATGAAACCACACCATGGCTATACCATGGTTCTAAGATGGATATACCTTCATCAAAGGAAACATGGTAGGCAAAGGGACCGGGGCAGGGGGAGGAGAGCATTATATATTTAAAAATATGTATGTACTCGTATGAAAAAAATCCAGGTACCCCAAAGGGGAAGCATGTGGGTGGGGCATGTTTGGGTGAAGATCGAGGGAAGGAGAAACAAGCTATTTTGTCAAAGCCCTGGACAGAAAGAGAAACATGGGAACCATATCATATCCCTTTCACAGAGGTATGATATTGGAGTGATAGGAGACTTCAGTTAGCCAGACCTCTACTGGAGCTCTCTGTCTCTATCCCTCTGTGTGTCTCTGTCTCTCTGTGTCTTGTGTCTCTGTGTATTTCTCTCTCCTTTCTCTCTCTCTCTCTCTCTCTCTCTCTCTCTCTCTCTCTCTCTCTGTCTCTCTCTGTCTCTGTGTCTCTCTCTCTGTCTCTGTCTCTCTGTCTCTGTCTCTCTCTCTCTCTCTCCCTCCAAAGCAGCACAGTTAATCATTTCTTGCCTTGCCTTAATGATCATTTTCATACTTCAACCAACACAGGGAAAGCCTATTCTGGATCTGAGTGTCACTAACCATGATAAACTGGTGGCCAAGATCCAAAAGATGGGACCTTTGGAAGGATATGATCATTTCCTCCTAGAGTTTGTGGTAGAAAAGGAGAGGAAATCCAGGCATAGAGTAACGTGAATCCTAGATTTGGGGAAAGCTGATTTCCACAAAGGGTTCAGGGGAGAGATAGGATCACATGGCCTAATATTTTATAGGGCAATCAGCTCAGGAGGACTGGGAGACCAGAAGCCTGAAATGGGCTCTTTGCTCCCCACCTCCTCTTTATAAAAGAGCGTGCCCAGCGCCAGAGCTCTGTGCTTGATGACATTAGCTTACGCTTCCCTGACTCCATTCTGTTCATCTGCCCTGACCTAAGTCACAGGTTCTCACCCTTTCTTTCTTTCCCTTCAAACTCCTCTTTACAATCTACCTTCCAAGGCTACATATTGTTTTGCTAATCCCTCCCTTAATCTACCCTGTCTCTTATTCTCCCCTCTCCAAATTCCCTCTTGTCTCCCTATTGAGTTGAATGCTGTTTTGTACCCAACTGTGTGTATATGCTACTCTCCTCTGGCCAGTTCAGATGAAAGCAATGGTCCAGTGTCTCCTGCTCCCATCCCCCTTGTTTATACAGACTTCTACTTGAACACCTCTGATTATATAAGTTCCTCCACTATTCCTCCCCCTTTCTTTCCTAGTATTTTCCTTTTTCTTTCTCTTTCTTTTTCTTAAGATCATCAAAGAATAACAAAATTACTTGTTGGTCTGTTTGCTTTGAATCTTGCCCCACTCCATTTCACCTTCCACACAGCTTCCTGAAGTGCAGGTCTGTCCATGGCACTTTCGTACTCAATCAGTTCCAGTGGCTCCCAGAATCCCTTGAATCAAATGCAAAAGTCTCAGTTTGGCTTTTAAAGCACTTCATAGCCAAGCTCCACCCTATACCATACTCTTACCCATGTACTCAATGATCCAGTGTCATTACACACAATATTTCATCTCCTAACTCCATACATTTTCACTGATTCTCCCCTATGTCTGGAATTTCCTCCCTCCTCATCTCCACTCTCTGCTTTCTCTGGCTTTCTTCAAGTCTCAGCTAAGATCTTACCTTCTGCAAGAAGTCTTTCTCAATCTCCCTTATTTCCTTCTGAGATCATCTCCAGTTTATCTTGTATATCTTGTATATATCTTGTATCATATAATTGTTTGCAATATTGTTGTTGTCTTTGCTGTTCAATTGTGTCCAACTCTGTGTGACCTTATTTGGGGTTTTCTTAGTAAAGATATTGGAATGGTTTGCCATTTCCTTCTCTAGCTCATTTTACAGATGAAGAAACTGAGGCAAGCAGGGTAAAGTGACTTGCCCAGGCTAATAAGTGTCTGAGGCCAGATTGGAACTCAGGAAGATGACTCTTCCTGACTCTGGGCCCAGCACTATATCCACTGAACCACCTACATACCCCTGTTCCATGTTATCTCTCCCATTAAACTGTGAAGTCCTTGAGAACAGAAACCATTTTTACCTTCCCCAGCACTTAACACAATTCCTGGCATATGGCAGGTGCCTAATAAATGCTTGTTGACTTGATAACATCAGGATTCCGAAGGGATACTTACGTCTTCTCTCCCATTAGAACCTAAATGTTTCATCCTTATTTGTTCCCCTTCAAGTGCTCACTTGTCTTTACCATTTCTCATGACTCCCACACTTGCATTTCAAAGTTTCTACTCAGCTCTCATCTTTTCATCAGAACTGGTTGGAATTACCCTATTTCTTTAAATGTCCGTTTCCCTCCTTGTATTTTTATACTCAGTTTTGTTGGGTAAGTCATTCTCGGTTATAAGCTTTTATTTTTTACCTCGCAGAATATCATATTCCAAGCTTGCTGCTTCTTTCTGTGATAGCTGCTAAGTCTTGTATCATCCTGACTGTGTCTCCTTGGTACTTGAACAGACACACACAGACACACAGAAAAGAGCAAGATCTTTCTTTACACACTCTTCAAACTTCTCTACTTCTTTTTCAGCAGTCTTCCTACCCTAGATATACCTTCATCCTGAGGCTCCCTGTCCTGATTGCTAAACCCTTAGCCCTAATCACCATTTTATCAGGGGCCTCACCTGTGATCACTTTAAGCTCCCCAGACATCTCCATCTTCTTACTAGTATCCTTTCACCTCTTCTTTCCAGCCCCCCTCTATGTTTTGATTTCTCTGATTAGAATGTAAACTTTTTCAACACAGGAACTATTTTGCTTGCTTGTATTTGTATCTCTAGCATGAAGCACAATGCCAGGCACAAGGTAAGCACTTAATAAATTCTCTATCTACACGTCTATGTATCTATCTCTATCGATCCTTATATCTGTCTTTCTCTTTATTATCTATCATCTGCCTATTATCCATCTATCCATCCATCTGTCTCTTCTCTACATCTGTCTCTATCTCTATCTCTCTAAAAGAAGTTTGTTGCTTGGAGTGAATAGGATCACAACATTTGACCATAGAGAGAAAAGTAGAGCTGCTCAATTCTTATCTTGCCTCTGTTTTCTCTTCCAAGGAATTGGATGTTTGCACTGGAAAGGTTAGAAGAAAAGTGACTAATAGGGAATTGATATATAACATAAGGAAGGACCTACGTCTTTTTTAGGAAGTCGAGAAGCCTGGCCTTTATATCCTTAAGTTGTGAAAGAATTGGCTGATATGATGGCCGAGCCACTGTAAGGTACAGTTGAAAGATCATGGAGAATGGGAGAGGGGCTACAGAATTGGAAGAGGAAAATGTCCCAAATGTCAACAAAGGGGAAAGATCAGAAGCTGCAAATTATGGACCAGTGAGTTTGACTTTGATTCCTGGGAAAAAATCTGGAATGACTCACTAAAGATATGGCTAGCAACTCTTTACAAGGGGATGTAGTGACCACAGAGAGCCAGCCTGGGTGACTTTGGCAAGAAAAGATCACGTCAGACTAGAGAACTGATTGGCTGAATTCAAAGAGTGGTAGTATTTCTTTATTCTGAGGCAATTGGGGTTAAGTGACTTGCCCAAGGTCACACAGCTAGTACGTCAAGTGTCTGAGGCTGGATTTGAACTCAAGTCCTCCTGCCTCCAGGCCAGGGCCAGGGCTCTATCCACTGTGCTACCTAGCTGTCCCAAAGAGTAGTCATTAATGGTTCAATGATGTTTCAATCATTTCATCCAGGAGGTCTTCAGAGGAGTGTCCTGGGGATTTGTGCTTGGCCCTGTGCTGTTGAAAACCTTGATCAATTACTTAGATATCAGCATAGATGACACTTTGAATGACAGAGTCAGGAGCCAAAAAGATATTGAAAAATTAAAATCTTGAACTGAGTCTTAAAAGGTAAAATTGGATAGAAATAGATATTGCCTTCCACATAGGTTCAGAGATCACACACACAGAAGTGGAAGATGGGAAGATGTAGATATAGAGAGTAGCTGTTCTGAAAAAAATCTGGAGCATTCATGATCATCTGGCTCAAGGTAAATCAGCAATATGACGGACCCAACAGGAAAGCTCAAATAATTCTGGATTTCATTAAAAGAGGCAGAGCTTCCAGGTATGAAGGTGTAATAGTCCCATTGTCCTCTGTCCTCTCAGATTTCATCTAGAGTATTGTGTTCAGTTCTGGAGACCACAGTTTAAGGAAGACATTGATGAGCTGGAAAGTACTGGGAGGAGCACAACTAGGATAGGGAAGGGCCTTGAATTTGTGTCATAGGAGGATCAGCATTAAGACGGGGGGGGGGGGATAGCTGCCATAGATAGAGCGCTGGGCTTGGAATCAGGAAGACTCATCTTACTGAGTTTAAAATCTGGCCTCAGACACTGACTTGCGACATCACCTTGGGCAAGTCACTTCACCCTGTTTGCCTCAGTTTCCTCATCTGTAAAATGAGCTGGAGAAGGAAATGGCAAACCGCTCCAGTATCTCTGCCAAGAAAACCCCAAATGGGGACATGAACAGCTGGACGCAGCTAAAACCAGTGAACAACCACAAGATTAAGATGGAACCCTGTATAGTGGGTCTAGAGAAGAGAAAACTCATAAGGGATGAAATAGTTGCCATTAGGTATTTGAAAGGCTGTCATATGGAATAGGGATTAATTTCATTCTGCTTGGCCCCCAGGGGACAGAACAATGGCTGTAAGTTGCCCAGAGTCAAAATTAAGTTTGATATCAGGACAAATTTCCGAATAATTAAAGCTATCCCAAAAGAGAGTGTGCTGCCTTCCCTCCCTGGCTTCCCTTGCTGGAGAGAATGAATGACTCAGCTAGTATGTTGAGGTTTTCCATCATGAGTTGGGATAGATGCTGGAGTCCCTTCCCATCTAAAATTCGGTGATTCTGTGTGTCTGGCCTCATGCTAGACTAGACATAGAAACAATATAAAATCTTGATTAAGAATTAGCCACGTATAGGGCCCTGGGCTCAGCAGAGCAGGTGAAAAATAAATATTCCTTGTTCCTACCTCTCATTAACTCACAATCTAGGGTCTCTATGGGTGGGGAGCACTGGAATAAGATTCCTTCACATGAAATAACTAGACAATAAAGGACAATATGTAAATCATAAAATTTTTGAGCTGCAATGGATCTTAGAGCCTTCAACTTGGAATGTGAGGGCTAGAAGAGACCTTAGCATAGAGGGCAGCGCCCCTGGGGCAGGGGAGAGCTGCAGGGTCATTGCAAGAGGCCCAGCAATCCTCATTCAGTTCCATAAATAAGCAAGCACTTTCTGCTGACAATAAATAATATGCCTCGTGCCAATATATATTGCTATTTTTGAATGTATGTAGATGCTATTGTGACTAATAAAATGTATTTTCATTTAAAATACCACTGAATTCATGGTTGCTTTTTTTGTTATTGTGTATTTTTTCCAAGTGCCTGATACATATATTGCAACTACTCTGGTGTAGGGAGTCTGCAAAAAAATATTTTTAGGTTGAATAGGCAGTGCTCCTAATAAGTATTTCTAAAAGACCACCATGAAAATAATTGTAGCTTATGAGCCAGCATTGGTCACAGAAGATGAAAGGGCAGAGAAAGTCTACACTGAATATAATAGGAAATTTCAAATTAAATCTACATCCAGTTTGATACTCAATGACTACATTGCCAAGGTGGAAATAGGTGAGGAATGCGAGAAACAGATCTGAAAGCCTAGGTCAGAAAGAAGGAGTAAGAGAGGCCAAAGGTGCATAGACTACACAGCAGCCCCAGACTTTTATATCATGAGTGTTCTCTTTGAGAAGGGAGTCAGTAGGCACTAGGCGTGATCAACATCGTATAACATGAAAGCAAATTGACATTATTTTTAAGAAACAGAAAAAAAGACTCGATATTGGTGTGGGAGTCACCCCTGAGTCAGTTGCCTGAGTTTACAATCAGACTATGGACTTTCCTAGATGAAAGACAGGAATTAGTAAAAAAAAAATCCAGAAGAATAATGCGAAACAAGATATGGAGCATAATTGAAACAACTCAGTCCTGAACTATTTAAATAAATGATTCCTAATCAAGAAGGATAATGAACAACAGGAAAGCCATTAACACCAATTATAATAATTTTCTGGAGAAGTTTAACTAATGTAAATCAATTGTTAAAAAGAGTCCAAAAGAGCCCCCAAAGTATTTTAGTCAACAAACACTTCATTTACTTGCCAAGCAGAGACAGATGGCTGCCAAAGGCAGCACTAGTTTCAAATAGGAAATTATTTGTTAAATCTTATAGAAGAGGATAAATGATGAGTAATGGTGTTACCTTCTAGCATTAAAATATCAGCCCCTCGGGAATAGGATCGGTTCTGGCTTTTGCTTTGTCCCCCAGTGCTTAGCACAGTGCCTTGGCACAGAGTAAGCATTTAACAAAGGCAGCACTAGTTTCAAATAGGAAATTATTTGCTAAGTCTTATAGAAGAGGATAAATGATGAGTAATGGTGTTACCTTCTAGCATTAAAATATCAGCCCCTTGGGAATAGGATCAGTTCTGGTTTTTGTCTTCATCTCCCCCGTACTTAGCACAGTGCCTTGGCACAGAGTAAGCATTTAACAAATATTTATTGATTTATCGGTTGGTAAAACAGAGAGGAACAGTAAAGGATAAAACCAGCTTAACGAAACTACACAAGAGATTCAACTAAGTAAAAACATCCCACGAGCATTTAGAGACTACAACCACCAATCCCGCATGTTCTCAGAGGGCGTCGTAAAAATGGTAGCAATGAGAGCAATGATAAAAGGGCCCGCATTGGTCAAAGAGCAAATAGAGAAGCCGTGTGCTAGAGGGGAGAGAATGAGGAGTTCTTTGAGTGATCGCTTTCAAGAGTTTTGTTTTTTGGTAAGATAATTGAGGTTAAGTGACTTGCCCAGGGTCACACAGCTAGTGAGTGTTAAGTAACTAGTCGGAGGTCAAATTTGAACTCAGGTCCTCCTGACTTCAGGACCAATGATCTAGCGGCCCCTCATTTAAAAGGTTTTTAAAAAAGAGTGAGATACCAAAGACACGCAAAATATCTTGGACCATTATCATACTGAAAAAAAAGACAACTGATTGAACATCAACAAGTACGACCTATATGTGTGTGTGTGTATGTATATACATATACATACATACATACATATATATATATAAATAATGTTGTCAGCTCTACAAAATCCGCCTGAGACTCAGCTATGCATGAATTAAGAACAACTTCAATGCCATTGAACAGTCAGCAATTAGTCCATTGGAATCCTATATTCTCTACATCTTCTGAGTTTACTGAGAAATTATAAAGTCTGTTGTAGAATATCCAATGTCCTAATTGCTGATTATACAAGGGCATTTGATTTGGCACATCAAAACACTGCTTTAAAGTCATTCTGCCAACAATGTCATCTCTCATCCAGTCATCAAAATCATTCAAGACTCCTTAAAAATATAACAATAGAAATAAACTTATTCAACAAACTTCTAATCAGAAGAATCAGGCAAGTCATAAAACAGAGAGATGTATACTCACTGGAGGTGCTCTCCACTTCGATGGAGGAGAGTCCAGAGGGAAGAGGAATGTCCCGTGGGTGGTAAAGTCCTCATGTACACGTTTGTGGATGCTAAGCTGGCTGAGCCCTAAACATTATAGAGCCTCCTGGAAGAGAGTGTTGTTGGTGGTGGCGATGCCGCCGCTGTTGTTCATCCTTCATTTTTGAAGAGGACCTATGGCATCATAGGGCTATGTCTTGACTTATCTATGATTTGGATTTAAGTGAGGTGGAGTTGCACAAAATCTTCAGCATCACTCTCTCTTTCAGAGTCATCAAAGTCCAGTGGTAAGAGAAAAGTCTGGAAAAACGGCAGCAGATGATCTTGGCATCTTTGATGTCAGACCAAGCTCTAAGCGCTCCACAGCACCTGCTTCACCTGCCTTCATGGTCGTTGGAACAAATTATTCTAATCTGCCCATTCTGCCAGAGAAGTCTTCACATGCTTGGGGTAGACACTCTCCTGGAAGAGAAATATAATCATTCAAAAGAGTTTGTCCTGACTTTCCACACAGGATAGCCTAAGTGGATGAAGAATGTCTATTGCCTCAATTATACATGCAGTTGCCTGTACAACATATATAGCTTACTCGTCAGTATGAGTATCTATAGCACACAGTACAAATGGACAAGTTGGACCTAGAGTTAAACAGAAAGGGAATAATGGGCTGGATTGCCTTCAGGAAATTGTAAAATTTAATGGGTCTGAGCTTCTCCTGGAAACAAAGGCCCATTTCTTCATTTTTCCTTTCCCTTTTTATTTTGAGCTTAATAATCATCAACTAACACAAATATTTCCATATACAAAGAAGAATAAGAGAAGAAGCTGCCACAACATATAACTTCAGATAAGAGCAGGAGTCAAAGACATCATTGGGAAGTACAATAGGAGGAGAGGGCACACTGGCCATATGAAGAGGGCAAGTGGCCATACATAGTGTTCTGCTGATGTCCTTGCAATGTCACAAGAAAGTGAAGAAGGCCTCCAGTACTTTGGGAGAATATGGAGAAGAATGACACAAGATGGTAGGCATAGATGGGTGGGAGCTATATCCTGCTGGAGGGTACATCCAAACCTGAGGAAACCACAGAACCATTGGAGGATTTGGGTCTCCATCCTTGAAAAGGTAACCACTGCCCCAAATCAAAAACATATGATTCCAGAGCTGGAAGAAATCTTTGAACAGAGAATGTTGGAACTAGAAGGAACACAGTACAGGGAAAGTAATAACTTATAACTGGCAAAGAAGCAGGACAAAGGTCACCAGCTCCACTCAGATTCCTTCAGTCTTGTTTCCAGTGTAAGAGTTGTATGAAATACTCTTTTCATGCTGACAGTGGAAAGGAGTTGAAGGAATTTTCTAAACCCAAGTCAGATAGCAAAGTGGGGCCAAGGTGTGGTAGCCAGGGCAGAAGCAAAAGAGTTTAAAATACACAGTTACTTAATTTCTAAGCTAAGAGCTGATACTGCTCCCCTCCTCCTCTGTCCCTCTTTGGGACCAGAGGCCAGAGGAGCTGAAGAGCAAGCTCTGGCAACAAGGAGCAGCAGAAAACCCAAAGAGAGCAGACCAGGTATATAAAACCAGAAACTACAGAGAGCTACAGATAGAAATACAGATGGCTACAGAGAGCAAGGGATAGCCCACCTTGTGGAAAGATGGCATCACCAGACCCACTGACAGCAAGGGGTTTTCAGGGAAATGCAAGCAGCAGCATCAGAGATGAAGTGAATGAATGAACAAATGATGAATGAATGAATGAATGAAAAAAGCTCTTAGTAATTGCTTACTACATGGAAAACACTGTGCTAAGTTCTGGGAGTAAAGACTGAAGAGAAAAACATTCCTTATTCCCAAAGAGCTCACATTCTAATTGGGAAGAAAAATACACAAAAGGGGGGTTCATGTGGAGGGCAGACAGAAAGTCCTCATGGTTCTTGGTGTTAAGAAGTAAAGAAGACAGAAAGACTCAGGGTCCTTAGGGTGCACTGGCAGTCCAGATGGCAATGGCCAGGAATCTGAAGAGTACTGTGCTAGGGAAGATGGTAAAACCTTATGGTGATGCCTTGTCCTTATGAAACCTACTTTTCTGAGAGTTGGTATGATGGGAGGATTAATCAAACCTCACGCATTATTATTATTAGTAGTAATAGTAGTAGTAGTAATGATAATAATAGTTGTAGTCATAGTCATAGTAGTAGTAATAATAGTAGTGGTAGTAGTAGTAATAGTAGTAGTAGTAATAGTTGTAGTAGTAGTAATAATAGTAGTGGTGGTAGTAGTAATAGTAGTAGTAGTAATGATAATAATAGTTGTAATCATAGTCATAGTAGTAGTAATAATAGTAGTGGTAGTAGTAGTAATAGTAGCAGTAGTAATAGTTACAGTAGTAGTAATAATAGTAGTGGTGGTTAGTAATAGTAGTAGTAGTAATGATAATAACAGTTGTAGTTGCAGTCATAGTAGTAGTAATAACAGTAATGGTAGTCGTAGTAGTAGTAGTAGTTGCTGTTGCTGTCGCTATTATTGTTGAGCTGTTGCTGAGCTCACAGAATAATACACCCTCGCAATGGGAAGGAAAACTCAGAGGCTCCTAGTCTATTTTACTCCATCAAGGATCAAAGGAGAAAGGACTCTTTTTGTGGTGGCAAAGAACTGGAAATTGAGGGGATGCCCATTCATTGGGGGATGGCTGAATATGTTATGACGTATGAATGTGATAGAATACCATTGTACTATAAGAAATGAGCAGGCAGACTTTGGAAAAACCTGGAAAGACTTATATGAACTGATGCTGAGTGAAGTGAGCAGAACCAGGAGAACACTGTACACAGTAACAGCCACAGTGTGCGATGATTGACTTTGATAGACTTGGCTCTTCTTAGCAATGCAAGGATCTAAGACAACTCTAAAAGGCTCATGATGGAAAATGCTGTCTACATACAAAGTAGAGGTGCATTCTTAGTTCAAATGCAATCTGCCTATAAATGCTGTGTGTATCCATGGGAGAGTGAGCCCCCAGGGAAAACTTGGGTTCACGTTCTGCCCCTGGCACATCCTGGCTATGTGACCCTGGCCAACTCTCTAAGACTGAAGCAACTAGATGCACAGTTGATAACATGCTGGGTTATAGTTGATATGGACTGAGTTAAAATTCTTACTAGCTGTGTGACCCTGGCAAATTCATTTAACCTCTTTCAGGTTGTTTTTTCCCTTGTCTATAAAATGAGGGAGTTGGACAAGAGGGCCTCTGAGGTCCCTCCCACGTCTACATCTTGCACTTTATACCCGGTGTCTTGCACGAGTCAATTCATGTCTCCGGGCTTCGGTTTACAAAATCATGTGCAAAACGAGAAGGTTGGATGAGATGGCCTGTGAAGTGCTCCCTCCAGCTCCAGATGTGAGGTTGTTTGTCATTCAGTCATGTCCAACTCTTCATTATTCCATTTGGGGTTTTCTTGGAAGAGATACTGGAGGTGTTTGCCATTTCCTTCTCATTTCACAGATGAAGAAACTGAGGCAAACAGTGGGAAGTGACTTGCCCAGGGTCACACAGCTAAGTGTGTGAGACCAGATTTGAACTCACAAAGATGAGTCTTTCTGACTCCAGGCCCAGTACTCTACCCACTGCACTACCTAGCCGTCCCGTCCAGATGTGAGGGGATTGCCCTCTGCGGTTCCCCACCTTTCCTGCTCTAGAACTACGATTCTATGTGCAACCTTAGACAACTGGGCCTCAGTTTCCTCTCCTGTAAAACTAGGGGATTTTACTAGATGGTCTCTGAGGCTCCTTCCAGCTCCAGACCTGATCAACACAGAATGTTATTGGTCCTATTCAAAAACAAAAGATGGACAACTACAAGAGATTCAGAGAGGAACTCAGGGTGTGGGTAAGGGAGGGACTGCTGAGTTTGCTGACAGTTTGCCACAATGTTCTCCTAGAATTGGAAAAGCAGTTTGAGATCTCATGAGCTGCTCCCCCATATTACAGATGAGTAAATGGAGGCTGCAGAAGTTTTAATACTAACAGTACTCATTTCTCTAGTACTTCAAAGTCAACACTTTCCAAGCAATAACTCCTAGGAGGCAGAGCAGAGTGGCAATACTTTGCCAGTGGTTGGTTGCCAAGCTAATCAATCTGGGACTTCAACCCTGAGCCTAGGTCCTCTGACTCCCAATTCAGAGCTCCTCTTTCCCTATCACAAGTGACTTGCTGGAGCGCACACCAAACTAAGTAGCAGGGGCGGGATTTGAACCCCTAATCTTCTGAAGCCAGCTGCCTGTGCTCTGGATCTGTCCAATGTACCACCTGGCTATCCTCGGGAGCCCAAGCAATGTTACTAAGGCCCTTAGGAGTTCAGGCTCCTTCTATTCTGGGAAAGGGCACTGGGAGCAGAGCTTTAAGACAATCTACCCTCCCTCGCTCACCCTCCTGTGTTCTTTCCATCTGTACTGCCTTATTCTCTCTTTAGGTATTTAACTAGCAGCCCTTTCTTGCCTCCCTCAGTCCCCCTCCCCAAACCACTTCAAGAGCTCCTTCCTTCTCTTCTCGGTTTTTCTTATATTTATTAATCTAGGCTCGTAATCTCAAATCGCATTTATGAATCGAATAAGAAAACACATGATATGCCTAATTTAATTGCTATTGTATTTTTTTAAAGAGAGAAGGCAACCATGGAACTAGCCTTTTCTCCTGCTCACTCATGAGGACTCAAAAGAATGTCTGAATTGAACTCACCAGGGAGATTCAGCTGCATAATAAGAGAAGGGCCATTTCACATTCAAATGGGAAAAATATGATAAATCATTCCTTCCAAGAAAAAGAGAGATCTCCCAGTGGTGGGATCCAGGGTCAGCCTTTAGGCAGGGTGTTAGGATGGAAGGTTGGTCCCCTTTCAGCCCTCCACCTCCCTCTGCTCCCAAGCACAATTGGGACTATGTGGTCCCAAGGGGCTTTTCCAGCTTCATAGTTGTTCGGCTTGGGATTTACACTCTAGAGGAGCTGGCTTGGGGAAATTGGAAGACTGGGGTCCTTAGTGCCTCCCACATTCTGGAAACAGCCTTAAACAGTCTTTACCTGCCCCCTACTCAAGCTCTAAGAGTGGCGGTAATATTCTCAAAGCAATAATCAATAGTGTGCCCGAAGGAGGGATAGGATAGGAATGTAGGAATACAGACCAGGTCTGTATTCCTCTACATTCCTCTGAACCAGGTCTCTGGGTAACCTTGGGCAAATCACATCTCTCTGGGCCTAGTTTCTTCCTCCGGGTTGGACTATGTGACTCCAGGGTCCCTTCTAGATTTATGCTGCTCTCTCTGACCTTGTAGCAATCACTTCATTTCCCAGGGCCTCAGTTTATATTTTAACTAACTCATTTTAGAGCTCATTTTTTAGAGCAGGTTGGATTGGTTGGCCTCTGGGGTCCTCTCCTGCTCTAGAGCAGTGGTATCAAACTCATATTGAAACAGGGCCACTAAACCATACATAAGAATCCCCGGAAGCCACGTATTGACTTAGAAAATGAGATATTAATATGATCTCTGTTCTATTGTATTTTTATTTATTTTGTTAAATACTCATGTACAACCTCCACTCAGCTACCACAGTGATTTTCCTAAAATGCAGGTTTGACCACATCATCCCCTCTCTACCCAATAAACCCCAGTGGCTCCCTATTGCCTCCAGAAACCAATATAGAGGGGGCAGCTAGGTGATGCAGTGAGTAGAGCACTGGCCCTGGAGTCAGGAGGACCTGAGTTCAAATCCAGCCTCAGACACTGGACACACTCACTAGCTGTATGACCTTGGGCAAGTCAATTGCCCTGCCCTCCCCCTCCAAACAAAAAGAAACCAATACAGAATTCTCTGTTTGTTATTCAAAGCTGTCCATCATCTTGCCCCCTCCTACATTTCTAGTCTTCTTACACCTTACTCCCTTATTCATACTCTTCTGCTCAGGGACACCTGCCTCCTGGCTGTCCCATCAACAAGTCCCTCCATCTCCCAACTTAGGCATTTTCTCTAGCTGTTTCCCATGCTTGGAATGCTCTTCCTCCTCATCTCTGCCTTGTGGCTTCCTCCAAGTCCCAGCTAAAATCCCACCTTCTACAGGACGCCTTTCCCCACCCACCTTAATTCTACTGCCTTCCTTCTGGTAGTTACTTTCCATTTATCCTGTGTATAGATTGCATATATCTACATATCTATATATCTATATCTATATCTACATGTATCTCTCTCTCTATGTGTATATATATAGTTGCTTGTTGTCTCCCCTACTAGACTGTAAACTCCTGGAGGGCAGAGATTGTCTTTTGCTTCTTTCTAGCACTTAGCACAGGGCCTGACACACAGTAGGCACTTAAATGCTTATTGATTGACCTTGTAATAAGCACTTCACCTATTTGAATCTCACTTACTTCATCTATAAAATGGGCAGGTTGGTCTAGATGATCACTGAAGCTCCTTCCTGCTCAGGATCTACATTCTTATCTCTCTGGATCTCAGTTTCCTTATTTGTAAAATGAGCAAGTTGGACTCAATGTACTTTCAGAGCTTCTTTCCAGCTCTACATATGGGATCTCTGATCCTGTACCTGAGTTCCCTCAAAAAGAGAGGCATGAAGAAAAAAACATTCCTGTGATTTGTAGACAGGCCACTCACCAAGCTAGGGCTTTCTGGGGCCCACAGCTCAGAACACAGGGAAGATGCCACAGGAGTGAGGATGAGGCAAACCCCTGACTCACTAGGAAGTTAAGGAGGCGGGGGAAGAGAAAGGCCTTGGTACTTTGTGCAAAGTGCGGTATCATGATGAAGGTAATTAATAACTTGATCCTGGAGAAATCATGCATCAGCGGCATAATTAAGCTGCAATTTAGATACAATAAGCTATTTGGGCAGCAGCCTCCACACTATTAAGAGACTTAAAAGCCGAAGAAAACATGAAACTACCTACAAAAATGTCAGTGGCCCCAAGACGACTCATTGCTCTGATCCCAAGAACACCCAGTTCCAGAGAGAGAAACAGAGAAAAAAAATTCCCCGAGAACATCTCCTAGATGGAAATCAGCCCTAGAAACTTCATCTTCATTGCAACAAGATGGGTAATTAAGGCCAGCCATCTCTCACTTTCCTCTGGTCACTGGAACAGAGAGGAGCCTGGATAATTGAAATCCACTGATAATCCAGAAATCACAATTCTGCCAAGAGCTTCCTCCCTCTATTACCCATCCCATTACCAGAGTGGCATTCAAGGAGCTAAAAGGACTGATTCCATTTTTTTCACCTTCTTGGCCACCCTGGGAGAAAGACTTAACAAAGGGCCAAGAAGACCAGGCAGCGGAGGCAATGCATATTAGCCGTACACCCAATAACAGTAACCAGCCCTGCTTCGTGAAAGGGGACTTGAGAGGAGCACTTGAAAACCAGGCTTCTCAAGGGGAAGAAAGAGGTTGCAGGTTGGGGAGGAAGACAGAGCCAATTGACATTGTATGTGATAAGCCCAGATCCTAGAGAAGGCTTGTTCCTTTCCTTGTCTCAAGAGTTTTTATTAAGATAAAAACACTCCTTGGCCAATATCACAGGAACATGTTGGAGCGGGAAAGAGTCTTAGGACAAAATGTCAGAGCTGAGAGAGACCTTAGAATAGCAAATGGTGGAGCTGAGAGGGACTCCCAAAAACTAAATTTCAGAACTGAGAGAAACCTTAGAACAGGAAATGGTGGAGCTGAGAGGGACCCCCAAAAACAAAATGTCAGAGCTGAGAGAAACCTTAGAATAGCAAATGGTGGAGCAGAGAAGGAACTCCCAAAATAAAATGTTATAGCTGAGAGAGACCTTAGAACAAAGGTTCTTAACCTGGGCTTTGTGGATAGATTCCAGGGGTTCTATGATATTGAATGTGAAAAAAAACCACATATCAATAGTTTCATGAATCTTGTACTGAAATTTAATATGTCCCTCAATTATTGAAAATTAGGATTCCAAGAAAGAGTTTATAGGCTTTACCAGACTTCTAAAGGGGTCTGTGATATTTGAAGGGTTAAGAACTCCTGCTTAGAGTAGAGAATGTCAGACCTGGGAGGTGGGGGGTCTTGGAACATAGAACATAGAGTATCAGAGCTGTAAAATATATTAAGTACATAAAATCAAAATATATTAAGTACATATAAGTAAAATATATTAAGTTCATTCTCCCAATTTTGTAAATGAGGAAACAGGCCTAGAGAAAAAATGTGGCTTAGTCAAAGTTATAAATCAAGTCAGTGGCAGAGCTCAGGGCTCTTGACTCATATTATAGAGTTCTTTCTGCTACACCAGGAAGAAGGGCAAAATGCTGATAACCAAGTGAGCTCAGAAGGGATATTGATACAGAAACAGAAAAATATACCATGAATGAATTGAAAGTGGGGTACAAGCATTTACATGGCACCTACTACGAGATACTCATTACGCTTTACAAAAATTATGTCATTTGACCTTCCCAACAGTCCTGTGAGGTAGGTACTATTAATATTCTCAGTTTACAGTTAGGGAAACTTAGTCACAGAGAGGTCAAGTGATTTGTCCAAGGTCACACAGCTAGGAAGTGTCTGAGGCTGGATTTGAACTCAGGACTTCCTGACTCCACATCCAGCACTCTATCCATTACAGCGCCACCTAGCTGCCTCTGAGTTGAGGACTGGCACTTGAGCTCTGGAGCTGAGGTCAAAAGAACTGCGGTTGAATTCAAACTCTACTGCTTATGTCCCCACTCTGGGTCTCAGTTTCTCACCTGTGAAATGAAGGGTGCAAAGAAGAGATAATAGCAAGTACCTTCATCCCCTCTATTGGTGTGTAACACTGCATGTACTCTCATGTTCCGCTCTTGGGCTGGTTAGTTTTGTTAAACTTTTTCTTTTTCATTCTTTTTTACTAGGGATGGCTCACCAGGGAGGGGAGAGGAGGCACCATGATGATGTAAAAAGAAAATATATCAATAAATTTTTAAAAATTCAAAATGAAACTCAACTCTGTATAGTTGCAAAAACTGTGTGGCCCTAGACAAGAGATGAAAAACTGTACCTGACATCCTTGTCTGCAGAAGTGGGGGACTATGGGCATAGAATATTACATATTCTGTCATACTTGGTTGATATCTTGGGTTGTTTGTGTGTGTGTGTGTGTGTGTGTGTGTGTGTGTGTGTGGCCAAATTGCTACTTCTTGGGGCAGCGAGGTGGTGCAGTGAGAAGAGCACCAGCCCTGGAGTCAAGAGGACCTGAGTTCAAATTTGGCCTCAGACACTTGACACACTTACTAGCTGTGTAAACTTGGGCAAGTCACTTAACCCCAATTGCCCTGCCTTCCCCCCTCAACAAAAATAAAATTAAAAATTGCTATTTCTCACTCTTTCATTTTTATTCTGTGCTACAATGGATGGCCCACTGGGGAGGGGGTGGGGGAGATAGGGACCTATTTGGAAAAAATAATTATGTAAAAACAAAATATGGCAATACAATTTATTTTTTCAAAAATGAATGGGTTGAAGTAGATAATCTCTATCCTTTTCTGGTCCTATCATGCCATGAGCTCAAATTCCTTGGCCCTTCTAGACCTCAGGTTTCTTCTTTATAAAGGGAATATATTGGATATCACGATCTCTAAAGTCCTTCCCAGCTAGGACCTTCTTTGAATCTCTCAAGCTGATGGGTCCAGAGTAGAAGCAACTTTGAATTAGGAGGTGAGTAGAGGCTCTTGGAGAGCCAGGGAAGGAGTTTGGTTTGGGAGTCAAGTGGACCTAGGAGATTGGATTTAAATGGGAGGGAGGGGTTAACTCCATGTAAGACTTCGGATCAATTTTCTTGTCTATAAAATGAGAAGTTTTGTCCAGATGTTTTCTTCCAATTGTACCTTTGATGAAGTTATACATCTGGGAGTCTCAGCTCTGCCACTGGCTGACTATATAGACTTGCATAAGTCACTTCTGAGGGAGGGTGGGATAGGATTCTGTTTCCTCTTCTGTTATCTTCTTCATAACCCTAAGCTAGGCATAGCTGAACTCTTTGTTTCCTCCCTTTCTTTGTGGGATAAAAAAATAATAAAACACCTCCAACAAAAACCCCCAAGCCATCCTCAGTGGCCCAGCCTCTTTTGTTGCAAACAGCTATTTTGTGTACATTTAATGTAAATGCAGACACTTGGAAATACTCATTTGTGGGGGGTCAGAGGTGTACTGACAAGAGTCCAAACAATAGGGAAGTAGGTAAGTTGGAGTGCAGGGGGAGAAGCCTGCAATAATAGACTCTGAGAGTGTCAGAGCTGGAAGGGTCACCTAATCCAACCCCCTCCTTTCACAGAACACCAGAATGAAATGAGAGCAGTTTGAACAAAGGGAAAACCAACTGGGGAAAGAACAGGGAAAGGAGGAGAGGAAACCCAGGGGGATGGAGTGGAGACTTGAAAAGACTGAGTTAGTCAGGGCAAGGAATTCAGCCAGGCCAGAAGCTAAGAGGAAGAAATCCAGGAGTCTTCCAGGCTAGCTGGGAGGGGGGCAGGGAGGATGGGGGCCAAGAGGGCCTGGACAACACAGATGCTATTAGAGCTCAAAGAATAACCATACTCCAAAATAGCAAAAGTGAATGTAAAAAATTATAAATATCAAACATGACTTGAAGAGATATGAGAAAATACTCTCAATCTACCCCTTCCTGGAGGTAGATGTCTGAAGCTCCACCTTGGACATATTTTCAGATTTTTTCAATGTATTGATAAGTTGTGCAGATAGTTATTTCTCTTTAAAAAACATTATTTTTACATGGGATGGTTCTCTGAGAGGAAGAGGAACATTGCAATAACTATGATGATGTAAAAAAAAACCAGAAGACATCAATAAAAATTCATTTATAAATAAATCAAGCAACTCATGATTTGGGGAGCAGAAAGCTAAGATTAGAAATAGGGCTACATATTGGATTGGAGGCTCAGGCATTGTGCTAAGTACAGCTAGCTCTCAAGCTACACCCCAGACTATGGTAGTACAGAGCAGACTAGGAATCACTGAATTTTTAGAATTTGGAAGACAAAAATATAAATCAGGCTTCTCAGAGAAATTCCAAGGTCTGGAAGAAGACCAAGCTGGGTCCAAAAGAACCAGTGGCCCATGGACAACTGGCAAAAATAGAGAATGTTGGATTGGACCACCGTGGAGAAAGGAAATATTGAGGAGGGCCATTGGCCCTACAGGCATCTCAGAGCAGAAGACTCAGGTTGACACCAGTAGGCACCCACCTTACTCAAGGACTGAAGACAATCCCTAAAAAAAGAAGAAGCAGTCTATTTCTTGGGGTCTCTCCTAGGAGTCCCTCAGGGCAGGCTGTTGGTGTCATTACCACCACCCCATCTGATCAGCTTCTCATTCTCCACCCACCATGGTTCCTCTTTGTGATGATGATATTACAGTCATTGGAGGCTCCTGAAGAGTCCAGACATGGTGGGAAATGAAGCCTACTGGAGCTTACTTTTATATTTAGTTTCCTGTATTTATGTTTTATTCCCTCATCTTAGACTATAAGATGCCTGAGGGCAGGGATTGGTTTTATTGAAACTTTGTGAGCTGTCGATTCCATGCCTTCCAGCTCAGCCCTCCAACATATTCCATACACAGTAAGCCTTTAATCAATAGTTTTGGAAATGGTATCACTGAATATTGCTTGGCAAAATGGCTCCACTGTCTAGGACTTGGAAATCTTTTTGTCATTGAAATCCTTTTTCAGAGAAATATTTTCTAACAGAGGTAGCTCAATGTGGGAAAAAGAGTTGGACTTGGAGTCAGGAGAAAATTGGGTTTGAATCCTATCCCAGATATTTAGTACCGACTAACCATGGGCAAATCATTGAATGCATCTGCCCCTCAGTCTCTTTATCTGTAAAATAGAGATAATGAGATATGTGGTACCTATCTTTCAGGCAGGGCTATTATGAGAGAATGGATGTAACCCACTCTGTAAAACATGAATACTCTGAACACATCACCTATCATTACTTGTTGCTGTAATGATAGTCTTTGACTTGTATAAGAGATGGGAACTTGTCCAAAGTACCTTGTTCAAGTGTTGTTTATTCTCAAGAAAATCACTTGAGTTGAATAATCAATATTTCTATTAATAACTAGAAAAAAGAACTCAGGCCAATGACCAGATTGTGAGAAAAGCCAGGAAAGCTAGGAATAGTTTCAGGGGGCATATCGGCTAGGTGGAGCAAGCATTCAATTAGAGAACGAAATTTAGCTGAAAACTGGCTTTGAGGGGCAGGGGGTAAACAGGCCACGGGAATCAGGCTGTGTTTTGGATATGAGGTTCAAGGAACACACTAGAGACAGGAAGCACACTGCTCATTGGAGGGAGTAGGGAGGAAGTGGTTGATTGGTAATAGGAATCAAGCTGATTATTGGGGTTTTTGTTGGAAGGTGGAAACAACCTATTGAAATCTGACTCAAAAAAAACCAGGCTATTTGTCAGATTATGGATGCAGACATTCACTTAGGAATAGAAATCTGGCTAATCATGTGACTGAGAGAGAGATTAATCTGTTGGATTGGGATGTGGGGAATGAATGGGAGAAAACTCTGGCTGCTCACTGGATTTGAGAGAAATCATTGAATCTTAATTCAATAGATATAATAATTCGTAGAAACTGGGCTATTTGTTAGACTGGGGCAGCACAGAGTGAACCAGGGATAGAAATCAGGCTGTTCTTGGATTTAGGCATCAGTCTATTCATTGGGTTTGAACGACATGGAGTGAATTAATACAAATGCTATATGATAATACATAGTGATAATAATATATGTAATAACATGGATATGATTATTATAATTATTGCTATGATAATATTGAATAAAATCATTATATTGTAGTTATTAATATAATCAAATAGAAATGATATACAATTCAGTTGTTTGGGAGGGTAGGCACTGAACTAAAACAAATCAGTCTGTGCATTGGATTTGTGGAGTCGTGAGCGAATTAAGCCTAGAGCTACTCTTTGCATTTTGAAAGTAAACATTACCTTAGGAATAGAATTCAGGTTGCTCGATGCACTAGGGAAGCAAAGAGCAAACAGAATTGCTAAAGCAGGCCACTCAAATTACCAAGGACAGAGCCCTGACTCAGTTCAGAAAAACTGAAAACATTGTTGTCTGTAGTTGAAAATGAATGTTCCCAATTTTCATATAGGGAAACTGAGGCTCCAAGAGATAGTGACAGACCTTGCATTCAGTTACATGATGAGCTGGGGGCCTACATGGACTCCAGCCTAGGTTTTGGTATTGTCATTCCCCTACAGCAACTCGATTAAATTGAATTGATTTGAATTTAATTCAATTCAAATGAACAGATGTGGATCAAATATCTACCATGTCTCTATGGGTATCTACAGGTGCTGGGGCTGGGGAGGAGGAGATAAAGATTAGCTATGGCCATTTTCTGCCATCCTGGAACTTCCAGTCCAGGAGGTGGAAACTGAGGCAATCCTAAGGAAAGTTGATTTCCTAAGCTGGACAGAGCTGGGTCCTGTAACTAGGTTGCTGCCTGTTAATTATGGGTTTATAAATAGAATTCCTAGCCCTTATAGGTTGCAAAGGAGTTTTTCAAGGAGCTTTCCACAGTGACTGGCAGAGTGGG
>CM053628.1:47949786-47973003 GCA_028646595.1 Phalanger gymnotis
AAATTAAAAACAAAGACACGAGGAAGGCTTTCCTAGGATGGGGGTGAGGGATAGAAATGATGGAGGGGAGCATTCTGGAGCTGGGCTGATGAGCAGAAAGAGGAAGATGTTGATTTCAGGCCTGGAAATAAAGGGATTCTTTCTAGGGGCTTGGGTGGGGAGTGGGGGAATGATATAGGAAACAGAAAGGGGGGCGGGGCATTTAATAATGAGGGTGAGGGACAGAAATGGGGGGATTTCTGGAACTGAGGTAAGGGCCATAAAGAAGAAGATTCTGATTTAAGGCCCAGAAATGAGGGGACTCTTTCTAGAGATTGAGGGGAGGGGAAGGGAGGGCATGTATAGGATACAGAAAAAGGGAGTCTTTGAAGACAGGGTGAGGAACAGAAGTGGGGAGTTTCTGGATTTGAGGTAAAGGATAGAAAGAGGAAGATGTTGATTTAAAGTTCAGAAATATGGGGACTCTTTCTAGAGATGGAGGCCCAGAAATAAGGAAATTGTAGGAGCTGAGGTGGGGGATGGAGGCCCAGAAATAAGGAAATTCTAGGATTTGAAGTGGGGGGTGGAGGATGGAAGATAGGGGAATTAGATAGGAAACAGAAATGAGGGGGACCTTTCTCTGGCTGGAGTGAGAGGCTGAAATGGGGGGAGAGTTCTTTTAAAAATACATCAATACCAATAATTTTCTTGGTACCTTCATTCCCTGTCTATCCTTCTCCTCTCCCCTAGCCAGAGAGCTATCTCTTCTATTAAGGAAGAAAAAAGAAAGAAGCTAAAAAGATTGACAAAAATTAACCAACATTTCAACCCAGGTGGACAACACGTGTCTGCAAAGAGGGGGCTCCTCCTTTCCGAGTCCTGGATGAGGAACAGAATAGATCTTTTTTCCGTGGTTCAAGTGAAAAATGAGACAATATCAGCAATAGTTCATATTTCTACCAGTCTTCAATGATTAGGGAGAGCTTTCTTCACAGCAGCTTTATGATGGAGCTAGCACAAATACTAATGACTCCATTTCACAGATGAAGAAACCAAGCCAAAGAATGGTTGGATGGCCTGTCCTGGATAGCACAGTTGGTTAGTGAGAAAATCAGAAAGCCATCTTTCTTTTAACCATGCCATGCACACAGCAGGGCTGAGTTACTTGTCAGGGATCACCTGGGGAGAAGATAAGGAGGGAGAACTTTCATTCTGGACATCATAGCTTTAAAAAGAAGGCGAGTCCTTGAATCTCCTGGAATTACCTTAGGAGCCCACCATCTAATAGGGGAGACCACAAGCAAACAGCTACGTATATAGCAACTTCTATACAGGAGAAAGAGAAAATGAGGACAGAGGAAAGACCCTAGCATTGAGGGAGATTGATGTGGAAAGGCTTCCTGAAGCCTGAAGGTGGATTCTGGTGGCTGTTATTTACTGAGGCCAGGACATTCTCCTTCCTTTCTCAACGAATTCAGTGCCAGGTTCAGTCTTTCTCTCTAGCCCAACTCCTCAGCTCATACTAGAGATCTTAAACATACATGTTGATACTTCTTCAAATACCCAAACTTCCCAGTATCTCAGTCTAGTCACCTGTCATGACCTATTCCTGCACTCCATCTCAGCTACACGCAGAGATGTTCATGCCCTTGACCTTGTCATCACCAACAAATGATCCACTTCCATGTTTTATACCTATGAAATTCCTTTATCTTGCCTTATGTTTTATGATCTTCAACCCTGTTTTTATCTTTGTCACGAGTTCTATTCTGTCAGCCTCTCAGTTCTTCTGCAGGTCTCTGGCCCTGCGCTGGCTTTTCTTTCCTATCCCTACCCTAGGGTGAGCCAGTTCATCTCTACAGTATCCTCTACAGTGTTATTTCCTTACTCCCTTGTCCTATCCCTGATCACACCTCGCTACACATCAGCGTTGTATTACTCCTACTGTTCGCCCTCTTTGTTCCTCTTGACATGCTTCTAAATGGAGTTGGAGAAAGTCGTGAAACCATATTGACTGGATTTGCCACAAATTTCTGCTACATAATCTGAACCAGGTCCTCACTGAAGCAAGCCAATCTTTCTACCTTTCATTGATTGATTCTCTATGTTAATTAATATAGCAGCTCTTCTGAACCTTTTCATCCATTCTCAAGTATCCCACAGCACCCATATGCCTACCCTGTATTTCACCAGAAAAATAAAACCAATTGGGGCCATTAGGCTCAAGTGGGATGCCCACTTGAGCTCTCCTCCTTCTCGTTTCATGACCCTCTGACATCATTTCCCACCATTTCCTTCTTTGCTCTGGTCTCACGTGATGAGGTGGCCCTTCTCTTTGCCAGAACCATGTACTCTTGACCCCATTCCCTTTCATCTTCTCCCGAAGATCCCCTCTCCCTACCATCATCTCCATGCTGTTACCTTTCTCCAATCTCTCCCCATCTACTGGCTCCTTTCCTGCTGCCATCAGACACTGCCAAGTCTCCCTCATCCTTTAACAAACCTCTCAGTATATCCTGCTGTGCCACCTTCTGCTGTCTTGTATCTCCCTTGTCCTTCTCCACCGAACTCCTTGAAGAGCCATCTATAGATGTTTCCTCAACTTCTCCTCTCACTTGGTTCCAAAGTCCTCTATAATTTGGTTTTTAATCTCATTATTCAACTGAAACTACTTTCTCCAAAGTTATCAATGATCTTTTCAATGCTGATTCTAATGACCTTTTCTCAATCCTCCCCCTTCTTGATCTTTCTGTAGCCTTTGACCTATTGACTACTTTCTCCTCCTGGATACTCTCTTCTCTCTAGATTTATGTGACACTACTCTCTTGGTCCTCTTACTTATCTGATCATTTCTCAGTCTCTTTTTCTTACTCATTAACCCCCTCCTCACCTAGAATGTAAGGTCCTATGGACCTTGGACCTATTGACAAAAATTTAACCATCACAACCCAAAGAAGACTCGGCTGCCTCTGAAGGTTGTGGATACCCCCTCACTGGCGATCTTCAAGTAAAGGTGGGATGCCCACTTGTTTGTTAGAGGGGTAACTTAGGTGAGAGTTGGATGAGATGGCCTATGATATGAGGTCTCTTTCTACTACTGAGATTTTGGGATTCCATGACTGATTCTGTTTGGCCCCAGAAGTTTTCAAGACAACATTAGGGAACACTAATCATCACTTGTCAGGGAAGTTACAGATTTTGGTTCAAATAGAGCTTAAATTAGACGACAGCACGGTACAATGGAAAAAGAACCAAGTTTGGAATCAGGGAACCCAAGTTCAAATAATAACTCTGCCACTTTGAGTTTCTGTGACCTTGACAAAGCACTTTACCTTTCTAAGGCCTAAGCTTCCTCCTTTGTAAAATGAGGGGGATGGAATAGGTTATTTGAATAATCAATCTCAATAACCAATATCAAAAAAGAAATTGAATGTGGCACCAATAAACTCCATAGAATTCATGTGAAACACTCCTAGGACCAGATGGATTTACAAGTGAATTCTATTAAACATTCAAAAAACAAATCCTAGTGGCCAAGAATTGGAAATTGAGGGGATGCCCACCAATTGGGGAATGGCTGAACAAGTTGTGGTATGTGATTGTGATGGAATACTGTTGCACTACAGGAAATGATGAGCAGAATGCTTTCAGAAAAACCTGAGAAGACTTATATAAAGTGATGCAAAGTGAAGTGAGCAGAACCAGGGGAATACTATACATAGTGATAGCATATTGTATGATGATCAGCTGTGAATAACTTAGCTATTCTCAGCAATACAACGATCCAAGATAATTCCAAAGGACTCATGATGAAAATTCCTATCCACCTCCAGAGAAAGAATTGATGGCGTCTGAATGGAGATTGAAGCATAGTATTTTTCACTTTCTGTATTTTTTTGTGTTTTCTTTCACAACACAGCTGATGGAAATATGTTTTTTATGATCGCACATGGATAACCTATATCAAATTGCTTAATGTCTCAGAGAGAGGGTAGAGGAGTGGGAGAGAGGATTTGGAGCTCAACATGTTAAAAAATGAATGGTAAAAATTGTTTCTATATCTAATTGGGAAAATAAGATATTAATAAAGTAAAAAAAACCCAAATAACAATTAATTCCAATAATACATAAACTGTAATATTAAGAAAAAAGGGACTCTTACAATCTCTTTCTGTGATGTAAATATGGTCTTGATACCTAGGCCCAGGAGAGAAAAGCATAGAATGGAAACTATAGACCAATGTTGCCAATGAACATTGACACAATAATTTCAAATAAAATAGTATATGGTATACCAATTAAACTACAAATAGATACATGACTTATACATAAAAAGGGATGTCATAAGTGAATTAGAGAAGCAAGGCAGAAATGACCTTTCAGCTCTATAGAGAGGGGAGGAGTGCAGAACCAAACAAAGAATACAGAGTATCATGGAAGACAAATTGGAAAATTTTGATCACATACAACATTAAAAAAGTTTTGCACAAACAAAATTAATGCATTTACAATTAGATGGGAAATGGGATAGTGGAACAAGATCTTTATAGCAAGTGTCCTTGGTAAAGATCTCATGTTCCTGATATGCAAGGAAATTATTCAAATTTATAAGGCTAAAAGCTACTCCTTGAGGGTTCAGTCATTTTTCAGTCGTGTCTTACTCTTTGTGACCCCATTTGGGGTTTTCTCGGCAGAGATATGGTAGAGGTTTCCCATTTCCTTTTTCCAGCTCATTTTACAAATGATGAAATAAACAGGGTAAAGTGACTTGTCCAGGGTCATATAGCTAGGAAGTGTCTGAGGTCAGATTTGAACTCATGAAGATGAATATTCCTGACTCTAGGCCTGGCACTCTATTCACTGCACCACCTAGCTGCTCGATTCCCCAATAGAAAGATGGTTAAAAGGCATGAATATGCAACAATGTGAAAAGATGTTCCAAGTCACTACTAATTAGAGAAATGCACATTAAAGCAACTTCGATATTTTACACCACACCCTTCAGATTGTCAAAGATGACAAACGAGGAAAATGACAAATATTAAGGTTGGGGGGTGGGTTGTGGGGAAGAAGGCGCACTCATACGTTGTTGGTGGAGGTGTGAATGCTCCAGCCATTCTGTAGAGCAATTTGGAACTATGTTCCCTAAATCTCTAAATTGTGCTTACCTTTTGACCCAGAGATAGCACTATCAGGCCTAATGGTCCAAAGGTATCAAGAAGAGAGGAAAAGAATTCATGTGCACAAAATATTTATAGCAACTTTTTTTTTCAAAACTGGAAACTAAAGGGGCGGTGTATGCATGTAGTGGAATATTTTTGTGACATAAGAAATTACAAAATGGTCAGTTTCTATGACCTTATGAGGAGTGAAGTGAGCAGAACTAGGGAAATAATTTATACAATGACAAGATTATATGGTGAAACATCTCTTTTAAAGACTTGAGAACTCTAATGAATGCAGTGACAAAACATGATTCCAGAAGACCAAAGATGAACCAAGCTATCCACCTCCTGCCTGAGATGCAGAATGAGGCATACATTTTTGGACATAGCCAATGTGGAAATTTATTTTGCTGGACTATACATATTTGTTATGAGGGCTTTCTTTCTTTTTGATTCAATTTGGGGTAGGGGAGTGGGGGGGAGAAGAGGGAGCTAAGGTAAATGCTTGTTAAAAAAAGGAAACCCATGAGCTAAAATCAAGCCTGTGCTTGGAAAAATGGACTGTTCATCAGAGGTACACTTGATATCCAATGTAATTAGTGTGGTTTCAGGATGAATTAAAGAATATGTCAAAATCTTGTGAACTCAATGCCAAATTACATAAATTAAGTGATTGCAGCAAAAGGATATATTGCATATTAAAAGTTTTATAAAAAGTAATAAAATAAGGTGGTTGGACTTATAAGATCCCTTCTAGCTCTAGAGCTATGATGCTACATGTATAATTGGTCAAGTCACTTTATCTCCCTGGGTCTCAGTTTCTTCATTTGTAAAATGAGGGCAAAAAATAAACGAATGAAAAAATGAAATAAAGGAGATGACCTCTAAGATCCCTCCCAGATTTAGACTTTTGATCATGTAACCTTCAAGATTCCTTCTGACTCTAGGGTTCTATGATCCTGGTTCCTTCCAACTCTCATATTTTATATTTTAATGACCCTTTAGAGCTCAGAAATTCTCTGAGGCTGTGAATGTGATAGCAGCCCCTCCCTTCCTCTCTGGTGCCAGACAGAAATAGACCTTGCCTAGATACAGCCACATGGATCTGATCCTATCAAGCAGCACTCTTGAGAGTACTTCTTCTTGAAAAGAAATATAAATGGCCTGGCTAACCCGGGCGTGGACCAATGGAATTACTAAAGGCTAGCAGAAGAGGTCCTTGGTGAACAAATCAAAGCTGTCACCCTATAGGCTCCCAGGCCTATGGCTCTTGAAACTGTCATAGAATGGTGCAAAATTGCATCGATGAGCGTGTGTTTGGGTGTTGTGCATTTCCTGGGAACAATCACAAAGCACTTCTGGCCCCTCTCTGTTCTCTTCTCCCCATTTCTATTATTCTAGAAGAGGCTTGCTACCCACTACATACTGTACCATTCACTGAACACCTACTTTGTTCAAAGCTAGAGTCCAAGACTGTTCCTAGGAAGCCCCAGACTGAGGGGTGGGTGGGAGATGGTGGAAAGAAGATGGAGAGGCAGTTGGGAGGCAGCACTGTTTAACAGGCTTGGAACCAATGACAAATCCTAAAGCTCAGATCTCTCTTAACTGCTGTCAAAATCTAAATTCTTTGATTCCATGCTCAGTGGGGAAGGGAGGTATACAAATTATAATTCACATTTTTTGAGTGATTTAAGGTTTACAAAGCAACATCCCTGTAGCGTAAGGAATGTAAGCATTATTATCCCCACTTTTTCAGATGAGGGGAGAAAATGACTTGCCACAAGTAGTAAGTGGCAGATCAGATCAACCTGAATCTTCTGACTCCAAGTCTATCAGTTTTTCAATGGCACCATGCTGAGTGATCCCAGACATGTTGATTTGTCCTCTCGGAGGCACAGTTCCCTACCTGTAACATGGGGCTAATGGTATGAACAATACTCTCATACATGAAGCTCTTAGAAGCCCTCTGTGGGTGGGTTAACACTCACTCAAACCCAGCTTCTGAGTTTCCTTTCACTGGCCAGCCAGAAGATACATTTGTTCAAAGCCAAAGCTACTGAGCCAAATAGCACAGCAGATCAAATCACAAAAACATAAAATGTTGATATGAAGCACATGCTTTTGCAGGTAGTTATCATATTACCAGAGAGGAGAGGGTATACATGAAGGGAATATCCATGAGCAGGGAGCGTATGAGGCAGTCACCCAAATAGGACACTCAGGGCCTACGTGTGGAGTACACATACACACACACACACACACACACAAAGCACATATGTGATCAGAGCAGCCTTCATTTCTGCTATCCACCGACCTCTGGAGTTGCTGTCATTCTTTAGCTAGGATGGGAGAAATGTCACTTCTGTCCAGTGGCTTGTCACTTCTGCTATACATGTCTGGTCACCAAACTGCTGTGTGAAATCCACTAGAAGTGCGCTTCAGCTCTTTAGGGTCATCTACTGATTCTCTGTACCCTTCTACTAATGTAGTGTGGTGACTTGAAAGTCTCTCCCTGCCCTGCATGGCTGAGACTATGAGAAACTACACTAGTCACACAAAAGTCAGTTAAAGTGCCCCAGGCTAAGATTGCCTATTCTTTTGACTACTGATTTTTCAATGGGATCTTGTGTAGTCCACTTCCCTCTCACTCCCCCAGACCATTTCAAGTGGCTTGGCTAAAGGAATTTTCACTGGAACAGTGTAGAGCTAGGGGCAATAAAGTATACTTTGCTCTTCTAATCCTCCTGAACTAGCAAATTAAGTGGAGCAAGAGCTCAAGTTAAATGACAAAGTCCGGCTCTCAGCTCTCTACCTTACTGGTCTACATTCCAACCCTTATTCTGGATATCTGGCCCCAACAAAAGGTCAGCTTCTGATTTTTAAGGATGTAACGGCAACCACACTGGAATACCCAGGATGGCTGCTAGTGCAGGGTCTTTTATCTGCTTTACTAAGGAAAGATAGCTGTTTCAGGGGTCAACAATCTTCTTAATTTAATTTAATTAATTTAAATTTAATTTATTAAATTATTATATTATGTAATTTATTAAATTAAGATGTATATTAAATTAAAATTAAACAGAAAAATGCAAAACAGAGAAATAAAGACCAGCAGACAGGGCTCTACTGCCTGAATCAAAGCTTTACATCCACCACTGAATCAAGAGAGCCTTTACCTCTGAGGAGTTGAAGAACTCTGAACATATGGCCACTAAGAATCTCAATCAGGGACTCACAACATCTTTGTCATAAGTGAGTCCCCAAAGTAAAAGCTCACCTCCCAGAATATAGATTCTTGCAGCTAATAGGCTCAGTGCCTAATTAAAAATTAACAAAAGGTGTGTAAGCCTTCCTACAAGCAAGCAAGCTTCCCTGAATGGGCTCCACATGAGGCCTATTGATGGGTGAGGCAGATCTTATTCCCCATTGACCTTACAGAGGGGCACAAAACTGTTTTCCCTACACTCTCATTTATATAATGCTTTAAAATCTAACAAATATTTTCTTTACTAGTTCTCTTAGTTCTGTGACTCTGGGCCAGTCAACTTGTGTCAGCAACTTCCACCCAGGTTTGTTATGGGAGAAGGATTTGGTAAACTTCGAAGAGGACAAGAAAAATGTGTCATTCTCCTTAGGACGAGCATTTCCCATTTGTATAGGGCTCTGGGCTTAATAAAGAGGAATTACAAGCCTTCAGCTTGGAGAGGACATAGAGATCAACTTCTATTAATATAAGCTAGCCTTTTTCCAGATGGGAAGGTAAACCAGGGCCTGGAAAGCTGGGGAGGAGGGGGTGCGATGACTCGTTGTGTGACTGGCTAACGGCAAAGCCTAAGGACTATAGATTATCCAGAATGGGTACTTACAGAACATCGTTATGCGGACCCTTGGCCCTTCTCTGGCTAAGTAATCCCAGCTCTTACTGGCTTTTCTCTTCTCTAAAGCTGTTTGTAATAAATAAAGTCTATCACTGATGAAATGACAAATCTTTGACGTATTATACTTTCCAGGCCATTTAGGCAGATACCCTGGAAGTTTCCGAGTAAAATTTTTTTTGCAGGGGATCTTGCTTTCAGTCACGACTTGACATTTTTTGTGACAGTTTTGTTAATAGTTTCAAACTTTGAAGGACTTAAAACTTTTCTCAGAGTCTCAGTTTCTCTTTCTGTGAAATTAAGAGACTAGGATGGTGTTGTGGAAAGAGTACAAGATTTGCTCTCTCAGAACCTGGGTTCAAATCCCCTACTGGGACATTTAAGTCCTGGGAGACTCCCGTCTCTGGTAAGCCTCAGTTTCTTTATAAAAGGAGGGGGTTGGAGTTGAGGGCTGCAGAAGTCCCTTCCAGCTCTAAGTGTGGGATCTGATGATTTTCAAGTGCAATCAGAATGTTTTGTTTTGACCTGTTCTTAATGCTCTCTGGGAGGAGGGTTAAGGGGAGGTCGGCCCCAGATGTGGGAGAAATAGAAATTCAGTTCAAGTCAACAAGGCTTTATGAAATGCCTCCAAAGTTCCTAATCCTGTGCTTACCATCTCTGCTTTTGAGACAGAGGAGAAGGAAAAGCCGGCCCCTGGGAAGCTCACAGACTTGTTCAGGAGACAAGACTCATATATGTGAAATGATTAGAGAATAATTTTGCAGTGGTACATTCTGTGTATAATCAAGGGCGAAATTGAACTGCAAAGATAAGTGTTATGGAAGAAATGTGCGTAGGTGGAAGCGGTCAGAGAAGACGAGATAGGGGGAGGGATAGAACTGGGGCTGGGCCCTCAAAACTGGGAAAGATTTGGATAGGAAGATGAGAGACAGAAGGCAATAACCCAGGACAGGAGCCCGTGCACACAATCCTCGGCCCCCAAGTATCCCCATTGGGGTGCCAATGTCACCAAGGGCTTCCCAGAAGGGCTCCCTACCCACGCTATGCTCCTGCACTGAGCTCTGGCCTACCCTGAAATCAGCCCTGCCCTGCCCATAGACACTGACTCATAAATGATTTATAGTCTGAGCCAGAGAACATCTTGGCTGACCCCTTCATTGACTTCGGTGGAAACTGAGGTCCCCCAAAGGAAAAAAATTACAAAAATAGAAAAAAAAACATTTCTAGCAGTTCTTTTTGTGGTGGCAAATAATTGAAAATTGAAGGGATGCCCATCAATTGGGGAATGGCTGAACAAGTTGTGGTATATGATGGTACTATTGTGCTATGGAAAATGACAGGGGAGTGGTTTCAAAAAACCTTGGCAAGACCTATATGAACTGATACAGAGAGAAGTGAGAAGAACCAGTAGGCCATTGTACACACTAACAGCAGTGCTGTCATGATCATCAACCGTGAATGACTTGGCTACTCAGATCAATACAATGATCCAAGACAATTCCAAAGGGCTCCTGATGAAAAAGTGCTATCTGCCTTTCAGAGAGAACTGATTGACTCTGAATGCAAATTGAAGTATAATTTTCTCGTTTTCTTTGTTTTTTGTTTTTTTGTGTGATATGACTAATATGGAAATATGTTTTGCATGATTTCACGTGTAATTAATTTATTGTTTGCTTTTTCAGTGGGTGGGACAGAGAGAGAGAATCTGGCACTCAAAATTTGAAAAGAATAAAATGTTTAAAATAAATAATAAATACATTTGGGGAAAAAATAAACTGAAGCCCAGAGAGAGGTAGTGACAAAGAGACACAGTTTGTTTAGTATCAGAGCCGGGAATAAAACCCAAGTCTTATGGCCCCTAGTCTGGTTCCTTTTTCTGCCTGCCTTAGCTATATTGAAGATGGTCTTCCCATGACCAGAAGACTACCTTGGCCACATATATACTGAACTGTGTTCGTGCTCCATGTTTTATGTTTCTCCCTCCCCCCTCCAAGGATATCCACACTTGAACCATTCCTCATCCTAAACTCTGGTTCACCATTATCTGGATCTGGGCACTACTCTGACTTTGCACCTCCTTTGATCTTGCCCTTATACCAAGGAGGTTCCTGGAGCTAGTTCACCCTCATTATGCCCCTAGGATCAGGCTATTTCAGAAAGACCACTGAATTTGGAGTCATGGGACCAGCTTTGCCATTTGCTATCTTTGTACCCTATGGCAAATCTCTTTACCCTTCTGGGGCTCAGTTTCTGTGTTTGTAAAATGAAGGGACTAGAACCAGATTCAGGCCACGGCTTGTCCCCATCCCAAGCAGGCCCCTCACCTGACCATATCCCTTTTGTGAATACCAAAGGACTAGTGTACCCTTCTCCCTTGAACTTGCCGCAATTCTCCGCATATTCCCATATCCTCCTTCTTGTTATCTTGGCAACTTTAGACACTGACGACTTCAATCTGGGTGTGTTCTCCTCAACTGGTTTTTACTCCTTGGCCATCTTCATCCATATCACGCCAGCTTCCTACCTGGCCCTCGATCTCCTATCCTGAAGTCCATAGCCTCTGGCCTTCTGATGGGTAAAAGAGAGAGCAGCAGGCAAATCTAACCCCATCACCTGCTCCCAGATCATATTTGGGATATGTGCTTCTCCACCCCCTGCTCCTTTCCATGTCTAGTTCTGGGTACACTGATCTGATTAACACTGCTATTCCCAGAAAAGATGTGTTAATTTCTCTAAGGCTCCACTAACCATCTTGTGAGTTCTAGACCCAAACACTGCCAACCACTGTGCTACACAATGCAGGTACAGACAAAGTGAAGCAACGCCTGCCTTCATAGAGTTATATTTGATGAGTGCAAACAATATGTGCACACCTAAGTCTGTTGTTGTTCAGTCATTCAGTAGTGTCTAACTCTACGTGAGCCCCCGGACTCTGTCTGTGGGGTTGTCTTGGCAAAGATAATAGAGTGGTTTGCCATTTCCTTCTCCAGTAAGTCCTTATTTTACAGATAAAGAACTCAGACAAATAGAGGTTAAGTGACTCGCCCAGGGTCACACAGCTAGTAAGTATCTGAGACCAGATTTGAACTCAGATCTTCCTGACTTGAGGCTCACTGTCCTATCCACTGTACCACTTTGCTGCCCCCCAACTCCAACAAAAAGTTTGCATATGAAAAGGATGACAGCTTGAGAGGGTGGCATGGCCAACAACTATCTGTTGAGTGCATATTATTGAATGAGTGATTTTTGAGTCCTACGCTTCCCTTGCACAGCACCCCACCATATCTGATCAGTTGAAAATTACTATGGATTCTACCTTGGTGTTATCTCTCTCACATCTATCCCCTTCTCTCTAATACCACTGTCAACACCCTGCTTCACAATTTCTTGTCCCTCATTCAAATAACTGCAATAGACTCAATTCATTTCACCAAATATTTATAACATACCTACTGTGTGCAAGGTGTGCAGAACTCTGAGCGTTAATTTCTCCTACCCAACTCCAATCTCCCCTCCATTCCACATGCATTGTCAAAGTAATCTTCCTAATGTATAGCTCTGATCACATCTTTCTCCTACTCAAAGGCTTTCAATGGCTCCCCATTTCCAATAGAATAAAGGCAGAACTCCTTAGCTTGCTAAGTCAAAGCCCTCCATAAGCTAGTCCCAAACAACTTTTTAAGTCTTTAGCCCATTCTCTGTTTCACCCAAGCTGGGCTATTCACCATCCTTCCGAATCTGGCGTTGGCCACTATGACCTCTGGGCCTTCATTCATTTCATTTCGTGTGACTAAAATGGAATCACATCCTCATCTTTGTGGAAAGTTTATAGTTCCTTCAAAGTCCAACTCAGGGGCTACTTCCTTCAGGAAGGACACACGTCCCTCCAAACGGAAGTGATCACTTTGTCTTCCATAGAATGTTCTCTGTACTCTCCTTTAATTTATGTTTGAGTTACTCCATTATTTATTATTTTATTCTAGTTAAATATTTGTGCCCCTCTCTTACTAGACTGAATTTAATAACAATACATTTCTATATTGCCTTTTTTTACAAGAATATTTCGCCTACAACAACCCTTTGAGGTAAGGAGTATGAGTTTTATTATTTCTGCTTTACAGATGAGAAAACTAAGTCCCAGAGTGGTTAAAGGATTTGGTCAGGGTCACATAAATGACTAGGATCAGAGCCAGAATTTGCACCTGGATTTTCTGACTTTTTTCATTATGATGCCTTGGTTGTTGGCCTCTCATTCCACTTTGGAGCTGTTCTAATTGTTAGCAAGTTTGACCTCAATCCTGAATTGGCCTCTTTGCCCCTTCCCCCACCACGGCTCCTGTTCTGCCCTTTGGGGCCAAGCAGAACAAAGCTCATCCCCGTTCTAGTTCTCGAACGCAGCTCTCATGTCCTCTGAGTCTTCTCCAAGGTAAACATGCCCAATTCTTTCAACAGACCAATTACTCAATCAGCTGGCATCTAAGTGCTCCCTATGTGTTATGTTCCAGGCCCTATCGTACCAACTGAGGACCCAAAGACGAAAATGACAGTTCTTACCTTCCAGGAGATTATACTGTAATAAGAGACAACATGTATGTGCATACCTGTGCACATATATACACATGTATAACAGATATATGTTAAACTTGGTGTGGGGTAATAAGAGCTGGGGGAATCAGGCAAGGCCTCATGTAGAAAGTAGTTCTTAAGCTGCACTTTGAAAGAAAGCTGGAGATCTGAGAGGAGGAGGTGAGGAAGGAGTGCATTCCAGACACGGGGGAAAATGAATTCAAAGGCATGGAGGTGGGAGATGAAGCAACTTGTGTACAGAACAGCAAAGGGCCAGTTTGGCTGGAGTACAGCATGTGTTGGATGGGTGTCATGTGCAATGAACTTAGAAAGATAAGCCAGGCTGAGCTGGGAAGGGACTTAAATGCCCAACAGAAGACTGTAAATTGATTCCCAGTGGTTTCAGGGAGTCACTGGCCTGTCCCACTTTGGGACGGTCAATGGTAAGGAACCGAAATTGGTTTCCTTGTCATTTTCCCTTGTGGCTGCTAGTTATTCTCTCCAGGATCAAACAGAATGAGAGTTGAGATAGGTTTTCATATATATGGAGACAGCTGTGTTCTCCCCCTTCCCCTGTAAGGTTTACAAAACACTTCATATACCTTATCTCCTGGAATCTTTACAGCAATTTTGTGAGATGGGTGTGAAAAATGTTATCCCCATTTTATAGACAGGCAAACCAAGTCTCAGAGAGATGAAATGACCTATCCAAAGTCATATTACTAGTAAGGAGAAGAACCAGGATCTGAGCCCACTCTATCCACCTATCTATCTATCTGTTTTCATTTCGATTTTACAGGTCATTATATCATTGTATATGCAACACTTTGGGTTCTTTCTTTACTTGGCACCAGTTCATCCACTTTGCTCCACGTTTCTTTGAATTCCTTCTGTACATTGATTGTTAGTGTGCAATGACCCCGCCAGGCTAAGCACCCCAAATCATCATATACGAGTACTTAGAATTCCTCTTCTCAGTGAGGGGATCCCCAGGTTATCAATGCCCTTCTTCTAGAATGCACCCAGGACCGACCATACTCAGTGACCCTTACGAGATATGTGACTTTGGGGAGGCAAGAAATTTCTTCTTTCTGGGTCTCAGTGCCCTTGTCTGTAAAATGGGGATAATATTGTTTATAATGTTCTGTGGGCTTCAAAGTGTTAGCAAATATGAGTTATTATTATAATAAATGTCTTCCGAATGAATAAAAACCCCTAATTCACACTGGAAATACCCTCCCCGGGTTATTTTGTTGTCCCATGGAAGAGGTTGATGTAAAGAACTAATGAGATAATGGAGGAGAAAGTGCTTTAGAAAGTCTGAGTGCCATGTAGATGCAGGAGATGATTATTGCTAGTAATGATAATATTTTCATTTTGACAAAGGAATGAGTCACTAGCTAAGCTGGAATTTCAGGCATCATGGGAGGAAGGGGAGGGGAGGCTATAGAGGTATTGAGGGGACAGAGCCTCAGTGTTCTTGAAAGTACACAGGGTCTTTTTTCTGGGCTGGGGTAGCCTTCAGTCCTCTGCATCCGGGGGTCCCAGCCCCTCTCCCAAGTTCTCTTGTAGGATGTTCACTAGATCTGCCCTTGGTGGCCTCACTTTGGAGGCACTAGCTAGAGAGACCTGCCTCCTGAAAGGGAGGGGACAAATCATGGTGGGGAGGATAAGAGGCAAAGGCACAGGCATTTATGAAGTGCTTACTATGTGCCAGGCACCGTGCTGAGCAATGGATGTGCAATGAAAGACAACAAAACCAACCAAAAAAACCCAAGCCCAGGGGATAGAGACCAACTACCCAGCAAGGGCCCAATCGCTGTCACCCAACTGTCCCAGGCTTGGGTCGGGGTGCCCTTGGGATGCCATTCTCTGCAATAAGCAGTGAGTGAGTGACTCAAAGTCAATTGTTGTGTGCCACAAACCCTTATAGAGGAAGCCCAGGTATTGATCAGATTCAGTACTTCTTGGACAGAGGACATGCCCAGAGCAACCGAGTTGGAAAGGACCTTCTAGATGATGCAGTTCAACCTTGGTGGTTTATAAAGGGAGAAAGTGGGACCCCCCAGAAGGGAAGGAGCTTGAGTAAAATGGCATAGTAAATTGTGGCACAACCAGGGCTTGAAATCAAGTCTCATGACTCAATCTAGTTTTTTGGCAGGATACCAGGCTTCCTCCTACATCAGCAATCACGAATACAATAAGTTATTTGAATGAATGAGCCTCCAAATTCTGCCTTCTTCCTGTATGTAAGGGAAGGAAGCTGGAGTTTTTTGTTTGTTTTTTTTTAGCCAAAGACAAACAGAATTAGGTAGGATAATCTGCTCCTTTCCCTTTCACCCTTGCTCACGCCCTCCTCCCAAATATAGAGCAGACTCTAAACCCTGAGATAAATGGTTTTGGATTATTTGCCTTTAGGCTTATCTATCACTCTACATTTGCAGGGATAACCTAGTCAAGAGTACTATGACACCTCAGGGACTCTGGGTTCTCCATCTCTATTGGGGGCTGAACATCTCTGCTCCCCGAAGGAGCTGTCCACGACACTAATAACGGATATTTATACAGTCCCTCAAGCACGTGCACATGCAGTGTTCATTGGCTCCTTCCAAGAGCCCTAGATGTGTCTGTATTATGATCTGCATTTTATAGAGCTGGGGGCTGAGGCTCAAATCTGGCAAAGGAACTGGTCCGGAGTCACACAGCTAGCAAATTTCAGACATAGAGTCTAAAACCCAGGCCTTCTTATTCCATCATCGTCAGGCCAGGACCTACATAGCAGGTACTCTACAGATGTTAGCTATGATGACGATGATGATAATGATGGTGTGCCCTAAAATTCCAGGGGAATTTAAATTAAGAAAGAGAACAAAGTATTGGTACAATGAAAAGATCTCTCTCTCTAGGAGATTGGAAGAACTGGCTTCAAATCCTGCTTCTGATATCTGCCTCACCTATAACCTTGGACTCCCTATAACCACTCCCAGTGCCCAGCAATCCTAGGAGGTAGGCTATATCTCTGAAGAGCTGTGCCAAGAGATAGCTTGATTATTCCTCCCTCCTTTACTAATCTAGTCCAAGAGGTGATGGTTGTTTACACACAAACACACACACACAAACACACACGCGCGCGCGCGAGCGCTTTTCTCTTTGTAGGCACCTGCTAAATTGGAGGAAAACAGGAGTGTCTGAATGTTTCCTTTATACCCCTCACTATGGATTACAAAATATTTTTGGGGGGTGGAATTAGCTTTGTATTTCTAAATAAATCAGTAGCAAGACTGTGTTTTGCCCAGGGACAAATTTTCTCAACTTAGAAGTATTCTGACAGAGGCTGGATGACCAGTCTGTGCGAGGCATGGCATGAAGAGGTCCAGCTCTGGCATCCTTTGGATCAGAGCCTTTCTGAGAGTCAAAGAGCTTGATAAAGACCCAAAGGGACCAAGTAGCCTAGGGCCCAATAATTTCTAGCTCAAGAGGCTGCTTTCACTCAGAGACTGTAGGCAAAGCAATAGAGAGGAGAGAGACAGAACACTGCACTTAGAGTTGCAGAATCTGAATCTGGATGCCGGCTCTGCTATTGCCCCTTCCCCATTCCGGGACTCATTTTCATCATCAGTAAAAATGAAGGGTTTGGACTGACTGATTTCTAAATTATCTGCCTCAATTCTTGCTTCCAGCCCAGACCCTGCTCTTTTGGCCTCCCAGAGATGCTAAGCTCCCCATTTCTACGTCAGTCTGGTCTCTCCCCTCCCCAGGGTGGGTTTGGTTTTCAGGCAGGGGTGCCTGAGGTAGTGACGCAGCTTTCTCTCCTCTCCAATTACTACCGAAATCCATGCAGCAGACAGTCATTTGCTCATTAAACTACATTTTTATTAAATGCTTCTTACACGCAGGGAACTTTGCTAGGTTCTGGGGAAAAGAAACAGGTAAACAAAACACAGGCCTCATTCTTATGGGAAAACCTTTAACTCAACTCACTCCTTCCATTAGTCAGTGTGGACAGCGCCTGCCTGGATATCCAAATTCCCACTTTCATCTTTGATTCACTCTAGAGTTATTCCATCAGCTTCTAACAGTCAAACTCTTGGGATTCAGCAGGGGAGAGTAGGCTCCCTCGCTCTGTTTACCCCTCTGTTCAATGAGGCAGGTCAGCCTCCATTTATTCATTTAGTGTAGGGATCTCTAAGCATATTGGACTTAGAGTCAGGAAGAACTGGGTTCAAATCCAGTCTCTGATACTTATCACCTATGTGACTCTGGGCAAGTCACTTAGTCTCTCTGCTTCTGTTTCCCCATTTTTTTTAAAAAAAAGAGGTGGGGTGTGTGGTGATAACGGCACCTACTTCCCAGAGCTGCTGTGAGGTTCACGTGATGTGTTTGTAAAGCACATTGCAAATCTTAAAGTGCTATATGAATGCTAGCTGTGATGATGACAAATCATAGGATTTAGGGTGAGAAGGGACCTTCAAAAGCCTCTTACCTGGGGGAAACTGAGGCCCAGAAAGGAGAAGGGTCACACAGCTCCAATCCAATTCTTCTGAGGGCAAAATTCTTTCAAAGCAGGATCTAGACCTGGAAGGGACCTCAGAGGCCATCTAGTCCACCCCCCTCTTTTCTACACATGAGGAAGCTGAGGCCAGGGGAATAGAAGTAACTTGTCCAAGGTCACATATAGGATCCTCGACCTAGAGCCTCAAGGGACTTCTGAGGGTAGCTATCCAACCCCCTCACTTTATAGATGAGTAAAATGAGATTCATCAAGGGAAAGCGACTTGGCTAAAGTTACCCAGGCAGTAACCATCAGAGGTAGGACTTGAACCCAGGTCTTCTGCTTTTTCTGCTAGGTCACACTTTTTTCTTTCCACTATGCTCTGTTGCCCTTGGGTTGAGGTGCGTATTAATAGCCTCCTGAACACTGCCCCCACCCCTCTCTATAAGAACATCAGAATTTGCCCTAACCCCCAAACTCCTTCCTCCCTCCAGACTATTCTATGCCACAACTACCACCTCAGTATGGATGGATTCCCCCCCTCCAATTCTTCCGGGGGCAGAAAGCACAGACTGGGTGGGATTTTGTCTCCTATTGGGATAGGAGATAATAAATACCAGGTGTCCCCAAATTAACTTCCCTAATACACTCAGCCTCTGGACTTCTCAAATACAGTCTTCTGTCATTGTCTTATGGAGAGAAATGTCTGCGTATCCTCACATATATCTGTTTGCTTTCATTTAAAAAGACAGATGAGAGTGTGTGGGCAGGCAGGCGTCTCTGCATACCATTTGTGTATTTTCCTGAACACTAAGCAAAAAGCGAAACAATGCCTGTCTCCACTTCAAACAACAAACACCCAAGGCTAGAAAGCATTGAGTGGAACCAGCAGAGAACAGGCTGCTGGGAAGAGACCAGAGGCTGCGACCTTCATTACCAAAGATGCCAGACCTGTGAGCGAAACCTCTTAGCCAGGAACAGAGCAATGGTGTGAGTCATGAAATCATTCGTCTGGTGCCCTCTGCTCCCCCTTTTCTTCCACCTCTCCCTCCTCTGTCTCCTAGCCTTCTTGGGGCCTTCTAACCAGGCTCACTTATGTAAACCCCTCTCTTTTTCTGTGCCTCAGTGGGTCCTTGAGTGAAACGTTCTCCAACAGTCTTCAATTGGAGGAGCGGCCATGGCTGGATGTTCCTCACAGATGCTTCTCCACACTCTTCCTTTTTGATTTTCATTAAGCAGACCCCTAACAAAAATGTGCTACACTGTTGAGTGCTGGACTTGGAGCCCGAGAACCCCAGTTTGAGTCCTGACTCTGTCACTTGCTAGTTGTGTGACCTTGGGCAAGTCATGTTTCCCCTCCAATGCTGATTTCCTTCACCAGTAAAATGGAGCTTGCCTCTTAGGACTAACTCCTGTAGTTTTGAGAGAGATGATGGGCAAAGCTCATCTGGCCTTTCCCAGCCTCCTGCCCATTTCCACTGGGATCTCCCATTACCTCTCAAGCCAAGCCTTATGAGGCTAGGCCTCTAGGAGAAGGGGAAGCCAGAAGAAGCAATGTCAGGGGGGAGACTTGGGAGTGGCTTTCCAGCTGGGGGGTGGGGAACGGTCATTCAGGGGCCACTGCTGGAAGATGGGGTTTGGGGGTAAGAGTGCACCTCCCTTCCATCTTTCCCAAGAGCCTTTGGGGCACTCCTATCCTTTCAGGCTGGCCACTCTTTTTTGATCTCCCCTCTGCTCCCCCTATTCCTCCTGCCTGCCCAACCAGAGAGCTAGTTTGCATCTGTTATGTGCTTCCTGACCTCACCAGGGATTGGTGTACCTGCGAGAGGGGCTTAGAGCTAAGCCACCAGTATATCCCTCAGTGACAGCTGGGCAATGGAGAGGACAGACGTGGGCCTTTGTCTACTTTGTAGTGGACCTCACCACTCTTGATCACTCCCTAGGACAGGCCTGTCCAGATGCTGATCTCCACCCACAGAAAGCTCGGTCTCAGTCTTGGCCGATCTCCCTCCTCCCCCAGCCCCCAGCCCCACACCTGATATACCCAGCCCAGTCATGTCCTTCTGGACCCTCATACATCAAGGTCAGCCTCAGGCTTCCTAAGCCACAAACAGACCCACACGTGGACCGTCAAAGTCCCACTTCCTGCTGTCGCTCTTCCCTTCTCTCTGTCTCTCTTCGGAGAGGTCTCTTAAACATGGATCTCACTCCACTCCACTCCACCACTACAACCCATCTCTCCATTACTTCAGCCACAGGATCCACTGCTCCTGAGCTGAATGACTTTAAACCAGTCACTCTACTCCTCCAAGTTTGTTTTCTCACCTCAAAAAATTCACTTCTGAAATCACAGAGAGGACCAAATGAGATGATGGATGGCAAATATATTCATCTGAGTTGTCATTGTCACCGAGGGCTATTCTCATCACTTCCTAGAGTAAACCCCCTCTTGCAAATATCTGTTCATTCTACTTTTCACCTCATCTTCCCCTTCCCTCCTGTCTATCCTCCCACATGAACCCAAACCCAGATCCCAGATTCCCACCCCACTTAAAGCCTGTGCCAGGCACTCTCCAGCATTCAGTTTTGTACGATTTAATTCAAAAGGTCATCACTGAGCAACTTGGGTCTGTAAGGATGTGGGAAGACAAGGTCTCCTGGAAATTATTAGAGCACTCCTGGCTGAAGGCTTGCTTCCTGGAGGAGGCACCATTTGGCCTGGGTCTTGAGGGAGGGTGGTGCTATAGCGAATTAGCGAGTAGTTCCATTAAGGAAGGGGAGGGTTCCGCAGTATGGGATAAGGCCAGAAGAGGAGGTCGAGACCAGACAGTGAAGGACTTGACCTTGCAGGCATGAGAGTCCATTGAATGATGAGGAAGATGGTGGGGGACAAGCAAGGTTGAGTCTTGGACAAGTTGAATTGGACTACGAATGCATCGTGGATTGGAGGCAGAGACACTGGAGGCAGGGAAACCCATTTAGAGGCTGCTCCAATATCTTGGGAGAAATTTATGAGGGTTTTCATCAGGAGAATGGCAGGGGGAATGAAGAGGAGGAGCAGAGGATATTTGGGTAGAGTTGGAATTGATCTGAAAAAGTATTCTCTCATTCTACAGATGAGAAAATTAAGTCCCAAACAAGAGAAATGACCTATCTGAGGATGCATGGAAGGCAGAGAACAGTATAGAAATATGAAATGACTTTCCGAGTACAGGTTTCTCAGTCATTGCTTACTTTATAGATGGGAAACCTTAGGATCAGAGAAGGAAGGAAACAAGCATTTAATAAGCACCTTTTATGTGCCAGGCACTGTGGTATACAAATATTACCTCATTCTGCTCACAACAACCCTGGGACATAGGTGCTACTATTATCCTCATTTTGTGGTTGGAGACACCGAGGGAGACAGAAGTGAAATGACACACCCAAAGTCACAACGCTAGCGTATGTGGCCAGATTTGAACTCAAGTGAAGTAACTGGGAGCTCAGTGGATAGGGTGCTAGTCCTGGAGTCAGAAAGACTCATCTTCCTGAGTTCAAATCCAGTCTCAGACACTTACTAGCTGTGTGACCCAGGGCAAGTCACTTCACCCTGTTTGCCTCAGTTTCCTCATCTGTAAAATGAGCTGGAGAAGGAAGTGGCAAACCACTCCAGTGTCTCTGCCAAGAAAATCCCAAATGGGAACACGGAGAGTCCAACACGACTGAAAAAAAGACTCAACAACAGCAACATGTCACCTGTCCAAGATAACACAGATAGGAGAAAAGTTGGGACAACAGTAATGATGATGATGAAAATATCAAACATTTACGTAACAGCTCCAAGCTTCCCGGCACTATGCTAAGCACATTACAAACATCATCTAATTTGATTTTCACAACAACCCAGGAGACGGCTAGGCACTGGGAAACAGGCATGATACTAGTAGTGATCTCTCGGGGTTGTCACAAGGATTAAACGAGATTAGACTTGGAAAGTGCCTAACACCATGCCAGGCACCTAGAAAGTGGAGAAAGCCTCGCTGTTCTCGGTGTTGCTGTCGTTGTCGGCCAATCTTTGCTTGTCTTTCTCTGTGTGACTTTGGACCAGTTACATCATTTGAGTCCAATCTGGCCACAAACACTAACTCTAGGACCTTGGACACGTGTTTCCACTGTCAAATTAGGATAATACAAGCAAAGACAGTAAAGAACAAGACGGGATAATATATATACATATATATATTTTATATATATATATATATATATATATATATACATGTAACATAAAAGCAATGATATAAGCATAGAACAAAAAATAATAGTAAGAATATTAGCTATCACTGATCTTGTACCTATTAAGTGCCAAAGATGGGATAATATATATATATACGTATATACCTCATAAAAGCAATAATATAAACAAATAATAAAAATAACAATAGTAAGCATATTAGCTAACATTGATCTTGTACCTACTAACTGGCAAAGATGGGATAATATATATATATATCATAAAAGCTCTTATATAAACATATAATAAAAAAATAGTAAGAAGATTAGCTAACATTGATCTTGTACCTACCAGGTGCCAAAGATGGGATATTATAAATAACATAAAAGGAATAATATAAACGTATACTAAAAAAATAGTAAGAATATTCGCTAACATTGATCTTGTACCTACTAACTGCCAAAGATGGGATAATATACATATATATATGTACATAATAAAAGCAAAAATATAAACATATAATCAAAATAATAATAGTACGATGATTAGCTAACATTGATCTTGTACCTACTAAGTACCAAAGTTGGGATAATATACATATAACATAAAGGGAATAATATACACATATAATAAAAAATATTAAGAATGTAAGCTAACACTGATCGTGTACCTACTAAGTGCCAAGGATGGGATAACATATATAACATTAAAGGAATAATATAAACATACAATAAAACAATAATAAGATTAGCTAACGTTGATCTTGTACCTACTAAATGCCAAAGATGGGATAATATAAATAACATAAAGGGAATAATATAAACATATAATAAAAAAATATTAAGAATGTAAGCTAACACTGATCTTGTACCTACTAAGTGCCAAGAATGGGATAACATATATAACATTAAAGGAATAATATAAACA
>CM053628.1:47973503-48015871 GCA_028646595.1 Phalanger gymnotis
CTCATTGTACAAGTTTTAATCCCAGGGTACTTCAGTTCAGGCTACCAAAACGAAGGTCACCTGTCCTTCAGAGGGTTAGACCTCTTCAGCAAGCAGAATGGGGAGGGGAATGAGGAGCAGGGTCAGGGGCCTATGGGTAGCTTAATGCCTCACACGTAAGGTCCAATGGCCATTTTACTCCTTTGCCTCCTGTTAGAGATTGCCTAAGAGGATCAGATGACATTTATAGACTCCTGCCCTGATGGCTTTCTGAGGAGAGGTGGGGGTGTGTTGGGGACAGGGAGAGAAGCTAACAGTTCTGAGCTTTGGCTGCTGTAGTTCTGAATACATTCTGAAGATGTGTGTGTTGGGGGGGTACAGATTGTGTCAGCCTTCTGTGTACTCTTATATACCTCAATGGGAAAGTCATCCTCAATTATTCTGCCTTTATCCTTTCTATATTTGCCTTTGGACTACTGCAAAAGATAGGGTATCGCCTATAGGTGAGTCAAGACTGGCACTGTTCTCCCCTCTAAGTGCACCCTGCCCTCCTTCTCCTCCTTTACTCACAGCCTGGGGCCAGCATAGAGAGCAGGGTGGCGGGGCAGGATAAAGTCCTCCTGGGGAGAGGCACACCTTCAGCAGAGCTGGTATGGGGAATGGCGGGATGAGGAGAAAGGAAGAATACCCTTGATCAACCCAGGCCCCTCTCTTGTTTATTCTGTGGCTGAACAGAAGCTAGCAGGGCCCTATTATGATAATGACCACATTGTCTAAGCTGACCAAATTATTGAGCAAAAGACATGATGAGTGAGCTCTCCCCTGCCCCACACTTGTGTATATACCCACGTTGCCAGTGTGATGAATGAGCCGAGGAAGGAAGATTGCTTTGCTTGGGCATTGCTGGCTGCTGGGACTAGCTGGATGGTCTGAGGGCTGCTGGTGGCTCACAGGAAAGAGCAGGAGGTGAGAGGGACACTGTCCTAGGCCCACTGGATGAGGAAAGGTGGGTTGAGGGAAAGGGGCAAAATCTGCACAGAAAGAAGCCTAAGTTAGCTGGAAAGGCTTTCTGCTCTCAGGAGCAACCTGGAGAAACAGGGTCCAAATTGGGACCAAGAGTTTCTATGTATTTGCCGCTTTACGAACCCTTCACACCCATGTATGATGACATTGGGTCCTTGCAACAACAACAAGAGAGGTGGAGGAGGGCTGAGCATCCCAATGTGAAGATGAGATAGTTGATAAAGGAGAAGGGAAGTAATGTGTTTCAATAACAACTACCATGAGTTTTCACAGTAGTAAGGATCTATGGTGGCCAGGACTAGGGAGGTGATGGTATGCTGGTCTCTGCATTGAACATACCCCAGCTGGATTTCTAGCTTCAGGTCTAGCCTCCTCAGTTTAGGAAGCATAGAGATAAGCTGGTCAGTGTTCAAGGGAGGGCACTGGATGAAGCCACGCCATAGGAGGATAGGGAAGGGAACCAGGAATATTTATCTCAAAGAAAACAAGACTTAAGGGACAAGGTGGGGAGTATCAATAGAAGATATCCATTTTCCTGATGAAAAGCAGGCCCAGAAGATTAGACATCTTGCTCACTCTCACAGAGCTACTAATGACTTGGCTGGGCCTCAAATCCAGGTCCCCTGACAACTAGACTGGTGTCTGGCACATAATAGGTACTCTTTGAATAAGATTGCGTTGAGGTAGAAATTGAGGTCCGCAGAGACAGAGGAACCTGCTCAGGTAGCAATGGCCAAGACCCAGCTCCAGCTGGTTCCAAGTCTGATGGGCTCTTCCTGAAGGTAGGACAAGGCTCCGGGGCATTGGTGGCTCTGGAGGGGGGAAGCCATGGTTGAGAAGAGTCTTAGCAACTGTCAGGTGACCAGAGCCCATTGGTTATTTCCCAGGGAGAACCTCTGGATGCCTCACCTCCCCGACATCCTAGACAGCGACTGGCTCGTGACCAAGATTATCAAGGCCGTGATTACCAGTGTGTACTTCCTGGTGCCTCTGCTGCTTTCCACCAAGGCCTTTCTGATCATGACCAGGGTGCAGTTGCTTACCATTGCTGCAGAGATGCGGTTTCTCGAGCTGGAAGACGTCGTCCCGCCACTCCCCAACCGCAGGAAGACCCTAGCGCTCCTGCTTGTCCTCGTTGTGGCACTTGTCATTTCCGCGTTTCCCCTCAGTTTCTATGTGGCACTTATTGCCAGTGCAGACGCCAAGACCAAGAATGCTGTGTACTTTGCATGCCAATGGTTTGCCCTGATCAACCAGCACGCCGTCCAGTTCGTGCACTGCGGGCTGGAGAATTTCGAGGACAACATGAGGCATTTAGTGTTCGAGGGGCAGATGTCGCCGAAGGTACATGTCCCACTGGGAGATTAGCTCCCCCCAATTCCCTGATTGCACCCCCCAGCCCTGATCATTTCCCAGGAGGCCTGGCTGGAGCTATCAGAGTCCATCCTGTAGCTCCCAGCGCAGGAGGTCCACTTGGCCCAAGTGCCAATGGTCAACCTGTCGGGCAGAGAGCAGATGAAGATTTTCTGGAGTTAGACATCCTCCCCTTGGCAGCCAGGGCACATGTCCAGGGGCGTAGGGCACAGGATGGGGCAGGCCAGGGATTGGGCATCTTGGATGCTGGCCAGCTACTCTCTCAGAGAGAGAACCAGGATGGCAGGCGCCCCTCATGGATTATAGTCCACCAGAGATCACCCAGAGAGCTCTATAGACCAGATATCCTCCAGGACTCTCTTTTCCACTCAGCTACTTACCAGTAAGAATGAGAAGGGAGAGCTGTACCACTCTAACCCAGATGTTCCCCTCTATATAACTTCCTTCCCCCCTATCCCCCTCTTCTATGACCGGGACTCACCATCTTCTCAGACCTTTATGTTTTCTACTCTAGCCAGGTGCTCACCCCCCTCCTCTTCAGACCCAGGGGGGTGGAGTCAGGTGGGAGATATCCTCCCCACTGGGGCCTTACACGTGCCCTCTGCCTGCTTTGCCTTGTGTAGCTTCTGCCGATCTTCTGGTTCCTGAGTCTTGGTCTCAACTGTAACTCACCTGCCTTCTTGTGCTCTCTGATCAGCAGACCTGATGTTGAAGAGCTTTCCTGGACTGACATTTTCCCATCTTGTGCTACCCTCCGGTATTTGCATGTGCACTTGTGTGCGCACACGTACTCCCGTGTGTGGCTTTCTCCCTGCATTCTACATGAATGCCTTCCCCCCCAGTCTGCCCTCGCCCCAGTCCGCCCTTGCCCCATTTTCCCCTCACTCTCAGTTTCCCCTCACCTTTAGCCCTAGCTTTTGTTTCCCTGATCTCAGTCTCTCCTCTGGCATTCCTTACCTGAATCCTTAGGTGACTCTAACTCTAACCGCCCCCGCCTCCACACACACACACACAGGCTGACACTTATGTAGACTGGCAGGAACTGCCTTCTTTTCATTCCCCTCCTAAGCTAGGTGCCCTCAATATATCCTGACCTCCAAGCCCAACTGTGTCATAGAAAGCTAGAAATGAAGCTCAAGGTCACTGAAGCCAACTCCCCAACCCCGACTCCCATTTTACAGATGGGGAAACAGATGGGGAGGCAGAGGCAGATGCTTGAGTAAGAAGTCAAAGTCTCTGTTTATTTCTGATGTCTCGCATGTTTTCCCCCTTCAGCCCTTGTGAATCTCCCTACTGCAGACTGTTTAACTGGACCCTGGAACTCATACCTTGCAGTGACGCCGGGTATTTGAACCCTCTTTTTTATGTGTCTTCTTCTTGTGTTGATCCACATTTCTTTAAGGCCCCATCCTGCTTCCCTTACTTTGCATCCCAGTAATCCTCCGACCCCTATACCTGCATGATCTGTTCACCCGAGCCCTAGCTTCCCCAGTTCCAACTCCTCACTTAGTACCCTGAGCCTGAGGTGACACCCAATGGGAGGCACTCCTGAACAAGTAGTTAGAGATGCCATGAATTCCCTCTCTTTGTAGCCCCCTCACACACACCCCACTACACCCCGATGCTCTCAATTTGTCTCCCCCTCCAAGCCATGCCTGGGGATGGGTGCCTGGGACCCTTGTTAGGAAAGCTGGGAATGTTCCCCGGGATGCCGCATGTATATGAGGTCTTCTTTGCCCCAGGGTGTGAGGTCTCTTTGCTGCGGTGCTCTATGCCTTTCCTGTCTTCAGTATGCATTATTCTTCCCCTTTAACCCCTACAGATCTTCTGATCAGTGACCATTTCACAGGACATGCGGTCATGTTGGGCTCTGACACTGAAGCCCTCATCATCATTGGATTGAGGATTTCTCTTATTCTTGTACTTTGTGGACTCATCTGCTCAATTTGGGTTAAATCTAAGACTCCAAGTCTCAATTAAATATCACTACCTGCATGACCCTCCAAGTATCCCCCATCTCCCCTCCCAACCTCAAGCATGCAAATACCACAAGCCCCTACTGGACATCTCTCTCCCCCAAATAGCAACTGCCCCCCCCAATATGTTAACAACTTTGGCTGTTTCTTTGACCTTGAAAGGTAGAGGTCCCAAATTCATCCAGACAATTGACTAGATGACCCAAGTGGAGAGAAAGCTGCTCCCAAGAAATGGAGTGTTGGAAGATGAGCAGCAGTTAGAATCAGAGCCTAGGGACAAAATTGGGAAACCAGCCAAAGTTGGATCTTCACTCATGTCCCTTGTCCTCTTCTAGTCCCCACCTCCTACCCTTTCTTCCTAGGTTCCTGTCATATCGCTTATCCTTCCGGGGCTGTGTTTCTCTGTTCCCTTATTTAAACTACTTACTTAATGTTATCTATATTGTCCAGGGCTCTCCTCAAAACTTTAGAATTAGTTTGTGCTACTAAAGTGTTCAAGTATTTATTAATGTGAAATATATATTATAACTTAATGTAATTCAATAGAAAGTGTTAACATTTTTTGCAGGGGATGCTTGAAGACTCCAAAGTCTTCAAGACCCCCAAAGATGGCTGTTGAATGGTAGGATTGTAGGCATTGTGCCAGGCCTTGTGAGGGCTACATTTGGGGCTTGGGGATTCAATATCCTCAGATCTTGGGTATTACCATCCTTGGCCTCCACTTGCGTGGTTTTGCCAGCAGCCCTGGCTCTAAGTCGCTGGGCAGAGAGGAATTGTTATTTGAGGGTTTTGCATGGCAAGAATAACTTCTAGTTCATGAACCCCTAGTTGGTAAATCTGCTGTCGAGCTATCCCTTCTGAGGGGATGGCAGGGGAATGAACCATGTTGTTGTAAACTGTCTTTGTTGTAAGTTTGTAAACTGTCAATCTTGTTGTAAACTGTCTTTGTTGGAGTAATTTTTGAAGTATGATGTTTGTGGTACTTTGGAGAATACCCTGGATATGCATGTTTTAAATTAAACATTAATAAAGTTTATTGGGGGGAAACTCCCTTTCAAAACAATTGAGTGTGTTTTTTCCAGTGCCATCTTGTATCTAGCCCTAGGCCCTTGGAAGAGCCTTCTCCCTTGGTCAACAGATTAAGAAGAGGAACACAGATTTTCCCAAAGAGACCCTAGTGGAAAGTATTCCCAAGATTGTGGGGTAGCCTTCCCTTCCCACACCACTCAATTTCCACTTAATTGACTTAGGGGTAGTGGATGACAGGGTGAGCAAATCTCCCAGAAGCCTAAGTAGGGCAGTGGGGTGGAGAAGAGAGTGCTGGGATAAGGGAGATGAGGGATAAGGAAGGGGCAGGGAGAGGGAGATGTCTATGTATATCCACCAAACTATCCATTGAGAATCAAAAGAAAAAAAAAACTTCTCTCTCTAGGGAAAATCAAACATATAGGATGAAAGATAGCACTTGGGACCACCAGACATTCATGGGAAATAAAACCCAAGAAAGGAGTCAATAGCAAACCCCCTACCTACAAATGCCCATGTTTATCAGGAGAAACTAGGGAACCTAATGCAAGAAGGCAAATTTGACCTCATGGACATCCCCAAGACTCGGTGGGATGAGACTGATGACTGAAATATAGCTCTGGGTGGGTATGCTTTATTCAAAAGAAGCAGTGTCATGGAAAGAAAACCCCATATTTACAATATAAGGTACGAGTCAGTAAAAAGGTTCATAACTGTCATGTAGTCATAGTTGTAAGCCAAAACAGGGAGAACATCTGTTGGACCATAAAGAAGGGAAATTTATATAGAGCAAGAGGGTTTCTGAATATGATCTAGTTGCCACAGGTACTTAAGTATAGGAAAGAGAGCAATGTCGGGTTCATAGCTGGTCAGCCACTGACCTTGGGAGTAGTTTGTGCTCCAGGGGAGGGGATAGAGATTTCTTAAATTACTAGTCTGTCATTGGACTAGGGGGTCTAAGACAGAGTGGACTCTGTCTTTTGCTTGTAGTTGGCCAAGATTTGGTGTAAAGGAAGGCAAAACATAGGGTTTAGATGTGACTGTCTGTTGGCACTGAAATCCAGGCTTGTTTTGAAATGGAGTTACTAATGTCAAGAAGAGAAAATCCAGGGTGTCCCTGTCTATGCCGCCACAAAAGGTAAAGGGGTTGGGGAGCATTGGGTTAAGAAAGTGTGAGGAAATCCACAGTGGAGAGCTTTGGGGTGAAGATCAAGGAGGGAGGGGGCAGAAACAGAACAGATTTTGTAATTGGAGTTTGCAGTCAGTCAGCAAATATGTAAGACTGCACTATGTACTAGGCACTGTGCTAAGTGCTGGTGAAACCGAAAAGATAAAAGACCCAAGAAGCTCTGGAAGAGCTCACAATTTAATAGGGGAGGCAACATGCAAACAGCCATGCACAAACAAGATATAGACAAGAGAAATTAGCATTGGTGGGGATTGTAAGATGTGGGATTTTAGTTAGGGTCTGAAGGAAAGCAGGGAACCCAGAAAGTAGAGATGAGGAGTCAAGAAATGGTCTGTCACATGTGAGGAAGAGCCAGGAGGTCAGTGTCACTGGTTAAGCAGAATACATGGGGATTTGTAAGAGGTAAGAAGACTGGAAAGGTGGTAGAGGAGGAGATTATGGAACATTGCCAAATAGAGTGGTTTGTGACTGATCCTGAAGGCAATAAGAAGCCATTGGAGTATATTGACTTGGGGTTTGACATGGTTAGATCTGCAGTTGAAGAAGATCACTGAGTGGAAAATGGACTGGCGTGGGGAGAGCCTTGTGGCAGGCAGCCCCACCAGCAGCTACTGCCATGGTGGGGGGGCCTTGTGGTAGGCAGACCCACCAGAAGCTATTGCAATAGTCTAGGGGTGAGGTGATGAGGCCCTGCCATGAGGACAGTGTCAGAGGAGAGAAAGGGGCATATACCAGAGATGCTGTAAGGGTATAATGGTTGGACTTTAGAAAAAGATTGGATATGGAGGGTTTGAGATAGTGAGGAGTTGAGTATGACACCTGGATTCCAAATCTGGTTGAGAGGGAAGATGGTGGTACCCTCGAAAGTAATAGGAAAGTTTGGGATAGGGGAGGGTTTGGGGCAAAAGACTGTGAGTTTAACTCCTCTTGAGTTTAAGATGTCTGTCGGATGTGTAGTTCAACATGGCCAATAGACAGTTAAATATGTAAGATTAGAGTTCAGAAGAGAGGTTTGAGCTGGATAGATATAGATATAGATGTATGGATATATATACACATATGTATATATATATATATATATATACTCAAATGTGTATGTATGTATACACACAGACACATACACACACAGGCATTTGAGTATCATCATCAGAGAGATCACACGATCGTTGAATCCATGGGAGCTGATGAGATCACCAAATGAAGTAGTATAGAGGAAGAAGAGAAGAGGGCCAGGATGGAGCCTTAGGGGACATTCATGGTTAGAGAGTGAGATCTAAATTCAGCAAAGGAGACTGAGGGGTGGTCGCATAAGGTAGGAGGAGAACCATGATAAAAATGAGTGTCACAGAAACCTAAAGAAAAAAGAATGTTAAGGAGAAGACTGTTGAAGGTAGCAGAGAGGTCAAGAAGGACGAAGATTGAGAAAGGCTACTGGATTTAATGATTAAGGGATAATCAGTAGCTTTGGAAAGAGCAGTTTGGGGTTGAATGATGAAGCCAGGTGGTAGAGAGTTAAGAAGAGAGTAAGAGGAAGGGAAGGGATCAATTAGAGATGGCCTTCTCAAGGAGTTTAGCAACAAAAGGGAGGAGAGAAATGGGACAATAGCTAGCAGGGATGGCAGGAGCAAGTGAGGGTTCGTGAGGCTGGAAGAGACATGTTTAAAGGGCATCAGTAAAAAGGGAGAGACTGAAAATAACTAAGAGAGTGAGGATAATGGGAGTCTGGTAGATAACATAGGACAGAAGGGCATCATTTGGACACATAGTAGGGTTTGCTTTGTCAGGGAGAAGGGTCATTTTTTGCATGTGAAATAGGAGTAACGGAGGAGATAGTGGCAGAAGGTATCTGGGTAATATGAGAGGAATATGAGAGGGGGAAAAAGAGGGAACTCTCAGTGAATGGCCTCATTTTATTTTCAGTGAAATATGAGGCCAAGTTCTCAGCTGAGTGGGTGGGAAGAGCAGGAGCCATAGGAAGTTTGAGGAGTCATGAAAACATTGGAAAAAGCCTTTGTTGAAAATGGGATATAAAGTCATTTGAGGAGGCAAAAAAGGATTGCCTTCCCACAGTGAGAGCCCAGTTGATATTAAATAACATAAGTTTATAGTGGACCCAGTTAGCATGGTTTCATGATTTTTTTCCAGCTTCATTTGGAAGCCTAATGAGTAGGAGCAAAGGGTGTAGTAGATGGTATGAGTAATTCAAGGCTGGAGCTTGGCAAGGCCAGATTGGTGATAGAATAGAGTAACAAGGAATTCAAGAGAAGAGGACAAGGTGGAGTTGACCTGATTTAAACCGTAAAGTCAATATGTGGAAGGGAGAAGAGTATGTCCCATGCAGGGGTGATCTGGGAAAGGACTGATAGGCAAAGGGATTAGAAGTCATGGTGAGGGATTTAGGAGTGTGAAGCAGATAGACAGGTGGAATGACAATGGGTTGTGATCAGAGAAGGGAACTTTAGAGTTCTTAGACTTGGAAGTGATGTATTTGTGGGTAATGGCAAAATCCAGGGCATGACCATCTCTGTGTGTGGTTGTGGGGAAGTGGGGGAAGTGAAAGGTTAGGGTATTTGAGGGAGTATCAATATGTATATTGGAGTTCCCTAGTATGAGAGCAAGAGTAGAAGAAGAGAAAGACTGTGAGCCAGGAAACATATAAGGAAATATTATATGTATAGGTGTGTATGTGTGTGTGTGTATATATATGTGTGTGTATGTATGTGTGTGTGTGTACACACATAGGGGCTCTAATATAAGGGAAGAAAGAAAGTGTCCTGGAGTTCAGTAAACAACACCTAGCAGAATTTTGATTGGGCAGTAGATATGGATGAAATAAACTCAAAGGAAGAGAGGTACTAGAGGGACAGCTTGGAAGTGGCCATGGAGTGCAAGGAGGTATCTAACTACCCCACTTCAACTAGACAGTGGGGAAAATGAGTAGAAATACAACCAGCACCAGAAAGGGTGGCCAAGGAAGCTGTAACATCAGGAGGGTTCCAGGTCTCAGTGAGAGTCAGAAGATAGAAGGAGCAAGAAAGGAAAGATTTAAGTTTGTTACTAATGGAGCAGGCATTCCAGAGAGCACAGTGAAAAAAAATGGGTAGTGTTAGAGTGAGACACTGGGCCCAGGGTTCAATTGAGGGGGATAGAAATAAGGGAGCTGTCGGTGTGGGAAGGAGAATGGACTTGAAATCTCACTGGGGGTTAAGAATCATTAGAGTGGGGTGAGTATGACCAGCTTGGGAATACCACAGGCCACCTGGGTAGAGAGAGGAAATAGAGGAGTTTGGGAAGTAGAGCACAAGGCTTGTATAGAAGTGTGTGATAATGGGAAACTTCACATATCTGGAAATCTGCTGGAGCTCTCTCTTTCTCTTTGTCAAAAACAGAGCAGCTAATAACTTCTTGACTTGCCTTACTGATAATGTCATCCTTGAACAGGTGGAAGAAACCCTAAGGGGACATTCTATTCTGGATTGGAGAGGAACTGGGTGCAAAATCACGGTAACCTGAAGGAAAGTGATCTCTTCTTTCTAGAGAATAAACACCTTAATGTTTCGCCCCAAATCTGTGTTTTGCCTTTCTTTGTATCCCCAGAACTTAGCACAATGGCTAGCACATAGTAGGTACTTAAGAGATGTTTATTGACCAAAGCTATGATAGAGGAGAGGCAGCGCAGACGCAGGCATCCTGGATGCCTGGGAAAAGCAGATTTCAAAAGGTTTAGTGAGAGGATAGGCAGGACTAAATTTCTATAGGAGAAGTCTCAGGAGGGGTAGGAGATGCTCAAGAATGAAATTCTAAAGGCATAGACATAGATAATTTCAATAAAGAGGAGAAATGTATCAAGAGACCAATATGGATGCAGTGCAAACTGACCAATCAGCTTAGATTTTAAAAAGAAATTTACAGAAGATGGAAGCAAGGGCAGGTAACAGAGGATGAATATACAAGCGTGCCACGGGCCTGTGAAAAACAGAAGTGGGAGGGCCTAAGTTCAGAATGAATTGGAGCTGGCGAGGGAAGCAAAATGACCACAAAAGGCCGCTGTTGTTGTTGGGAGAAAAACAGCGGATCAAAGAAAGGTAGATGCTTGGAGTAAGGGGCAATGATCACTGACATCAGAGAGAAAGCAGACATGTTCATTTCTCGCAGTTTGCTTCTCATTTCTCTGCCAATGAGAAATATCTTTGACCTATAAAGACCAGGGCACAAATGACTGAAATGGAGCTGGTACCTGAGCCACAGAAAGAGAAGGTAAGAATCCTCTGGCTGTCCTTGATAACTTCAAATCCCCTTGCTCTGGGTGAACGGAATGGAAGATGGAATGTCCTTGATTTTTGAAAGATCATAGAAGTGGGAGAGTTGGCACAAGATGGGAGAAGAGAAAACATCATCCTGATTGAAAAAGGTTGGGAGGGGGTAGAGAACAGAGTATACAAACTATAAGGCAGGGAGCTTGACTCTAATTCCTAGGAAAATTCTAGAACACATCATGAAAGTTATGGTTGCTGGCTGTCTACAAAATCAAGTGGTGATCATAATGTGCCAACATGGCTTTGTCAAGCTTTTGTCATGATGGGTAAATTTTATTTCCTTTTTTGACAGGGTTTCTAACCTAGTAGCTTGAGATGAGCATAGTAGCTATGGTTTATCTAGCCTTTAGCAAAGCCTCTTCTAAAGTCACTCATACTATTCTTGCAGAGACAATGAAGAGACATGGTTTAGATTGGGGTGGGGAACCTGCAGCCTCAAGGCCATGTGTGGCCCTCTATAATGTGGCCCTTTAATAAAAGGATTTGTTCTTTGAAGTTTGGATTTAGTCAAAGGGTTGCACTTAAGGACCTAGAGGGCCACATGTAAGGATTTGTTCTGGGAAGTTTGGATTCAGTCAAAGGGCCATGCTTGAGCACCTAGAGAGCCACATGTCATCTGGAGGCCACAGGTTCCCCACCCCTGGGTTAGATGATAAGACAATCGGACACATTCCAAACTGGTTGGATAGGTGGCCTCAAAGAGGACTTGTAAAGAGTTCGATGGCGACTTGGCTGGGTGTCTCCAGGGAAAGGCCCCAGATATTCCGGGGTTTGTGTTATTTGAAGGTTTTTGGAGGAGGAAGGAAGTTTGACTTGGAGAAAGGCATAGATGACATTGATGATATGCTCATTAAGCTTGCAGATGACACAAAGCTGGTAAGGTCATAAAACACAATGGATGACAGGGTCAGGATCCAACAGGATCTTGAGAGGCCAAGATTAGTTATTGGGCTGAATCCAAGAAGATGAATCTGAAAAAGGAGCAATATAAAGTCTTACATTTGGGTTAAAAAGAATCAATGTTACAAGTACAGGAAAAAGGAGGCATGATTAGACAGAAGTTTGCCTGAAAAAGATCTGAGGGCTTTGGTAGACTACAAGCTTAAGAAAGGTCAGCAGGGTGACAAGGTAGTTAAAAAACTGAGCGAGATCTTGGACTACTTTTTTTTTGAGGAGCAGAGCCTCTAGGAACATAGAGGCAGTAGTCTCATTATACTCTGCCCTCATTAGATCTCATCTGGAGTAGTGTGCTCAGTTCTAAGTTTCATAGACCAGATGGACCTTGGGAAGCCAGAGATCTAGGGCCTCTCTTAGGTAGGACCATTGACAAGCCAGAAATTATGCAGAGGAGGGCAACCTGGATAGTGAAAGGCCTTGAGTCCATGTCATACATTTATAGATCTCTAGTTTACCAAGTTTGACCTGATCTGTGGCCCTCAGAACTGAGAACATTACAAGATTCCATTGGCTTTTTCATTGACTTTTTTGTTAAAGAACTGAGGATGTTTGGTTTGAAGAAGAGAAGACTCAGAAGAAATGAGAGTTTTTTTTTCAAGTATTTAAAAGGCTATCATGTGGACTAGACTCATTCTATTTATCCTAAGAGGACTGGCCCAAGAGCCATGGGTAGAAGTGGCAGAGAGGCCAACTGAGGCTTGATGTCAGGAAAGGCTTGTAACAATTAGACCCACCCTCAAGTGAAATGGCTGCCCTGGGAGAGGGTGGGCTTCCTCCTTCTTGGAGAATTCTAGGTAGAGGGCGGATGACTATGTGCATATAATAAAGGGAATTCCATCATAGGTACCAGTTGATCTCGATACCTAGTGCCGTCTCTTTTAATTATAAAATTCAGTGATTCTGAGAAAGGAATGTGTAGGGCAGGGTGGTGGTAGAGAGAATCTGGTTATCAGAAGCAGTTCCCATAGCAAAATGTTTTTTTTTTTTCTTCTGGGAAGGAAGGCCAGAGTTTCTCCAGAGAAATTGGAGAAGTGACTGATGGAAGTATGGAAGTCAGGTGCCCAATAGGAAGGGGGGAAAGACCTGCTAGAAATACGAGGGAAAGAAGTGCCCAATATGTACCTGGCATTGTGCCAAGGGCGTGGTCATGCACTCCGCTACATTTGCCACAGGGGCTCCAATTGATGTGCTGGGGGCCTTCCTTAAATTCTTTTGCTATTGTGTGAGTGCTGGTGGAATACGCATCGCTCTTGCTACATGACTACATGACATTATATTTTGTCCCCCATTGAACACTGATGGCATCCTTCACATGCTTCTTTGTGTAATTTCCTTGTATGTAGTGTTTCATAGTCCACACATACCCACCGTCTACGTCTCCTTGGCTAATCCTTGTTATCATCCGTAATTTTAATTCTTCCGATTTGCACTCGTATGTCCTCACCAGAAGAATATTGCTGTTAAAAAAGTGAATTTTTGTTTTAAGAGGAAGTTTGAGGTTATTAAAAGAATTGTGTAATTGCTCATAGGCAGCCCAGCCTACTCTACTCCTCCTATTCCATTCAATGGTATTTTATATACTGATAAACAGGCTCCATACATTGTTCACCCAACTGATTAACCTAGGATTTTGGGGACTGTTTGTTTTTTTTTTTCCTGTGTAGACAATTAGGCCAAACTTTTTAAGGTGATTACAGATCTTTTCCAAAATCTCTACAATGTTCTGGGGTTTGACGTGATGAGTCAACCACAAACAGGAGCATCTGGAGGAATTCAGGTATAGAAAATCCCTCTTCCATTTGGACTCTAAGGTGAACCCTCCTGTGACTGAAGCAAACACCTTTGACAAGGACACATCTATCTCCTTGTTTTATGCCTCACATGATTTTGATAATCAGAGAGTTGTAGAATAAGTTCTCTCTGCTATTACATCTTTGAAAGAATCCTAGGAGATTTCGGCATACACATGGGAGGCAACATGGAGAAGGGCCTTTAAGATAACATTTTGCTCTGCCAAATGAAATGATTTTTTAATAGTCAATGAACAACGAACACAGTGGGCGTTTGTCTTCTCTATATCTTTTACTTGATTATGTGATGATAAAGATGTGGTCCACTGTGGAATATCACCTGGGAAAGCAAAGCCTTTTTGTTTCCTTCTAATGTTCTCATCAAGCATACCCTTGAGATGTACAGTTTCAGAACAATTTTGTATAGATGGGAAAATAGGCATATGGGGTACTAGTTAGAGATAGTCTCTCAGTCACCATTTTTTCTTGGGGGGTTAGGATATTCATATCTGAGATATATTCCAAATTCTTTGGATCCTCCCCTCTTTTATAAAACTTGGGAATTGGTTCCTCCAGACCCCTGAAATTAATCTCTTTTTGTATACGTGGATTCATCTTACTGCTTTTTCCATCTTTGTTTTCTTCAGTATCTTTTCCATTTCCTCAGTCTAGGACTGTGCAGCATCCTTGAGAGTTGGTTATAAACATCTTTACAGATCGTTCCCCAAATTCATCCTTTTCTTGTCTTTCTTCAAGTTTCATTCTTAAATGCCCTCAGAGTGACTTTGCTTAGTACGGTCTCTTACCGAGCTTTCTTTCCATTTGCTTCTCCCTCCAGTGTTGCTTGCTTTTGAATAAAAAAAGTAATACTCAGCATCCTCCATCCTTTTTCCCTGTAAGATTATGTGAAGGAGTTTCTATTTGAACTGGTAGTGCCCTTGGCTGTTATATCTTTCAATTTGGCAAGGAAATCAAATATTTGTTGGCTAAGGTGGCTTCTGGGCTCTTTTGGTCATTTCATTTTGGCAACAGCTTTACATCAGTTACTTTTCCCAGAAATTGTTCCAATAGGTGCTAATGTCTTTTTCTCCATCCATTCCTCACCATCCCCCCCCCCTCTCTTTTTTTTGCTATAAATAGGCCTGGTTGTTGTTTTATTGTATGCCAGGACCCAGGGAGATGACATATGTAATGATCAGCCAGACTGAAAGCATCATATAAGAGCTACCTATTTCATTATTCTCATTTTTATTTTCTTCTACTTTTAGATTAATGTTGACCTTTTCTTTAACAAGTTGCTGGTTTGTACAGAGACAGCTGAATCAGGAAAGACCACCACATCAGTAATGAGTCATTGCTTGTCTGTTAACATATAATCGATTCTATTTTTCGTCATGTTTTTGGGTGCTGCCCATGTCTAGTGCCTCCTGAGTTTGTTTTTTATCAAAGTAAGTATTCCTGACATATAGATGGAAGCTGTTAGCTTCTCCCATTCCTTGTTCCAGAACCGTGTTTTCCTGCATATTTCATTTTCTTCCTCTGCCCTTTTTATCCGAGTGAGCAAGCACTAAAGTATATGTTGTTTTAATTTGGAGTGTTCTTAATGAATTCTGTATAGAATTTTTTCCACCTCCTCATCCCCTACAACATTGGTACAACATTGATGCATAAGCTACAATTATCTTCATGGTGGTCTTTTTACAATACTTACCATGAGCGCTCCATTGCAAGATGACCAATCGTCCCATGAAATTAGGTTTCGTGCTGCTTTTATACGCACGAGAAAACCAATTCTGCCAACTCCTTTATTTTCCTATCCAAGGAGAAGGTGTGAGTCATTTTTTCATTTACCTGAAGTTTTATGTTGACTACTGGTTTCACTTAGAGTGAAAATTGTAAAACTTTTCTGACTCAGTTTCTCCAACAGGGTCTGTTTGGTGTTTGTGGGCCAAGGATCACATGTTGAGAGGGCCAAAGGCTCACTTAAAGTTTATGAACAGCCTCAAAATTATGTGATTTTGCCCCCCCCCCCAAGGTGCCTTTTCTGCCACTCTGTTGTTGCAACTGCAGAAAGGCCCACCCAGGACTGAGGGACATTTTGTATTTTCCTTAGTTGCATAGGCAGCCATGGCCAAAGACTTTTGTCATCAAGTGGCCAGCCCACTGGTGATGGATGTCTCTGGATTTATCTAGGTTGATGCTTGGAAAACAGGTTATTCCTTGGCCTGTTCTCAATGGCTTTTTTGCTGGGTAAAATCTGCCAGAGTTTATAGTAGAGAAGCCCTTTCAGAACCCAGGGTCATCTCCCACCATCACTAGGCCATATATAAGAGGAGGACTTTGTGGAGGAGTTCTGAAGACAGACCAGTTTGTGAACTTTGTGATCTGAGTTTTGGGTGGAGATCTCAAAAGTTTTTGATCACTAGGTTCTGTACGATGCTAACTGGAGCTATTTCTCCAGTTAATTAGTTGGGAGCCTAAAATCAGGTGCCAGTGACACATGGGGTGGGTTGTCAGTGATAAAGAATGGAGATTTTACCTCTATAGCGTTGGTACTCAATATATAATTGAGATTGTTTCCTGCGTTAGATTCCTGTCTGTCTCCATCACAGACTGTCAAATTGGTAAAAACAGGAGTAAATTCAGTGTATATAATTGTCCATACCTCCAGAATGCAATGAAATTTTCCTTAAATTATTTTTATTTATTTCATTAAATGTTTCCTAATTACATGTAAAATTTTTAACACTCATTTTGAAAAAAAAAACTTGAATTCCAAATCCTCCCCCTCCCTTTTGCTCTTTGAGCAAGCAATTTAATATCAATTATGCATGTGAAACGATGCAAAACATTTCCACATTAGCCATGTTGCAAAAGAAAACACAAACAAAGCAAGACAATAAAAATGGAGAAAGTTAAAAAAAAGTATGCTTCGCTCTCCATCATTTCTGTCTCTCAAGGTAGATGGCATCTTTCAGCATGGGTACTTTGAAATTATCTTGGATCATTGTCTTGATTAGAGTAACTAAGTCTTTCACAAATGATTATCTTTGTAATATGAATGCAGGGGGATTTTTAAGAAGATGATTTGGGGATCTCTGCTTGATCCATAGTTTGGTCTAGCAGATGGCAGAAGTGCAGGATGTCCCTTGCCTGTTGGTGAACTAGGTCATGTGTGTGTGTGTGTGTGTGTGTGTGTGTGTGTGTGTGTAGGTGTGTGTGTAGGTGTCTGTAGTGGGATAATGCAGTGCTCAATTGTATTCTATACTATTAACATTGAAGAAGAGGGGGACATAGATGGCATGTGCATCATATTTGTATCTCACATGAAGCTTTGGAGGGTGAACTAATATGTTGAGTGGAAAAATCAATATTCAAAGAGATCTCAATGGGCTGGAACAGTGGGAAGAATCTAATAAGATTAAATGAAATAGGAATCAATGTAAAGTCTTGCTTAGGTATAGAAAATCAATTGCATAATGTCCATGGGGGCACGCTGTTTAATAACTGCTCATGTTAGAAAAGCTTCAGGGTCTTAATAGACTGAAAATTTGATATATCAGGTATGTGGAGTGACAACCGTAGCAACAATGCTGCTTGTAGCTGCTGTGGAGGTGTAAGGCCAATAGCTCCAGCACATAGTGAGGCTGCTAGCACAGATTCTTTGATGTGCTTTTCTAAGGAAAGCAACCTTAAGGCGTTTACAATCTCACTTTAATCAAACATTCACTTGGTTCAGGGGGAAAAGTCAGCACCCTAAACTTCAGAGAAAACACAAACAGAAATTACAAGCAGATATTATATACACAGAGCAAATAACACAAATCAGCAGACAGGGCTTTTAACTGTCCATCCATAGCAATACATACATAGTTAACCAGAGAGAGAAACACCAATATCTGGGTTTTAAAGGTGGGGGGCTCCTTAACAGCTACCCAGAGTCTCATCTGGCCAAATCACAGGAACACTTCCAATGAGTGAGCCTCAAAGCAAAATTCTAACTTCAGAGTACATATATATATGCATATATATATATACATATATATGCATATATATATATACACATATATTTCTTCAGGGTCAGAGGGCATCACAACCATGTGGCTCAAACTCATGTGACTTAGGCTTTCTTGTGACTTACGCAGGTGATCAAAGACTTTTGATTCAATCAAGGCTCAATCAAAGGCACTTTATTGCCTTAGTGCTGAGAAGCACTCCAAAAGAAAAAAAAACAGCAAAAAAATACCACTTTGCTTGCCATTACGGCAACCCAAACGGTCAATGTGATCTTAGATTCCATTAAAAGGGATAGTGTACAGGGCTGGAGGATGATGCTCCTTTTGTCTCTTACCTTGGTCAGACCACATCTGGAGAATTGTTCCAGATGTTGCATTTTGAGAAGGAAATTGACATGCCGGAGCCTATGCAGAGGAGGATCAGAATAGGGAGCGAACTCTGAACTACGCCGTAGGAGGATCAACTGAAGGAACCAGGCATGGGTAGCCTGGAGAAGAGATTTTGGTGGGGGGAAGAGAGGCAAGGAGGACATAAGAGTAATTTTCAAATCTCTGAATGGCTTTCACTTGATTGCAGAGAAACAGAATCGGGAATAATGGGGGAAAGATACAGGGAGGCAGATTTCAGCTCTAGAATGGTAGACTTGAAGTCAACAGACTTAGGTTCGAGGACTAGCTTGATCTTGGTCAAATTTCTTTGATCAATCAATCAACAAGTGTTTACAAAGCATCTACTGCATGCCAGACACTGCAGAGTTCTGAGGCTATGAAGACAAGAATGAAACAGTCCCTGCCTTCAAGGAGCTGACATTCCATCAGACTTTTTGAATCTCTATGTCCTCATTTATACAAGGAGAATAATATTCTCTGTCTCATAGGTTTGTTTTGAAGATCAAAGGAGAAAATTTATGTGAATGTACTTTGGGAATTGGAAAACACTTTAGAAAGGTGTGCCATGCTATTAATTTTACAATAGAGTAAGTTACCTTATGAGGTAGTGAATTTTTTGTCACTAGAGGTATTCAATCAGAGGCTAGAAGGCCACTTGTCAGGGCTATTGAATAGAAGATTAATTAATGAAGGAAAGGGATGGACCTGGTGACCATTCACTTTAATTCTGAAAGTCTGTTATGTTTATGTTCCCCATTAGGGTCCCCAGGCCCCAAATCTTAGCCTTCTACTCCCTACCAAGGGTATTAGTGTGCCATTATAAGACCCATTGGGGGCACTATTATGTCCTACCCTCAAAATATATCTGCCTAGGGCTGTCATGTCACTGAGACAGAACCCCAGGTCACAGTAATATGTTAAGACAGTTGGGGACTATGATGTTCCCAAAGCATGGTGAGGATCCCATATACCAACTGCCCACAGAGCATTAAGGCCTGACTAATGGAGCCCTTAGAGGAATGCCCCTTCCCCACTCCAAGGTGCTAATGTCCGTGTGACCGAGTTCCCCAGGCCATGGTGATCCCTTCTCTCTCAGGCAGATCCTTCACACGGTAGCAATGTTCTTCTGATAGATCTTTGAGACCTCGGCACCAGATATCCAGAAAGAGTCTCTAATGGGACAGTAATACAAAAGGAGTCAGTGTGGCACAGGGGAAAGCGTGAGGGATGTGGAGTCAGGGAACCTGGGTTCAAAGCCTAGTTCTGCCCCTTGCTACATGTGGGACTTTGGCCAAGTCACTCTCCCTCCCTGGGCCTCAGTTTTTTCAGTTATGAAAATTGAGGGGGATTGGACTAGATAGCTTCTGAAGTCCTTTCCAGCTAGAGAGCTAGATTCGCTGATGACATGATCTCTAAAGGTGGCTTCCAGCTTGGATATTCTATGTTTGATGTTCTAGAACTGCCAATGGATGTTCCATATTCTTAGGTTCTCTTCCAGCTTGGACGTTCTATGTTTGGTGTTCCATAACTGCCAATGGATGTTCTATATACTTAGATTCTCTTCCAGCTTGGGCATTCTATGCTCTAAGGCTTTACTGAACTCTGCCATTCTGTGTTCTAAGGCAGAAATATCAAATTCAAATAGAAATGGAGGCCACTAAACCGTACCTATGGATCTCTGAAGCCACATATCGACTTTAGAAAACCACATAGTAACATTAGCTATGTTCTATTGTATTTCTCTTTATTTGTTAAATATTTCCTAGTTACATTTTAATTGAATTCAGGCCACCCTCAGGAGTGTTGCCAGCTCCAGTGTGGCAGGTGCTTTGTCTAAGGGCCCTCCCAATTCTGAGATTCTCTGCTCTCGGCTTTGACATTCAGCAAACATTTATTAAGCCTAGAAGGTGTTTGAAATGGAAGCAGAAAGACTGATGTTAGCGTTCTGCCTCAGACCCATATAGGCTGGGTGACCCAGGGAGGTACCAGCACCCCAGGGCACTCCCGAAGTTGCAGAACAGAGGCCCATTTGCTTTTGTCGAGGGAATTCACTCATTAGGAGTTCCCCATACCATAGAAATCACAGATTCAGTCAAAAAACAGATTGTTCTGGGCCCTGTGCCAGGCTCTGGGGATATGAAGACAAATTAGGACCGGTTCTTGCCCTCAAAGAGTTGACATTCTATGTGTCCACTCTCTGGTCTCTGGTCTAAGATTCCTTCCGGGGCTGACATTCTATGTTACACATTCTAAGGCCCTTTGCCCCTTTCCCATAAAAACATTCTATGGTTGATACTGATCTTATAGCCCTTTAAGGTTGTGAGAATGCCTTATCTACACCATTTCTTTCATTGGACTCTCATAACAACCCTGGGAGGAAAGTGCTACAGAGATTGGAAGCCAAGGCTCACAGAATCCTACACGGGCCTTGCCTGAAGCCATATAGGCAGTGGGTGATGAAATGTGTCTCCAGACTCTAAGGCGAACTGCCTTCCCAACATACCCTCCTGCCTATCTGAAGTTTTCAAGTCCTCACTGCTATAACACTTTGTACCCTATTATGCTCTATTATTCTAATGATTATATAAGATAGTTCCCAAACCCTTCAGAAAGCCCTTCACCAACTATTATCATTATCATCACTTGCTTCCTTGTCAAATAGCCTTTATTAAATTTCTCCATTGGTGGAGTAGGCAACCATGCCCAGCATTAAATATCACCCATCTTAACAACAAATTCTTAAAGCCGACTATTTCCATCTAAGACATTGTGTCCAACTGGGGGGAACCAAGAGCCTCCTTAGGCCAGGGTGGGGAGATAGGAAAGATATTTGGGCAGAGACAGACAACTCATAATTGCAGGCAGTACAGAATAAGCCCTCAGTGAGTGGAATGAGAAACAGGTGCTATCAGAGAAGCATGAACGTGAACATTGAGGATCCTTTCTAGGAGAAACCCACTACCATTGAATGAATCCTGGATATGGCAGGAAAGATCCTGGACCTGATATCAAACAACTTGAGTTGGAATACCAGCTTGGCCACTTTCTACATAGTTTGGACTAAGTTACTTTCTCCTTCCTGGCTATAAAATGAAGTGGCTTGGAGAAATGGTCTCTAAGCACTGGCTTTCTGTGTTCTATTTATAAAGAGACCAACCAGGTACAGAGTACAAAAGAGCCTGGCTCTTAAAGCTGGTACATATGCATAATAAAGGCAGGAATGTGGGCCCTGCAGACTTCCTCAGTCTCATTTATATGGTAATTGGAGAGGATCTTGGTGGTGAGAGTTGTGGTGGAGGAATAGGGTCTGGAAGATAGGTTTGGGTGATTCAAGATCCCAATCAGGGATAAAACAGTAACTAGAAGGAATTTCCTAAGTCAGATGGTTGTTTGGGACCATGTACTTCATAGCAGCCTCAGATACAGGGACAGATTTCACCCTAATCTGGAGAATTTCAGTTGGCTTTTTTTTTTTAAGCTGCCTGGCTAGGTGTGGTGGTTCATAGCCTGCCCTAGTCAGAGAGTGCCTTTCTAGGTGCTATACCTTACTAGGGGGGTGCTAAGAGCCAGTAGGTGGCCTGGGAGACCTGAAGTCAAGTAGATGATAACAAAGGGAAACTCAGCAACCATGAGCCCAGCAGAGACCACATGGCTAAGAAGAGAGATGAGACGCCTAGCCAGAGACAAGGAACCCAGCAGAGTGGAGACACATGAAACCCAGGCTAGAGTGGCATGATGGCATTGTGAGAAGGCACCAGTGGTGCTGCAGATCAGAGGTATGAGTTAGCCGAGCACATATATAGCGTGCAGTTGGCCTTCATCTGTGTACACTTGGTTTTAAATGGTTACATGGGGGGCAGGGCGGGGAATAGTCCCTGATCTCAAGAAGCTCACATTGTAATGAAGAGACAACATGCAAACAATGTACATACATCATCTCTCTCTCTCTCTCTCTCTCTCTCTCTCTCTCTCTCTCTCTCTCTCTCTCTCTCTCTTTCTCTCTCTCTGTATGGAAGGAACTGGGAGATGGAAAAGACTTGCAGAAAAGGATTTGAACTGAGTCTTGAAAGAAGTTGGGGCGGGGAGCCAAGATGGCAGAATAAAAGCAGGGACTCCCTTGAGTTCTCCCTCAAACCACTCCAAATACCTGTAAAAAAGGACTAAACAAATTCTAGAGCAGCAGAGGCCATGGAGTGACAGTGACACAAATTTCCATCCCCAGACAACCTGGAAGATTGAGAGGAAGCATCTGTTGCACCAGGCTGAGAGAAGAGGGCAGTCCCATGTGGTCCAGGTTGCAGATTCAGGATCAGACCTCGGGGCAATGAATTACAGACAGCTGGGGTGGTTTCCTGACTTCTCAACCCACAAAGGGCAAGGACAACAGCCTCAGAAACTTAGGAGCTCTGTGACCCTGGGTAAGTCATTTCACCTTGTTTGCCTCACCTTCATCATCTTTAAAATGGGGATAATAATAGCACCTACCTCTCAGGGGTATTGTAAAGATCAAATGAGATAATATTTGTAAAAGGAAAGGCAGCTAGGTGGCACAGTGAATGGAGCACCGGCCCTGGAGTCAGGAGGACCTGAGTTCAAATACGGTCTCAGATACTTGACACTTACTAGCTGTCCTTGGGCAATCTACAACCCCAATTGCCTTGCCTTCCCCCCTCCAAAAAAAAAGCACTTAGCATGATGCCTGGCACACAGGTGCTATAGAAATGCTTATTTCTCCTTCCCTTATGAAAGGCTTTGAATAGCAGAGGATTTTCTATTTGATCTTGGAGATAATAGGGAACTTCTGGAGTTTATCAAGTAGGAGGTGCCATGATCAACCCTGTGCTTTAGAAAGGTTACTTTGGCAACTGAGTGGAGGATGGACTGGAGTGGGGAGAGACTTGGGGGAGGGAGACCAACCAGTAGCCTATTGCACTAGTTGGGGCAATGGGAGATGAGAGCCTGTCCTTGGGGGGTGGCTGTGTGAGGAGAGAGGAGGGTATGTACAAGAGAGATGTTGTGAATGTTGAAATGACAAGATGTGGCAGCTGATTGCATATACTTGGAGGGCAGGAGGGATGGTGGGGCCCTGGGCAGTGATGGAGAAGTGGGGAAGAGGGTAGGTATTGGAGAAAAGGTAGTGAGCTCTGCTTTGGATGTGTCAAGATGCTATGGGACACATGATTAAAATTAAATTAAATTAGATTAAATTAAAAATTAAAAATAAAAGGCATTTGGTGATATGGCACTGGATCTTAGGTGAGGCATGAGAAATGTCTATATAGATCTGGGAATCAGAGAGTGAGAGAGAGAGGGACAGGTGATAAGTGAAACCGTGGGAGATCACCAAGCGAAGGAGAAGAGAAGAAGGCCAGGACGCAGTCTTGGGGTGGGGCAGCCGTGGTTAGCAAGCATGACCTGGATGAGTATTGAGCAAAGGAGCAGTGAGCTAAATGGGAGGAGAACAGTGTTGTGAAAATCTGGAGAGAAGAGAGTTACCAAGGAGAAGAAGGTGATTGACAGTATCCAAGACTGCAGAGAGGTCAAGATAGATGAGGACTGAGGAGAAGCCATTGGAGTGGGCAGTTAAGAGATCATTGGTAACTGGACACAGCAGTTTTGGTTAAATGATGGTGTTAGAAGCCAAAGAACAGAGAGTTTAGAAGAGACTGAGAGAAGTCGATGGATTTCTCAAGGATTTTAACCTAGATGGAGAACAGAGACATAGGATGCTAGCCAGAAGAGATGGTCTGATCAAGTGAAGTTTTTATGGGTGAGGTAGACATGGAAGGAGCCAGTGGATAAAGACAGATGAAAGACTAGAAAGAGTGGAGATGATGGTGGAAACAATCTGTTGGAGAAATAAAGAAAGGGCTGGGGTTAAGGGTGCATTTAGAGAGTTTTGCCTTGGCAAAGAGAGGGGCCATCTCTTCATGTGAGATAGGTGTGAAGGTGGTGATGGTGAAGGCATGTCTGAGTCATGTAAGGAAAGGAAGAAGATAGAAAGATGAGCTTTTCACTATTGGCCTCAATATTTTTGGGCAAAGTATCAAGTGTGATTCTCAGCTTATAAAGGGTTGGGCAGGAGAGGTGGTGGTGGTGGCCGTGGGAGGTTTGAAGAGGGACAAAAAGGTTTGGAACAGCCACTGCACTTAATGGGATAGCAAGTCGATTAGAGAAATGTAAAAGGATTGCTTTGTTGCAGTGAAGATACAGTTGAAATTGTGTGACATGAATTTGCAATGGACTCTATCCACTGATGGCATGGTCACCTGTGGGAGATCATACTCTAGGTGTTTGTGAAAGGATATTTTCTCATAATTTTATTTCTTCTACTGCACGATTTATATTTTGCTTTGAATTAACATGTCTTCCAGCTGGATGACAAGTGTAAATCTATTGATGGGGGCTCATGAACTATGCTTTTTGAGTGAGTACTCTACCACAGGGTGCCTGGGGTAGCTTTTCTGTGGACCTATGTGTGATGATTTAACCCATATATACTAAGGTCTCTTCCAACTCTGATGTGTCATGTTCTATTTTCCAAGGTGAATTCCTTCTAACTCTGTCTTTGCTCTAGAGTCTTAAGGTCCCTTCCCAAACTGACATTCCATGTTCTAAGGTCCTCTCCAGCTGATATTGTATATTCTGTGTTCTTGGATTCTAAGTACAGCAATTCCCCTACTTCTGAACCTTAGCAAGGCTATTCAGTGATACCTACATGAAGAAACAGGACAGGTATGCATCTGGAAAAAGCTCTCACCTGATGGGACATTTCACAAGCTGGTCTGATGAAGACTGCCAGATCAAAGCATTTGAAATAATGTTCCTGGAAATTTGGCATATGTTCAAAGTGCCTGTTCGCTTCTGAAGGAATGATTATATTTCATTTCTTAGACTCTCTTGGAAACCCATTGCATGGAAGAGGAAGAAATAAACATTTATATAGTGCCTACTATGTGTTAGGTACTTTGCTAGGCACTTTATAAATATCTCATTTTATCCTCAGCCATGAGAGATAGGTGTTATTATCATTCTCATTTTACAATTGAGGAAACTGAGGCAGACAGATTTTTTTAGTCGTTTCCTCAGAGTCACACAGCTGGTCTAAGGCTGGATTTGAACTCAGGTCCAGGCCTGGTGCTATATCCCCTGCACCATCTGCTGTCTCAGCCTTGTAAGTCAAAATAGAAACTTGGAGATTATAGAGGACCTCAATTTTTTTTGACAGGCTAAGATATCAGAAGCTTGGGACTAGCTAGACACTTTGGTAGAAGCAGACATCTAGATATTCAGGAGAGAATGAGGCCGACAAACAAAGCCACAAAGACAGAATGAAGATAGGTTGGCTAGCGAGAGAAGAAAACCAAACCAAACCAACCAACCAATCTGCGAATCATGGTCAACCACAAGCCAAATAGAAAGAAGAAAAATCATGTTGTGGTTGAAAGAGCCATTGTAATGTTGGGAGGTTAAGAGTGAGACGTGTAAGGAATGGGAGGGGATTCATTCCTTCTACTTATCTATTTTTGGTGAATTGAATCTGTGTTGGAGAACGGTGGGTAGTTAGTATTGGGTTCTATTTTTTAAAGAAGACAGTTGGGGCAGCTACATGGTGCAGTGAATAAGGGCGTGGGCCCTGGAATCAGGAGGACCCGAGTTCAAATCCAGCTTCAGACACTTGACACTAGCTGTGTGACCTTGGGCAAGTCACTTAAACCCAATTGCCTTGACTTCCCCCCTTCAAAAAAAGAAGACCATAGGGAGTCAGACAGTAGAAAGAGTAGTGGGCTAGGTGTCCAAAGGCCTAGGTTTTAGTCCTGCATCTGGCAACTAACTACCTGTGCGACTTTGGGTAAGTCATTTTTTCCCTCTTGGCTTCAGTTTTTTCCCTCTGTAAAATGACAGGATTGGACAGCCCAAATACAATACAATGAAACTTCATTTTAAAATTATTTTTTTAATTTCCAAAATTTATTTTAAAAAATTAATGATTATTATTTAAAACCATTCTTAGATTTGGGACAATACAAAAATAGGTAGCGAGTGGCTCATAGACCATAGTATGCTGACCTCTGGACTAGACGATCCCTCCTGCTTCTGGCATTCTATGTCTATGTTGTAAGGGCTCATGGAATGGTGACAATAATAAAAACTAAAGATATGTAAATTAGGCCCAAGTTAAAATCTGACCTCAGACACTTACCAGCTTTCTGACTCTGGGTAAGTCATTTTTCCCTGTTTGCCTCAGTTCCCTCATCTGTAAAATGAGCTGGAGGAGGAAAGGGCAAACCATTCTAGTATCTCTGCCAAGAAAACCTTAAATGTGGTCAGGAAGAGTAAGACCTAACTGAAATGACTCAAGGACGGCAACAACAACAACAACCACATAGGTCTTAGGGCCGAAAGCTAAAGGAATAGGTGATGTGGGGCACAGAGAAAGGTCAGGGGGCGGGGTTTTAAAGAAGGTTTTTCTGAGCAGTTGCTCTTTATGTACATGGAAAACTCAAGAGGAGAAAAATGCCCTAAATTAAAGTGGACTCCATAGATTTAGGCATAAGGAATTGTGTCTTGACAGCCAGCAGCATTGATTTCTAAACATTTTTTCTTGCATTGAATTGAACTGAGGAAAGGCTTTGAATCTCTCTATTTCTTGAGAAACAAGGAACAGGGAAGCATCTGTCTTGGCTGAGATTTCATTCACCTGCCTGGAGGAAGGGGATTGGATAACGTAATGAGAAGCAGCTGGTGGCACAGTAGATAGAGCCCTGGGCCTGGAGTCAGGAAGACCTGAGTTCCAATTCAGTCTCACACACTTACTAGATGTGTGACCCTGGACAAGTCCCTTAACTTCTGCCTGCCTCAGTTTCCTCACCTGGAAAATGGGGATAATAATAGCACCTATCTCCCAGGGCTGTTGTGAGGGTAAAATGAGATAATATTTGTAAAAAAATTGCTTAGCACAATGCCTGGCACATAGTAGGCATTATACGAAATCTCATTTTCTCCTTCTTATGATCTCTCCTGCTTCCTTCCAGGCAGAGGATTCTAGGATTCCCAAGCCCTTACCCTGACGTATCTTTGTCTGACTAGTCAATGTGTTTCTGAGACGGCTGGTGCAGAGGACAGAGTCAGTGCCAGGATCTAGACCTCCCAGCACAGAGTTTGGTTATCCTTCATCCTGTGGCAATTCTTTGAATGTTTCCTCTGAGTTGGCAGCTTTCCTAAAATCTGGTACAGGCTTTGTTTTTGTCCTGCTGTCTCTGCCTCCTCCCTCCCTTCGCTTTTTAATGTCACTCAATAAATGTGGTTAAATCAATTAATTCATTAAATCCTACTCCTAATTAGTCAGCCACCTCTAACAGCAAATTACTGCTGCCTGTAAAAGAAGGCTGAGCTTTGCCTTGTTTTCAGGCTCTGCCGCTCTGAGCTCTGTGCTCATGCCATGGGCACAGCAGGGGCTGTTTCTGCCCTAACAAGGTTCAGCTCTGGGTTTCAGGGAGCCCGGGGCCCCTATTGGGAGTCAAGGCAAGGTGGAGGAGGGAGAAGAAGTATAACAAATGCAGCTTCCCAAGGCCCAGCCTTGAATCCAGAGCTGCTGAAGATTTTCTCAATAGACACAGAATTTAATCCTTTCTGATCCATCTCCTTTGCTGGTTCATTTTCCTCTTCCTGGCTACCATGTGGGGGTATCCTCTTAAACTGTATCCTAGCACCTTTTTTTTCCTTCTCTCTCTATAATGTCTCTTTATCAGCTCCCATAGGTTCAAAAACAGCTCTCTGAAGGGGTCTCCCAAACCTCCATCTTTCTCTGGTCTCCAGTTCCATACCTCCAAATGCCTTCTGTACATCTCCACATAGATGTACCCCCTGCGCCCCCAAATTAACATTTCTCAAATGCAGCTCATCATCTTCCCTCAGAGACCTTCCCCTGCTTCTGAATTACTTATTTCTGTTGAGGGCACAAACATACTCCTTATCACTCTGGTCCATAATCTCTTGGGAGACCTGAGTTTGAATTCCATCCCAGATAGTTACTAGCTGTATGATCTTGGGCATACACTGAGTTTTTCTCTGTGACCTTTAGTTTCCTTATCTATAAAATGAGAGAACTGGATACAATGATTGGTGAGGTCTCTTCCAGATTTCATACAGTAGGCACTTATAAATGCATAATAATGTAAAGGCATATAATAAATGCATATGGAGTTGACTCATATTTCTACAAAATTTTCTTAAAAGGTATTTGATGCAGATTGTTCCTATTCAAAACTCATTCTAACTGCATTAATATTGGTCATTAGAAAGATCTTCACTTGTATATACTCAAATTTGTCTATCTTGTCTTTAACATTATTCTTCTTGTTTGATTATGAATTCTCCTCTCAGTCATAATTCTGAAATCTACTTCTTGCTGATCTCTGATTAAATAAAAAATTATGCGACAGTTCACATTTTGGTCTTTCACCCAAACTTACTGTAGTATATGGCATGAAATGAACATCTAAATATCTTTTCTGCTGAATTACTTTTCAGTTTTCCCAGAGGGTCCATTTGTGTTTTTTGTGGTTTGAGTTTGTGTTCTTTGTTTGTACCAACTCTGATGTAGTTGGGTGGTACAGAGAATAAAGTGTTAGAACTGGCGGTCAGGAAGGTCAAAGTTCAAGTCTTGGCCTCAGACATTTACTAGCTGTGTGACTCTAGGCAAGTCACTTAACTTTAATGATTACTGATTTAATTTAAGATTTTCTAATGGCAGATTCCCTTTATTCCTATATTTTTTCATCATTTCCCTTAAGATTTTAGAATTTAGATTTTAGAAACTTCTTTTTCTTCTCCCATTAATTTGGTTATTGTTTTTTTCTAATCCCATAAATCAACTCAAGAGCATTGAATCTCTAAATTGTTTTAGGTAGGTTTGCCATTCTTTCTATCATGGTATTGCCCAATCTTGGTAGATGGATGAATATTTTCCCCTTCATTTAAGTCTTCCTTGATTTCTCTAAAGAACATTTTCTAGTTGTAAGGCCTGAGTGTATTGATTTATGGGATTAGAAAAAAAATTTCCAGTGCTTTGCTGCTGTCCTTGGCTTTAGATCTGTGCTTTTAATCTTCTTAAAGGAGCGTTCCTCCAAGCCAATGATTCTTAGGGTTTTACACAGAAGTAAATATTTTACTTTAGCAAAGGTCCCCTTTGCATCTATTGATGTAACGATGTGTTTTTGTTTCTGTGATTAACGATACTAATTGTTTTCTTCGTCTTGAACCATCTCTGCACCCCAGCTAAAAGCATAGCTTGGCCATTATAAATACTTTTTGGTCTTATTTACTGTACTCTCTTTGCTAAGATTTTATTTTTAAAATTTGCATCAGTAGGCATTAGGAAAATTCATCTCTAGCTCTTTCTCTGCTTTATCCCTCTCTGTTTTGGATATCAGGTCTCTTATGCTTGTCTCATAAGAGGAATTTCATAGGGAAGTAGCAAAACATAGAAAATGGAGAGCTACTCTTGGAATCAGGAGGAATTGGTTTCCAGTTTTATCCCTGCTACATACTGACTGTGTGGTCCTATAGCAGCCACCTCATCTCTCAAGGTCCCAGGCATCTCTCTAACACTATGACTTGCAGAAATTAGCAGCTCCTCCATATTGGGAGAGAGAATTTCCTCACTGGAAGTTCCCTTCACTCCAGTGAAATCATAGACAGGATCGGGCTAAAAAACCCAAAAGAATTTAGTCAAGCGCCATTTTTTCTCGGTGACTGAAAAAAATTATCTGTTCCAGCATAGGTATTAATTGGCTAAATATTTGATAGAATGTACCTTTAAATCTATCTGATCCAAGGACTTTTTTCATTAGTAGTTATTTACTAGCTGGTAACTCCTGACAAAATGTTCTTTGGACTGAATTGAGTTTCAAGTGAATACAAAGGATGCATTAGTGTGCACCAAAACCAAACTCCCCTCTACAACCCTCCCAACAAGTGGTCATCTAGTTCCTACATAAAGAATTTCAGAAACAGAATTGACTAGCTCTCAGAGCAGCCAATTCCATTTTTGTATAGCTCTGATACTTAGGAATGTTTCCATATACTCTGCTGAAATATGCCTCTCTGCTTCTTCTATCTTGCTCTTAATTCTACTGTCTGGAACTGAACTAAAAAAGTCAATTTCCTCCTCCAAATGAAAGTCCTTCAAACTCCAGAGGACAGCAATGGTGATTTCCCCCTCCTCCCAGCCTCCTACTCCCACAAGTTTTATCCAGGATCAATGGAAAAAATGTTGAGGGTCTTCCCTTCCCGGATTGATTTATTTTACTAGGTAGAGAGGCCATTCTTAGCCTTATTTCTTACCTAGCCTTAATCACTGAATGGGCCTTTCCTCAGTCAAACTGAGATCTGGGAAAGAGCGTAAAAAGGCCAAAGTCCCCCACTACATCTGGGGCCATCTCCAGTAGTCCCATTCTACATCTGGCCACTGGACCCAGATGGCTCTGGAGGAGAGAGTGAGACTGGTGACTTTGCACAGCCCAGCCTCACTTAAATACAATTCACTTCCAAGTCATTGCGTCACCTCCCTGATGTCATGGTCCTCTTCAAGAATGAAGGACATTAAAAAAAACCAACAAAAAAAGAAAAAAAAAGAATGAAGGAAAAACAACAGCAACAATCCAAGATCAATGACTCCAGTTCCCTTCCATTGATCCACATGTGGATGGTCTTCAGCCCCTTCATCATTCTTGTCATCTTCCTCCAGTTCCATTTTAGCTTAGCCCATATCCTTCCTGACATATAACACCCCAAAGTAAACACATTACTCCAGCTGGGGTCTGATCAGGGATTGGTCAGTCAGTGAACCAGCATTTTTAAGCACTTCTTTTGTGCCAGGCACTGTGCTAAGCACTGAGGCTGTAAAGGAAGGCAAACGACAGTCCCTTCCCTCAAGGGGCTCTGTATAATGGAAGAAACAACATATAAGCAACTATCTATAAACAAGCTATAGATGGGACAAATTAAAATATTAATTTTTTTTAAAAAAACAGGGAACGCCCTAGAACTAAGGGGAATTAGGAAAGGCTTCTTGTAAAAAGCAAGATTTTAGCTGGAAGACAGAGATGAGGAAGGAGAACACGGGAGGCATGTGGCAGCGGGGGTGGAGGGGACACTCAGTGAAAATGTACAGACTTGGGAGATGAGTATCTTGTGTGAACAGCAGCAAGGAGGTCAGTATTTCTGGGTCACAGAGTATGTGGCATAAGATGTAAAAAGACAGAAAATGCAGTTGGAGGGCACGTTGTGAAGGGCTTTGAATGCCAAAGAGATTTTATATTTGATCCTGAAAGTGACGGGGAGCCACTGGAGTTTATTGAATAGTGGGAGACATGGGCACATCTGTGCTTCAGGAAGACTAATTTGATAGCTAAGTGGAAGACAGACTGGAGTGGGGAGAGATGAGTCAGGGAGATGAAGCAGCAGGCTCTTGCAATAGTCAGGACCCGCACCAGGGTGGTATCGATGTTAGAGGAGAGAAGGGGCCATATGTGAGAGATGTCATGAAGGTAAAATCAACAGCACTTGACAATGGATTAGATGTAGGAGATGAGAGAAAGGGAGGAGTCGAGAGTGACACCTAGGGATGGTGAGGTCCTTAAAAATAATAGAGAAGCTCAGAAGGGAGGAGGATTTGGGGCAATGAGGAGTTCATGTTGGACATGGTGAATTTAAGATGTCTGTGGGACATCTAGTTGGAGATATCCAAAAGGAGACAGGAGATAGGGAGGAAGGTTAGGACTGGATAAGTGGAATTGAGAATAATCAGCATAGAGATGGTTATTGAATACATGGGAGCTGATAAGATCACTGAGTGAAGTAATATAGAGGAAGAAGAAAAGAGGACCAAGGACAGAGCCCTGTGGACACTCATCTATAGCAGGTATGGCCTGGATGAAGATCCAGCAAAGGACAACGAGAAGGAATGATCAGATGGGTAGAAGGAGAGGCAGCATGTAGTAGTATTGTAGAAACCTAGAGAGGGGAGAGTATTAATGAGAAGAGGGTGATTGACAGCGTCAAAGGTTGCAGAGAGGTTGGGAAGGATGAGGGTTGAGAAAAGGTCATTGGATCAGGCGACTAAGAAAGATGCCAAACAAAGATCATGGGTAACTTTGAAGAGAGTGGTTTTGGTTGAATGATGAGGTCAGAAGCCAGACTGTAAAGAGTTAAGAAGAGAGTGAGAGGAGAAGAAGTGGAGGCACCTATTGACCACTCACTCTTTCCTCCTGGATACTCTCTTCTCTCTATGTTTTCAGGTCACCTCTCTCCATCTCTGTCTCTGTCTCTCTCTCAAAATCTCTCCTGGTTCTCCTCCTACCTCTCTGGCTGCTCTTTCTCTGTCTCCTTTGCTGGTTCCTCTTCCAGATCACACCCTCTAACCATAGGTGTCCCCCAAGGTTCTATCCTGGACCCTCTTCTCTTCTCCCTCTAGACCACTCTTGAGGATCTCATCATCTTCTGTGCATTCAATAACCGTCTCTATGCTAATGATTCTCACATTTACCTTTCCTGCCCCAACCATTCTGCCGACCTCTAGGCTCCATCTCCAACTGCCTATCAGACATCTTGACCTAGATGTCCAGCAGAGATATCTCAAATTCAACATGTCCAAAACCGATCTCACAATCTCTCACCCCAAACCCTCTCCTCTTCTTAACTTCCCTGTTACTGTTGAGGGTATCACCATCCTCCCAGTCCCTTAGGCTTACAGCCTAGGAACCATTTTGGATTCCTTACTATCTCTCCCCGCCAATATCCAAGCAGTTGCCGTGGCTGCTGATTTCACCTTTGTAACATCTCCTGAATACACCCTCTTCTCTCCTCTGACACTGTTAGCACCCTGGTCAGGCCCTCATCACCCCAGGCCTGGACTATTGCAATAGCTGCTGGTGGTGGGAGTGGGTCTGGCTGTCTCAAGTCTCTCCCCACTCCAATCCATCCTCCATTCAGTCACCAAAGTGATTTTTCTAAAGCACAGGTCTGACCATGTCACCTCTATGTTCAATAAACACCAGTGCTCCCTCTCACCTCTAGAAGGAAATACGAAATCCTTTTTTTGGTGTTTAAAGTCTGTCATAATCTAGCCCCCCTTTCTCCCACCTTTCCAATCTTCTTCCACCTTACATCTCCTAATGTGCTCTTCGATCCAGCAACACTGGCCTCCAGCAAGCCACAAATAAGACACTCCATCTCTTGATGCCAGGCACTTTCTCTGGCTGTCCCCCATGCTTGGAATGCTCTCCCTCCTCCGCTTTGACTAGTGACTTTCCTGACTTTTTTCAGGTTCTAGCTAAAATGCCACCTTCTACAATAAAGCCTTTCCAACCCTTCTTAATTTCAATGCCTTCTTTTTGTTAATTATTTCCTATTTATCTTGCGTATAGCTTGTTCGGATAGATTTGTTTCCCTGTTGTCTCCCCCATCAGATTGTAAGCACCTTGAGGGCAGGGACTGTCTTTTTGCTTTCTTTATATGCCTAATGCTTAGTATGGTGCCTGGTACACAGTAGGCATTTAATAGATACTTATTGACCAACAGACTGGCTGAATGTTTTCTAGACAAGCCACAGGGCAAAACCAAGTTTTCTCAGTGAATCCACACATATTTCTGTACAATGGCATTCCAGTTGATCATAGATTCCCCCTTCCCCACCACTTACTCTATAACTCATGATTGACCTGGTAGAGAAATGTTCTTTGAACCTAAGTGGAGCACTGCACATTTTTCCTTGTTTCATTTCATCTGATTGCATTAAACCCAACTTTCTGGCCTTTTGAGATCTTCTTAACTCTTGATGTCATCTTCAGTGCCTTTCAATTGTAAATTTGGTGTTTTGTTGTTTTTTTTCCCCATCCCCTCCAGCTGGAACATCCTAGGTTTTGTGTTCTGGCAACAAAGGGCTGGAGAGCCCAGAGAAGGGGGAGACAAGTGAGGGGCACATGGAGTAGTCAGAAGAATCCTTCTGGAGAAGAGAGGACTTGAGCTAAGCCTTGAGTACTGGGAGGATTAAAAAGTGGGGAGTGTTTGAAGGCATTCAAGGCAGGAGGACAGTACTGGCAAAGCCTCAGGGGCAGCAATATTGGGTCATAGGATCCTAGATCGAGAGTCAGATGCTATCTACCCCAACCACTTCACTTTACAGATGAAGAAACTGAGCCCTGGGGGAGAGGAAGTTCAAAGTCATGTAGGTAGGAAATTGCAGAGTCGGGATTTGAACCTCGATGAGTTGTTTTTCAGTCGTGTCCAACCCTTGGTGACCCCATTTGGGGTTTTCTTGGCAAAGATATTGGGGTAGTTTGCCGTTTCCTTCTCTACATCATTTTACAGATGAGGAAACTAAGGCAAACAGGGTTAAGTGACTAGACCAGGGTCAAATAACTAGGAAGTTTTTGAGGTCAGATTTGAACTTACAAAGAGAAGTCTTCCTCATTCCAGACTTGGAACTCTATCTGCTGTGGATTTGAACCTAAACCCTCTGATTTCAGATCGTAGACTCACAAATTCACAGCTCTAGAGCTATAAGGAGCCTTGGAGAGCATATAATCCAGGCCCTTCATTTTATGGTTTAGGAAGCTTAATCTCAGAAAGGTTAAGTGCCCAATACCACACTGCTCATAAGTGTGTCTGAGGATGGATTTGAACCTAGGTCATCTGATTCCAATTTTCTATAGTCCCACACATGGTATAGGGAGGACACCACTTTGGGTACGATAGAGAGGAGTAGAAAATAAGATTAAAAATAGGTTTATTTCAAGATTGTAGAAGGCCTCGAATGCCAGGCTAAGGAGTTTGGAAGTTTTTCCTGAAAACAAGGGTAAGTTTTTGGAAGACTAATTTGAATTTGTGTTGGAAGATTTGGATAGAGAAGGCAATGGAGGCAGCCTTGGAGGTTGTTGCTGTGGTACAAAACATGTTGTAGAGATTTCAACCTAGGTTATGACCTTAAAATTGGAGAAGAGGAGAAGCATCTAAAATTACTTTAAAAGATAAATGTTTTCTTTTTTAAAAACCCACATGTGTTTATCGAGCACAAGTCTCTTTGTTAAATGCCATTCTGAAAAACAGAGATGGAGTCAGGAGAGGATACATTACAGCCAAAAGGAACAACTTATGCTCAGACAGAGAAAGGGTAGAGAGAACTTTATTCTTTGAATATGAATTGAATTTTCATTTGGCTGGAATGTAGAGGGTTTGAAAAGTCTGGAAATGCATTCTGAAGCTACTCAATATTAGTGGATAAGCCTCTGTGTCTTTTTGTTTTGAGTCTCATCTGAACTCTGACATTCTTTCTTTGTCTAAGCTTCAGCCCAATTATGGCAGTCTCTTTCCTGAGCCCTACCTCGACTCTGATATTCTTTGTTCTGGGCCTCGTCTTGGCTCTGAGATCATTCCCAAGATGAAACTGAAGAAGGCCATGAAGAGATGGAGATTTTTGATCACAACAATTCTTTTTTCAATGACTGTTGGGCATTTCCATAGAGGCTTTGATATGTTATAGGAGGAAGCGAAGATATCAAGCATCAATCAACACTGAGGCAGCAAAAGTAAAAATGAAACCTTTCTTGCCTTCAGGGAGCTTACCTAGCATTAACTACATGAAATACACATATGATAAATCCAAGTTTATATTTTGAAATTTACAGTTTAAAACTAAGTGGTACAGAGGGCACCAGCAGCTGGGATCAGAGAATCATATAGTCAGTAGAACTGACAAGCAACGAGAGAGAAAGAATTGGAGAACCAGAGAGCTGAGTCCTGAAAGAAAGGAAGAATTTTAAGACGTAGAGGTGAGTAGGCAGAGGCATACAAAGGAGGCAGGGAAAGGAAGATCATCTGTAAGTTCAGAAAGAAGCCCAGTTTGGCTGGACCTCGGAAGGCACAGAGGTGGAGGAATGTATGATAAGTTTGGAAAGGCGGTTCAAACCAGGTTGTGAAGAGCTCTAAGTGCCAAGCACAGCCATTTCTATTTTACCCTAGAGATCATGAAGAGCTACTGTTGCTTACTGAGCAGGTGAAAAATATAGGGAGACTGTTACTTTGGGAATATCACTTTGTCAGTTGTGTGGAGGATTGATTGGAGCTGGGAGAGAGTAGAAGCAAGGAGGTCAATTAATTAGCAAGCTATCGTGATAGTTCTTGTGAGAAGTGATAAAAGCATGCATCAGGGTGATGGAGAAGTATGTGATTGACAGGATGTAGGAGAAGAAGGAGAGAGAGAAGTCGAGGAAAACATTGAGATTCTCAACCTGGGAGGCTGGAAGGATGGGGACTAAGTAACAGGAAAGTTCAGAAGAAAAGCAAATTTGGGGGGGGGAGGGAATCATGATATCTGCTCTGTCATGCTTGACCTGTTTCTTTCAGGAGAGGATTTCTGTTTGCTGCTTTTCTTTTTATTATTATTTTACATAATCTAGTTAACTATTTATTAGGATAATGATCCTTTGATCATTGATTGACCCTCAAAACTCCAAGGAATATCATAGCTGAAATCCAGGGTTTCCAGGTCAAAGGTAAAAAAAATTACAAGAAAGAATTGGAGAAACAGAGAGCCAGAGTCAACCACACAAGCCTTGGCAATTGCCACTATAATGGATAGAGAGCTTGGAATATGATATTACAGAAGGGGAAAGGCTTATAACCATGAAAAACCTATCATGTAAAATTGACTATAATCCTACGGGGCTTGGGGTAGAGAGGAATGGATCTTTAATGAAAGAGGATTTCCAAGCATTCTTGATGAAAAAGACAGAACTTAATAGACACTGTGAACGGGAAATGCAGGAATTAAGAGAACTGTGGGCATATAAGCAGATTTGATTGTTTGGAAAAGGCTGTGGAAGTATGAATTGTTTGCATAATAATGCAGAAAGAAGAAATGTGTCTTTTTCAGAAACATAATGTGTTCAAGGGTCCAGGAAAGTTTTAAAATAAGATGGTTTTAAAATAAGTGGTTTTATTCTGTTTTTGTGGTCTCAAGAGGAGACAGAAATGCAAGGAAATATAGGAATATACTGTAAAGGAAAGGTCAAGAAAGGGGAGGGAAATTACTGTCTCTCAAAATTTCAGTGCATATGTGGAAGACTGTTCCTACATGGAGGAAGGAGTGATGCCAATGGACATCCCATGAACCTGACTTTCACCTGAATCAGACAAAGAAAATTGGGATTACACACTCAGGCAAAAAGAGTCAATTATTAATTTTAAATAATTATGTTATCATATAATATAATTATTATATAAATTATATTATTATATAATTATAAAGTAATAAATAATTATAAAATAATAAATTATTAAGCACTTACTATGTTCAAACCACTGTATTAAGTGCTTGTGATACAAAGAAAGGCTAAAGACAGTCCCTGCCCTAAGAGCTCACAATCTAACAGGGATGACAAAATGCAAACAACTATGTACAGATAAACTATATACAGGACAAACAGTAAATAATCAACAGAGCAAAGGGGATTGGAGAAAGGCTTCCTGTGGAAGGTGGGATGTTAGTTGGGACTTGGAGGAAGCCAGGGAAGCCAGGGAAGCCAGGAGCCAGAGAATAGGAGGGAAAATATTCCATGCATGGAGGACAGCCAAAGAAAATTCCTGGAGTCGGGAGAATGGTGTGGATATACATTATACCTAGCAGGGAAATAGGGGGGAACAGGGAGAAGGGAGAAGGGGGTTTAAAAAGGAGGGCAGAGCGGATAAAGGAATAGTCATAAAAGACAATTTTCAACATTGAAGGGAGATTAAGGGGGGAATTGAAAGAAATAATAAAAAGAATAAAAACTTGTGATTGGGGAGGGGCAAGGGGAATAGAAGAGTGGCAATAGAGCAGAAATTGACCAATGAATTCATTTATAGATCACCATTGTAAGGCAAAGCTCTTGTCTTTTAGGACCACTTCCTGTCTGTAAAGGGGGTGAGGTCAAAGAAATAGTTTAAGAGAACAGAATAGAAGGATATACGCAATTAACAATCCTAACTGTGGACATGGATAGGATGAACTCAGACAGATAATAGAAGAGGAGAGCAGAATAGAATAAGAAACTAAATCCAGTAGTATATTGTTTACAAGAAATACACTTGAAGCATAGATTCACATACAATTAAAATGGAGGGTCCAGAGTAGCATGCTCTAGTTGAACTCAAAAAACAGAGATAGGAACCATGATTTCAAGCTACATTAAATATACACAATAAAAAGAGACGATGCTTAAACACAGCATGGATAATGTATCGACATCACTACTTAATATATATGCACTGAACTTCATAGCTTTGAACTACTTGAAGGACAAATTAATTGAACTGCAGGGAGAAATAGATAGTGAAACCATAATATTTGGGGACTTCAATGAACTCTTTTCATACCTGGACAAATTCGACAAAAAGATACACTAGAAAGAAGTTGGGGATCTGAATAGAACTTTACAAAAATTAAAGATGGTAGATTTCAGGCAATTACTGAATGGGAACAGAAATGGGTTTACATATTTTTCAGCCATGTATGGCATCTTTACAAAACCTGACAATGTATTGGGGCATAGAAACCTCACCAAAAATGCAGAAAAACAGAAATATTAAACATGTCATTTACTGATCATAATGCAACAAAATTATATTCAATAAAGATAATTTCATGAAAGAATTAAATTAATTGGAGAATAAAGAATTACTCCTGAAGAATTGGTGAGTTAAAGGACAAATCATAGAAACAATAGAAAATTTTATCAAATAAAATGACAAGATTGAGACAACAGACCAAAACTTATGAGATGTAGCTAAAGCAGTCTTTGGGGAAAAATTATGTCCCTAAATGTTTTGATCAACAAAGGGAGAAAAATCAAATAAATTAATTGGAAACTAAAGACAAACCCTAGAAAAGCAGCTATTCAGCTCTCCACCAAATACCAAAGTAAAAATTTTGAAAATCAAAGAGGAGATTAAAAATAATGAAAGAAAGCAAAAGAACATTAAGGTGATATATGAATAAAACTAGAATTTTTTTTATAAAAAATATTAATGAAATAGATATAGCTTATCTGATGTTAAAAATAGAGGAAAGACAGACTGTTCATATCAAAAGTGAAAAAAGGGAATTCATGACAATTGAAAAGAAATTTAAAAAAACCTACCTGAAACCATTTTTACTCAATTATATACCAGCAAAATTGATGGCTTAAACAAATTCATACTTAGAAAACCAAATAAGCAGATTAACAGTAGAAGAAATAGATTACTTAAATAACCCAGTATCAGAAAAATAAATTGAACAAACCATAAAAGAATTTTCGAAGGAAAATAAACTCTAAGATCAGGTGAATTTGCAGATAAATTCTACCAAACTTTCAAAACACAATGAATTCCAATAATATAAAATTGTTTGCCAAAATAGGAAAATAATGGGCCTTTTACTCTTCCAGTGTTGCAGATATGGTTTTGATACCTAGACCATAAGGAGACACACGAAAGAAATAAAGCTATAAATCCATATTCTTAATGATTGTTGACAGAAAAGTTTAAAGTTTTAAAAGCCTATAGCAAATAGGCTATAACAGCATAATAAAAGGATTATGTACTATGATCAGATTGGATTGATGCCAGGAAAGTTGTGATAAGACACTCTATCAATTATTGCAGTCATAAGCCTTAGATTAACTGGGAAAAAATTCTTATAGCTAGAGTAATGTCGCCCAGAAATCATGTTTGGATAGGTCGAGGAAACTTAGTCATGTACCAGGGATTATCTATAAATGACCAAGTTAGTTTAGAACTGGATTCATTAAAAAAGTTGGAGCAAGCATGGCATTCTAGTGAATTGCAGGAGGTGGAACCTACTTAGGGTGTGGGTGAGGAATCAGGAGAGGTCTCAGCTTTGACTTTGACCTTAGCCTCCTCATCCCACACTTTGGCCAGATGAGTACCTTGGAGATTCAAAAGATCTGGAAGATGATGTTGCATTTCCCAACTCCCCATGAGTGTCCTACTGGTATTCCTTGGTCAGTTGACAGCATTGTCTCCATTGGGAACCAAGGACAGAATGGACATAGATTCGTGGCACCACAAGGATCCTAGAAAAGAAACTATACCATGCTTAAGGGAGATTTTTTGAGTATCCAATAAATGGGAGGAATGGATTTTTTATCAGTTAAGAACTGTGAGTTCCACTTTGCCAAATGTGCTCAGCTTGAGCTGAATTTTCCCTTGATTCTGTATGCACTTGCAGGAGAATGTATCACAGAGTTAGAGGGCAAGTTTTGGTACTAACTGTTCTAACGCTATTATTTTAGTAAAAATCCTTTTCTTAAGGCAACTTAAGGTTGGCTGGCTAAAATGATTCTTAACTGATAATATTTGTGGGAAGCACACTGGTGACAGCTCAAGACAATGGCATTAGAGAATCGTCCCTGACTCCTCAGGAGTGCCCTTAAAATCCTAAGGGGGCGATGTAGACTTGCTTTGGGATATTAGACTCATCTAGAGGAAATGGGGTGCCCAAAGTATTACAATAAGTAGCTGTATGATCTTGGATAAGTCACTCCCCCACAACCTGCATCTGTACCGCAATTTCTTCCCCTGCAAATGAAGGGATCATTCTAGGTAGCCAGTATGGTCCTTTCCAGCTCTAAATCATAAAGCGTCTTCCAGCTCTATAATTCTTTCTTTAGATCTACTTCTACATACTAAGCAACTACTCAAGGGTCTTGCTTTTTCTGCCCACCTCTTGATGATTCCCACATAGCCCATGGGCCAAAGTTAGCCTTTAATACCTCGCTTATTGGATGATGGAACAAGACGTACTGATCTAGGCATCTGTGATTATGACATTTGTCATATGACATTCAATATAAGCTTTTATTTTTATTAATTTTTTTTGAAAGGGAGAAGGCAGGGCAATTGGGGTTAGGTGACTTGCCCAAGGTCACACAGCTAGTAAGTGTGTCAAGTGTCTGAGGCTGGATTTGAACTCATGTCCTCCTGATTCCAGGGCCAGTGTTCTACTCACTGCACCATCTAGCTGTCCCCAAGACAAGCTTTTAGAGCTGAAAGGGCTTTGGGGGCTTCTAATCCTACCCCTCATTTTACAGATAATAAATTGAGGACTAAAGAGGTAAGTACTTTATACATATTTATTGATTGATTTCTTCCTCTTCCCATGATACATACATTGATGTATGCCATGATGTATCCATTCATTAAAGAGGCATTTATTAAGCTCCTACTGTATGCCAGTCACTATACTAGATACTTGGGATATTCATGATGTATACATTCATTAAAGAGGCATTTGTTAAGCTCCTACTGTATGGCAGTCACTACACTAGATAATTAGGATACAAAGACAAAAGCACAACCAGTATTTGTGGAAAAGTATACCCCAGACATGACCGTAATAGGTATAGGGCTAAGGAGGAGAGTTGCCATTGAACATGACGGGATTGGACCAGATGATCTGCAAGGTCTTTTTCAGCTATAAATCTAGGATCCTATGAGCCTTTTTAAAATGAGGAGGTTGGATTACAAGATTTCTAACATCCCTTCCAGCTCTAAATCCTATGATCCTTTCCAGCTCTAATGTTTGACAGGTCTATGTTCTTTTTATTTACATATATTTATATTTCTTTTTTAGGCAATTGGGGTTAAGTGTCAAGTGTCCGAGGATGGATTTGAACTCAGGTCTTCCTGACTCCAGGGCTGGTGCTCTATTCACCGCACCACTTAGCTGCCCTGAAAAGTCTATGTTCTAAGATCTCATCTAGCTTTACTTTTGTCTATGAGTCTATAATGGACAGGAAGGGCTAGATCTCAAAGATATTTCTGAGGCAAAATTGAAATGAGCCAGAAGAATCTGTCACATTCTCCCTAGTCCTCTGAAAAAGAATATATATGAATGGCCAGATTATAAACCAAATAGACACATCAGCTGTGATCTCAGGTGAGAAAGAGGTGCTTCTGCCCCCTTGAGCTCCTGTTTCAGCATTGATTTTCACAAGAGTTTGAATTACAAATTTTCTCCCCATTTCTACCCTTCTCCCCCACTCCAAGATGGCGTATATTCCGGTTGTCCTGCTCCCCAGTCTGCCCTCCCTTCTGTCACCCCACTCCCCTCCCATCCCCTTTTTCCTTCCTTTCTTGGAGGGCAAGATAAATTTCTATGCCCCAATGCCTGTGTATCTTATTTTCTAGTTGCACGAAAAAAACTTTTTTTTTTGTTTTTGAACATCTGTTTTTAAAACTTTGAGTTCCAAATTCTCTCCCCTCTTCCCTTCCCACCCACCCTCCCT
>CM053628.1:48016371-48035677 GCA_028646595.1 Phalanger gymnotis
GGGGATGGAAGAGGGGAGAGAATTTGGAACTCAAAGTTTTAAAAACAGATGTTTAAAAAAAAGTTTTAGCATGCAACTACAAAATAAGATATAAAGGCAATGGGGCATAGAAAGCTATCTTGTCCTACAAGAAAATAGGGAAAAGGGGATGGGAGGGAGAGGGGTGACAGAAGGGAACAGGGCAACCAGCATATATGCCATCTTGGAGTATGGGGGAGGTAGAAATGGGGAGAAAATTTGTAATTCAAACTGTTGTGAAAGTCAATGCTGAAAACTAAAAAATAATAATAAATAAATTAAATAAAAGAAAAAAAACAAATGGGGAAGATACAGACTTTATAATAACCTGGAAAAACCTATGTGATATAATGCTGAGTGAGAAGAGCAGAACCAGGAGAACATTGTACACAACCGCAGATATATGGATTCTGTGATGACTAACTTTGATAGACTTGGCACTTCTCAGCAATACAAGAATCAAAGACAACTCCAAAGGACTCATGATGGAGAGAGCTATCTACATCCAGAGAAAGAACTATGAAGTCTGAATGCAGACTGAGACAAACTATTTGCTCTCCTTTTATTTCTCTTTTATTTTGGTTTTATTTCTTCTTTCTCATGATTCATTACCTTGGTCATGATTCTTCTTTACAACTTGACTATTGTGTAAATAAGTTTAATGCAAAGGTATATGTAGAAGATATATTGGATTCCATGCTGTCTTGAGGGGGAGGGGAGAGGGAAGGGAAGAAAATCTGGAACTCAAAAACTTGCAGAACTGAGTGCCGTAAACTAAAAATGAAAAAAATCTTAATTTTAAAAAAATAAAAGTGAAAGGAGAGAAAGTGGGCATTGAGTGTAGACTGCTTTCTCAAGAGATTTGGCCAAGAAAGGGAGGTGAGAAAGGGAGGATGATTGCTAGGAGGGACAACTGGATCAAGTGAAAGTTTTTAAAGGTTGGGAGAAACCTGCGCCATGTATGCAGATGGTAGGTAAAGAGCCAGTAGACAGAGAGACATTGGAGATTAGGGAGAGAGATTAACCTTGTTCTTAGAGCACAGATCTAGGGGGTGGTGAATGAATGTTACAAGAAGGCAGATTTCAGCCCAATACAAAAAAAAATTCTACCAATTTGTGCTGTTCAAAGATGTAATGGGAGTGAACTCCCCATGACTAGAGGTAATTAATCAGAGACCGGATGACCACGTTATCAGGAATATTCCAGAGGAGACTCTGGCATATAGCAGGTGGTTGAGATCTGTGTTGTTTTGGGTCTTTTCCAGCTCTGCTCATTCTTACCTCCTCCATCTCTTGGAACCCCCAGCTTCGTTCAAGGCCCTGCACAAGTGCCAAGAGGCCTCAGTTGTCAGTGCTTCATCACTGTGCATTTCTTTGGCATACATCCTGTCTTGACCTATCTGTGAACATATCGAAACCCCTTCCCTGCTTAATACATGTGAATTGTGTCCTACGCATAGTAGGCACTTAATAAATGCTTATTGATTGCTCGCTCTGAATTCTACCCTCTGGGGATATACGTAACAAATGTAATCTGAGTCAGATAGATAGGGTGGTATGGTATAAAGAACCCTTCCATTTTTAGTCAGAAAACCTGGGTTCAAAATTTGACTCTACTACTTTTTACCTGTGTGACTTTGGACAATTCACTTCTTTCTGTGGACCACAGTGTTCTTTGCAAAAGGAGGGGGTTGAGTTAGATGATCTCTAAATGGTCTTCCAGCTCTAGAGCTGTGTTTTTATTGTTATTATTATTATTATTGTTGTTGTTGTTGTAGAATTACATATTTATATAGTGCTTTAAGGTTGGCAAAGTGCTGTCAAATATGATCTCATTTGATCCTCAGAACAATCTTAGGAGGAAGGTGCTTTTTTAATCCGCATTTGACAGATGAGGAAACTGAGGCAGACAGAGGTTTAATGTCTTGCCCAAGGTCACATAGCTAGTAAGTGTCTGAGGCCATATGTGAACTTTGAATTTTTAGTTTGTTATCTCTTCTCCCCATGATAAGCTTTTAAATATGGAAGACTGATCCTGTTCCTTCTCTGGTCTGGGCTAAACAGTTCCATTGCCTAAGATTCCTAAACTCATAGACTCAGAGCTGTAATATGCATTAGATTGTAGAACATCGAATGTTAGAGACATTAGGATATAGGAGGTTAGCCCGAGAAAGGATCTTATAACATAGAATAACCTGGAAGTGACCCAATCTCCTCATTATACAAATGAGGAAACTGAGGCCCAGCTATTGGAAGTGACTTGTCATAGAGAGTTTGTGGCACAGCTAGAGACTGCATCCAAGCTTCCGGACTTCCTGTTGCACTGGGTCATCTCAGGATTCCCTCTGTCCCTGTGAGCACTCTTTGTCTCCTGCTGACGTGCATGGGATTGGTGCTGTCGATGGTAACCTACGTGAACTCGGTTTCTAAGGGATGTGGCTCTTCCGTTTGACCTAACGGAAAATGGACACCATGCATTGATTTGCCCCTGGTAGACTAACTCGGTGAAATCTATTCTTCCTTTGCTCATTGTCTTCTCAGGGAGGGCTCTGTCTGTGATTCATTGTTGATGGTGGAAGTATTTCCTCTATGGGATGGTAATGAAAAAAACTCGCTATTTTCATAATGCTTTGGAACCTGTCACAACAGAGGCAGAGTGCAAAGTAGAATTAGGTAATTGGGGAGCTGATCAATGCAGAAACCCAATTAATTCGGGTAGACTTCTATGGTAGGTGAATTGGCCTGTTTAATCAAAGTCTGAATAATATATATTCAACTGGTCAATCTCTTCTGTGTCTTCCGAGCCCCACAAACTGCTGGGGCGAAGCTTCGTAACTTGAAAAAACATGGTCATCCCACTCTGGTACCTCATTAAGACAGATCGATGCCCCAGTCTGGTGGCATAAACACAGATCTTACGGGCATTTGATGAGCTATCTCCTCAGGCACGCCCAGAGTTCGAAAGCCTCTAGTCTGATGTTCTCCAGCCAGTCTGAAGCTGAGCTAGAGAGGAGAAGCTCTGTGTCCTGATCCCTACGTCACTCTACACCTTAACTGCCCCGGGAGATAGGTAGTGCATTACTATCTGGACCATTTTACAGACGTGGAGACTGATTAAGTGCCTTGTCTGAGGTGAGACAACTAGAATCATAGAATCCCTTGACCCTTCTCCATTGCATGACCCTGGACAAGTGCACAAGCAATTCTTTGAGACCATATGTAGGTTACACAGACAAAGAAGGTGCATTGGAAGCTCTCCATATAGAGAAAATCACTAATCTTATCAAAAAATAAAATAAAAAAGCAGCCCCAGCATGAAACTACCTCCTGAAGCAGCTACTTTTAGACCACTCTGATTGCTGGGAAGTTTTTCCCTCCCTCCTCCCAAAAGGCTCTGGTGTGTCAATCTTCTTCCTAACATGTGGCCCCCCCAGGGCTAAACCCAGTTCTCCAACTCTTGTCTGAACAGGACAGAGGTCAGTGGGACATGCATCTCTCTCCCTCTGGCCATCATGCTGCTATTATTAAGACTACCTCAGAGCGGCAGCTAGGTGGCGTAGTGATTAGAGCACCAGCCCTGAAGTCAGGAGGATCTGAGTTCAAATCCCGCCTCAGACACTTGACACATTCTAGCTGTGTGACCTCAGGCAAGTCACTTAACCACAATTGCCTGGCCCTCCCCCCTCCAAAAAAAAGACTGCCTCAGGCCAATTTCACTTTCTAGGCTGCTTCATGAAATTTGTACTTCACTGAGTGCCTCTTAGTTCTTGTACTCCAACCATCTAGAGAGGTGTTCCTCACTGTTAGGTCCAAGATTGACTCCAGAATCTGAGCCCCTGGGGGTGAAATTCCCCCCTGATATTTACTATCTCTCTGACCTGGGCTAAGTCACCGGCCTTCTCTTGGCTCTGGCTTCCTCAGCTGTAAAATGTTGGCTAGGCAGATTCCAAGGTAGAGGTTTCTTTTCAGAGAGGGCAGCATGGTGCAGGGCAGTGGCAAGAGAGTAGTGGCTCTGGAGTCTGAGGGCCTGCATTCAAATCCTGCCTCTAATAATTGGTAGCCGTGAGACTTTGGGCAAGTCACTCCACCTGCCTTTCAATACTTAATCTGTAAAATGACCAGGTTGGATGGGACAGCTTTGGATGTGTCTTTGAACTGTAGACTTAGAATCCAATTAATCAGTTCATAATGGGAACAATAGATAGACTTTTTGTAGAGGTTTATTGATGAATTTAAGGGGGCCTGTGAACTTGGATATATATGTGTGTGTGTGTGTGTGTGTGTGTGTGTGTATGTGTGTATTTTTATACATATACACATGTATATATGTGGTTTTATACATGTATGTATATACACATATATATTTGTGTTATATATTTTAAGTATATAAACATCTTTGTTTTCACTAGCCTCTGACTGGAATTGAATATTTCCTTCAATTATTTAATAAGATTATCCTAAGATGAGGTCCATAGCTTTCACTGGATAGCCAGAGAGTCCCATAACACAAAGAAAGGTTAAGAACCTCTTTTATTTTATACTTTTAAGGGAAAGCTAGATGATAAAACTGAAGAGATACCCAAAGACCACATGGAGGGAGACGAGGACAAGAGAAGGTGGCTTGGGCAGCATCCCGTCACTCTGAACCTGGCTTCATCTAACACCTTCCAAATTAGGGCACCATCGGACCCTCAAACCGGAGCAACAGATCAGAGCCATGAAGCTGGGCAGAGGGAAGTGATAGAGTCAAAGATGCCAGCAGAGATCCTCAGGCACAAAGGTCTTCACTCCGAGGTAGGAGGAGGCCTTGCAAGAGGCCGGAGCCAGTACTTGTTACATTGATACGCCAAGCTCTTGCCAGTTGGGTGAGTGGGTCTCCTGGGTGATTATCACCCCATGCATCAAGACAGCTTGGGGAAACTGAGGAAGGCCAAATGTGGAAGAATGAGTGTGTGTGTATGGGGAGGGGTCTGCTCAGCTATCTGATTGATTTCTCCACTTCTGGGAGGGGTCAATTAGCTGGGAAACTGGACATTTTGGGCTGAGAAGATTTCAGGCACAGAAGATTCCTGATATGGGGAGGGGAAAAGCTGGCAGGGCAGAGACAGCTTGTTGAAGAAATACTGTGTATGAAAAACCAGAGCTTTTTCAAACTCCGACAGCCGTTCTTTACTTGCCATATTGATTGTGTTTTTAATACAAGCTCAGGATTTTCTATTTGTGCCTCTTAAATTCCATCTTACTGAATGGAATTGGTTACCACCTGTCAAATTCACCTAAGTGGCTTTCCATCTCTTCGTTTTGCCAGGGATGATATCGTACATTTGTACAGTACTTTAAGGTTTATAAAATACTTTGCTCACACCAACCCCAGGAGGAAGTCGAGACAGCGTAGGTTTTACGATCTTCATTTTACAAATGATACTCAGAGAGGGAAAGAAGCCTGCCCATAGTCACACAGCTAGCAAGTGATGGAGGAGAAGCAGGGGCACAGAAGCGATGTTGGGGACTTTTGCTTACAAATGCTCAGAATTTCCAGCACCCAGTCCTGTGCTCTGTCCTTGGCTGCACCGAGGGCAGGGCTCCTGAACTCCCCGGTGTATGGGTGACCTGTTTGGAAGGGCCCTCATTTGATTGGATGGATAAGCACTTAGAAAACCTATTATAAAGTCCCAGAAGCCTCTTGGTTACATTGAACCTAATGTGTTTGTTTAATAAGAAGGCTGGATGCGGGTCGCTTATCTATTGACGAGCCTCGCCAAGCTTTTTGAAAATAAGTGCTGCATCATGAATGCATCGATACCAGGGGTCGGACTCCAACCTCTCAGGCCCTCCCAACTCGGAGCGGCTGTACTTTTTGAGTTCTGTAGTGTTTTGAACCTTTCCTCCCAGTACAATGGCAGCCCCTGTGTAGCAGCACAGTACATATAGACAGAATTCAAAGGCTTAGTACACAGAGCTCAGCCTGTGAGTCATCAGACTCAATTGACCCAGGCGGCAAGTCCACCTGAATTAATTAGATTGCTCTCATCGATTAGCCTCCATCTACCGATCTCTCCCTTGAACTTCGTCTCTGTCGTGACATCCCCGAAATATGAGGAAAATGGCTATCTTTTCATCGTTGTTCCAGGACAGTAAACACTTAGATTATAAACAGTAAATACGGGACAGAGGTAGCCCTCGTGCAGGAAGACTGAACGAACAGGTGCTTTTAGCCACTGCTGCTTTGAAAATATCTCTCGCTGGAGGGGGGGAAGTGTATCCCGTGCAAGGAAAATCAATTTAGGGGAAAATGACATATTTCCCAGTAGTATTGAAAGCATAGATAGATGATGTAAATTGCTGATAAGTAAAAGGAGAAAGGTGTTCATTTACCACTGATTGTCCGCTCACATGTATTTACCAGGAAGGGAAGAAAGTCATGTTTGTCTCTCTCTGGCTTGGGGACTGAGGGACCAATTTAATTGACGTCTGTGAGCCTACTCTCTCCCCCATGTGCCTGAGTACCCCTCCCCTTCCCCCTCCAGCTTACCATTTCTATCTCTAAAGCATCACTCATGCATAGGAGGCAGAGAGCATCAGGCAGTGGCAAAGAATTCAGGGGGTCTGGTTTGCTTTGACTCTTTCGGTCCATTGGAGGTAGGGGGGTTTGGGGGCCAAAAGAGAGCTGCCCACCTCCAATGCTTGGACCCTCACAAGATTGAAGAAATGACAAAGTAATTTCAAGGATGCTAGGAACTGTGGGGTATGTGTGTGTGAGTGTGTATGTGTGTGAGTGCATGTGAGGGGGGGATCAGGAAAGGCTTCTTTCGTGGAGGAGGAAGCGTCTGAGCTGTCCTTTGAGGGGGGGGGGTTAAGATTTTCTTAAGGGCAAGATGAGGAAGGATTGCATTTGAGACATAGGGGAGAGGGAAAGAAGAACATTCACAAAGATACAGACGGCCTCAGATCTTGGGCAGGAAGGGACCTCAGAGGTCATTGAGGCCAATCCCCCTCATCCTATAGATGAGGAAACTGAGGTACAGAGAAAGGAAGTGATTTGCACAGGGTCACTCAGCTTGGAAGTGTTTGAGATGGAATTGGAGTCAGGTCTTCATGGTGCCTCTCAAAGAGGATGGCCAGTCTGGCTGGATCATAAAGGGGAGTGGGGTGGGATGGAGAGGGGAAGAGAAACACCCTCAGAACATAGACTGGGACTACCACATTGGGAAGGGCTCAGTATAGAAGGCAAGAGGAGCCACAGAAGCTATAGGCTCCTCCTTCTTGGCTTTTCTGTGGTTTTTAACACTGTTGGCTACATCCTGATTCCTCTCCCTCCTCCTCGTTTTCCTTTCCATCCTCCCCACTTCCTCCTCTTCTTCCTCTCCCTCCTGCCCACCTCCTCCCCTTCTTCCTCCTCCTCCTATTCCTCTCCCTCCTCCCCACTTCCTCCTCATCTTCCTCCTCTTTCTCCTCCTCTTCCTGTCCCTCCTCATCTTCATCTTCCTCCTCCCACCCTCCTTCTCCTTTTCTTCCTTCTCTTCTTCTTCCTCTTTTTCCTCCTCTCTCTCCTTCTGCCCCCCTCATTCCCTCTCCTCTCATTCTTCTTTCCCCTCCTCCCCTTCCTCTTCCTCCCCCTCCTCTTGCTCCTCCTTGCCATAGTGATCTGCCTCTCAATTCTCCTCTGACTGCTCCTTCTCCTTCTCTTCTCCAGGATTCTCCCCACCCCATCCCTCCCAGGGTCCTTTCTCTCATTCACACACCTTTCCATCATCCAAGTCCTGATTGCTTCTCTCCTTGAACATCACAGTCCCCTCCTAGTCAGTTTCCTCAGCTCCAATCTCTCCCCACTCTCTACCCCTTTCTCTACAGCACCCAAAAAGCCTAAAACCACAGATCTGACTGTCATCCAGGTGCTCAAAAGTCTTCATTGCCTTCCCTATTGCCTCCAGGATAAAAAAAAAGTCCTCTGCGGCATTTAAAGTCCTCCACCTTATTTACAAAGCAAGCACTTGATAAGTATTTTCTCCTTTGATCTTCTAACACCCTGGGGATAGGTTCTATTATTATGTCCATTTTTACAGATGAAGAAATTGAGGCAAGCAGAGGTTAAGTGACTTACCCAGGGTCACAGAGCTAGTAAGTGTCTGAGGCTAGATTTGAACTCAGGTCTTCCTTTCCACTGGGCCACCCATCTGCCCCTGGCTACATAGTGATGACCACATGGTACGTGCATGCTAAAATCCTGTTTAATTAACCAGAATTGCATTCAAGTTACAGTGGGTCAGAGTTGAAGTTAGTATAAGGAAGAGCGAATGAGGAGCATTATGGAGGGACAGAAGGGGCTACCTGTGGGAGTACTGACCTCCCTATCAGTATAGCTTGGAAGTAAAGCTTAGGTGAGCATTTACTTGCAGGGGATGCCCTCAGAGGGAAACTTTGATGAACTAGATGGTCCTGAGGCCTTTCCAACGCGGTAATTCTGGGAAACCATCAAATTTTGGAGGCAGACAAAAGTCGTCGGATGCTAGATTCCAAACTGAAAAGAACCCCAAATGTCATTTCACAGAGGAGGAAACTGAGGCCCAGGGAGGGGAAGGGACTTTTCCAAGGTCACACATAGAATCATAGCTCCAGAACTGAAAGAGACCTCAGAGGTTTTCTAGCCCAAACCTCTTTTTTGACAAAAAAAGGAAACTGAGCCCCAGGGAGGGGAAGGGACTTGTCCAAGGTCACACACAGAATCATAGCTCCAGAATTGAAAGAGGCCTCTGAGGTTTTCTAGTCCAAACCCCTTATTTGACAAAAAAGGAAACTGAGGCACCGGAGAGGAAAGTAAATGTCCCAAGGTCACAGAGAGATCCTAGCCCTAAAGCCATAAAGGCCTTTCTTCAGAGACCATCTACCTATCCATTTAAAGGGTAAGAAACAGACCCATAGAGATGAAATGACCAGGCAGCTAGGTGACCCAGCAGATACAGGCCTGGGCTTGGAGTCAGGAAAAATGAGTTCAAATCCAGGCTGAGAATAATATTAGCCATCTGACCCTGGGCAAGTTACATAGTATCATTGGTCTTGAAATTTAGTGGGAGGCATTAAGGGGCAGGTCCTGTGGTGGATAGAATGTTGGACTTGGAACCAGAAAGACTCATCTTCCTGAGTTCGAATCCAGCCTCAGACATTTGCTAGCTATGTGACCCTGGGCAAGTCACTTAACCCTCCTTTCCTCAGTTTCCTCATCTGTAAAGTGAGCTGGAGAAGAAAATGGCAAACCACTTCAGTATTTCTGCCAAGAAAACCCCACATGGGTCACAGAAAGTCAGATGTGACTGAAAAAAGATGGCTCAACAACATAATTAAGGAGCATTGGGTCTAATTCCCTCATGTTACAGAGGAGGAATCTGGGAACCAAGGAAATGACTTATCCAGGGTCACTCGTTAGCTTCTAGACATAGATCCATAAGGAACACAGAAACCATGCAGTAGAATTACCTTATTTTACAGAGAAGGAAACTGAGGCACCAAGCAATGAAGTGGCTGATACCATGCCACAAAATGTCATAGAGCTTGAGGGATTAGAGACCTTAGGCTCAGGCAGTCGAAGTGATTTGTTAAGGGCACAAATTGTGTCCTTGATCTTGAGATGAAGAGGGGGGCCAGAGAAACAATTTAATGCCATTTTGTAAAAGATATAAATAAGGCCCAGAGAAATGAAATGACTTAGCCAGGGCCACTCATATAATCTTAGACTTAAATGTGTAAGTGGCCTCAGAAGCTATGTAGTCGAACTACATTGTTTTACAGAATTGGAAACTGAGGCCCAGAGAAGTGAAGGGACTTAGCCGGGGCCACTCATATAATGCTAGATTTAGATATGTGAGTAACCTCAGAAGCCTTCTGGTCTAAACCATTTTATTTTCCAAGTAGTAAACTGAAGCCTAGGGAAGCAAAATTACTTGCTCAAGAGCCAAATATATTCTTAAATTTTAAGGTGCAAGGGACCTCAGAGACCATGTAATCCCTCTTCTTATTTTCCAGAGAAGGAAACTGAGGCCCAGAGAGGTGAAGTGATTTATCTAGGGTTACTCTTATGTTTCTAGACATTAAGTTGTCAAGGACCCCAAAAGTCTAAACTCCTCATGTTACAGAAGAGAAGACTGCTGCTCCATAAGATGGAATACCTGGGGCAGCATCATGCATGGGATCATAGCGCTAGAATGGGAGGAGACCTAAGAGGCCATATTGTTTTATGGAGGGGGAAACGGAGGCCCAGGAAACTGAAATTTCTTCTTCAGTGTTACACATAGTATCCTAGAGGCTGAACTAAAAATAAGCCTCAGGGGCTACCCCCTGATTTTATTGAGGAGTAAACTGAGGTCCAGAAGAATGAAGTGACTTACCCAGGGTGACTTATATGATGCTAGACATAGACTTATAAAGGATCCCAGAAGCCATCTGGTCCAAGCATCTTATATTCCGAAGGGGGGAAACTGAGGCCCATGGAGATTATGCGACTTTGCCAGCATCACCCATAGGATCCTAGTTCTAGAGATGGAAGATAACTAAGAGACCTTGCTAAAGTTCCACCCACATTGGATCCTTGCTCCAGAGCTGGGCAGGGCTTCAGAGACCATTGGGTCCAACCAATTTTACAAAAGAGGAAACTGAGTCTCATGGAGTTGAAATGACCTGATCCAAGTCAAATATTCATAAATCTACTCCTTTAAGATACCTCAGAGACCATTTGGCCCACTTTCCTCATTTTATAAATTGAAAATTGAGTTCCATAGACATGATGTGACTTGTTTGATATCACACATAGGTTCCAAAAGCTAGACATATAAGTCAAGACCTCAGAAGTCAGAGGATGAATAGTAAGGCCCAGAAAGGGGAAGTGACTTGTGTGGGGTCACACATAGGTTCATAGCTCTAGACTTGGCCAACCTCTTCATTTTACAGAGATGAAAGCTTAGGTAGAGAAATAATTGATACCAGGCCACCCAAAGATTGTAGGGAATCTTGGGGATTGTAGAGATTGTAGGATTTGGAAGGGACCTCAAAGGCCATTCAGTCCAACCACTTGATTTTACAGATGAGGAAATTGAGTCCCTTGGAACTGAATTGACTTGTCCAAGTTTACTCACAGGATCTTAGATCTAGAGCAGCAAAGGTGCACCTCAGAGGCCATCTTGTCCAACCATCTTGTTTGATAGAAGAGGAAATTGAGGCCAAGAGAGGTTACTTACCCAAGGTTACAGTCAGGTCACAGACATAGAGCTGTGCAGGGGGAATTTCAAGGTTTTCTAGTCAGATCTCACTTTACAGAATTGAAAAATGAGGCCTAGACAATGAAGTGCTTTGGCCAAGGTCACACATAAGATCATAGGACCACAGACTTTAAACTGAAGGGATCTCAGAGACCAGCTTGTCTAGCCCCCTCATTTTGCAGTAGAGGAAACTGATGATGAAGGAAATTCATGACTTGCCCAAGGTCCCACAGGAAGTACACGAAGGTGAATCTGAACCCATTTCTTATGACTGTAGGATGGAAGCTTTCCTTTCCCTTGTGGCATAATGCTGCCTTCCATCTGAGGCCAGTGTGGTGACTCAGTGATTAGGCCAAGAGGCAGATCATGATATTTTGAGGTTCTGTACCTGCCTCCCATACAGGAGCCCAGGAAGCCATGTTCTCAGCATGGCTACACTGGGGCCACCAGGCAGCGCTGCAGTGGATAGAGCCCCAGGCCGGGAGTCAGGAAGACTGCTTCTCCTGAGTTGAAATCTGGCTTCAGACAGTTACTAGCTGTGTGACCCTGGGCAAATCGCTTCATCCTATTTGCCTCAGTTTCCTCATCTGTAAAATAAGCTGGAGAAGGAAATGGCAAAGCACTCCATTATCTTTGCCAAGAAAGCCTCAAATCAGGTCAGGAAGAGTCAGACATGGCTGAAAAAACTCAACAACAATGATTCAACCTGTAACTTACTTATTGTTGGTATTGTGGGCAGTTCACTTTTGAGCCTCAGTTTCCTCATCTGTCAAATGAGCTGGAGAAGGAAATGGTGAACCACTCCAGTATCTCTGCCAAGAAAATCCCAAATGGGGTCATGAAGAGTCAGACATGACTGAACACACTGAGGGAAGAGTATTTGCCCCCCAAAGGGAAATGTTTGGAAGGCAATGCTCATATGTATGTATCAACTCTCGAAAGGCTGCTGTAAATTAATCTGTGATCACACTGCCCCTAATGGTGCGTGAGTGCAACTGTCCCTGGCAATCGGCAGTTCACAAAGCCTTTTCTTCCTACTTGCCCTACAAGGCAAGGCAAGGAATACGTGTATCATCCTTCCCTTTTTATAGATAGAGAAATTGAGGCTCTGAAAGAGTTAGTCACTTACATATGATACATAATGATACTTGATTAAATGCATTAGAGAGGAATTGTGGCATAGGGGAGAGAGAGAGTCAGGAAGCCTTGGGTTCAAACCCCATACATTCTGGCCATGTTACCCTGGACGAGTCACCTAACCCCTCAGTCCTCTAGGCAATTTTCTTTGACTATAAGTTACAGAGAAGGTACCAATCTCTATTGGTAGAGGGAGCTTCCTCATTGGCTAGTTCCCTAGACCAATGAAATCACAGCCTCTGTTTCTTTTCCTTAGCCTACTACGTACAAGGCACTGGAGATACAAAGCTAAGAATGTGACAATCCCTACCCTCAAGAACCTTACATTCTATCTGGATCCCAACCTCACCATGCCTTAGTAGAGTGAATTCAAGAATTGTTATGGCCCCCAAATCCAACCACCCCAGAGAGTGATGAGTATCTCCACGTTCTGTGGATTGCTCCAGATTTCTGCATCCAAAGACCACCTTGACTTTGCGTGTCCCTTAATGCACAATGCTCTATATGTGGTATATATTTGTTGAAGGAAGTGAATGAATGACTAGAGCTTGGTCATTTTTCAAAGCCTGTTAACAATGATATAGTGTAAATAGCATTGGCCTTAGATTCAGTGTAAGAATAGGCGCCATTGACTGGCCTCCTCCACTTAAAAGTAATTACCTTTGTCATGTAAGAACATTTATTGATTATATCAATCAATCTGGACCAGGTGCCAAAGGTCTGAGCACCTCCTTGAATCAATCAAAGCTAATTCAACTAGGGGGCCACAAGAAATCTGTTTTGATTGGCTGAGGGAGACGGTAATGCCCTGTGGTGCCTCTATCAAATGAGGGAGGGAGTTTAGAACCTAAGAGATGTTGAAGGTCTGGCAACAGAGGTAAAAAAGTGAGGCCATGCAGATGTGAGCCTAACAGAATCAGCAACATAGGACAGATCTCAGAGAAGAAAGGAAAGTAATACTTAGCTTGACAGAGAAGGCAGAGATCCTGTATCTGCCATAGGCCCTCAGGCATCTCCAAGCAGAAGACCTGAGCTGGTAACACCCATTCTGGCTATTTCCTTAAGGAAGGAAGACAGTTCCAAGAAAGGCTCTCCTATTTCCGCAACTTCCCCTCCTGGTATTGCTTTTTTACTCAAACATTTCTGGTAACCTGAATTTTGCCTCAGCCATAAAGAGGCCAGGGAGTAGCTGGAAATAAATAGAAATATAAATGTAAATTAAGGCAGATTCCCAACTTCTTCCTGAATTTAGCAATTTTTCTAAATGAAAGTTAAGAGTAAGTGTGACTATGCTCCTAACTTTTCCTTTGCTATAAACTCTATGAAGCAATAAAGGAGGGTCACATGTGTCTCCAAGGAGTCATTATATTTCCCTTATGCTAAAAAATGAATTTTTAAGGGCAGCTAGATGGCGCAGCAGTGGATAGAATGCCACACCTGAAGTCAAAAAAAAAAAAACCTCATCTTCCCCTAAAAAGAATAAAAATGACTCATCTTCCCGAGTTCAAATCAGGCCTCAGACACTTACTAGCTATGTGACCCTGGGCAAATCGCTTCACCCTATTTGCCTCAGTTTCCTCATCTGTAAAATAAGCTGGAGAAGGAAATGGCAAAGCACTCCAGTATCTTTGTCAAGAAAACCCCAAATGGGGTCATGGAGAGGCAGACACAACTGAAAATGACTGCTCAACAACAAAAATGAGTTAATTATTGTAATATTGTTACACTGGAAAGACTTGGGTCTTTGACATATAATAACAGCAATAGGCTGGTAAATGTTTAACAACTGGCCCTCTAGGAAAAAAAATACCCACAATACACTTTCAAATTTAATCTACATTATTTAGATTTTTTACATCATTTTCTTAAATCTAGAAATTAACAACCTAATAAAGCCCTGAGATAAAGCATTTGCTCATTTCTGAGGTACTGAAAATGTAAGAATGGGCTCTCTTGAGCCCCTCTCAGCACAGTAGCTATGCGATTGTGACAAGTCATTTTAGTCACAGATGAGCTGCTAAGATGTGGCAGTGGAGGGAGCTTCCATACCGGGAACTGCCCACCCAAAGGAAAAGATTCATCTAAACCAAAGAATCCTTCCACTGCCTAGCTCTGGGGGGCTGGAGGGGGCAGAGAAATATCAATATGTAGGCCTTAATGGTCATCTGGTTCAACCCCTCTCATTTTACAGAGAAGGAAATGAGCCCAGAAAGGTAAAATCTTTGGCACTCCAAACCCTTCACCATCTGGCTCCAGCCTCCCTTTTGAGGCTTACTGCATCCTCACATCAAATACTCTAGGATCCAGCCCATATGGTTTATGCACCGGCCCTCCTGCATACACTCCATCTCCAGTCCCCACGCATTTGCACTGGCCGCATTTCTGACTGGGAATATTTTTCCTCTTTTCCTCCCCTCTTTAGAACACTTAATTTCCTTCCAAGTTCGACTCAAATGCCATCTCCTTTGTGAGGCCTTTCTTTCCTCAGCTTCTGCCTGTTTGGACCTCCCCCCACCTTTGTATTTACCAGTTGGATTGTGTATTTACTTATTTACTCCCTTATCTAATCTTTGAAGACAAAGAGCTTTCCTTTTGTATTCTCGGTGCCTAACACATAGTAAAAACTTAATATTTGTTGACTGACGAAGTCACTTGTTGAAGGTGATCTAGATAGCAAGTGATGGACCCTAGAGCTTGGGCTCTTCTTACTCTACTGTGATCTCTTCTCATTTGACCTCAGCTCCTCTGGCTTCACACTCAATGCTCTCTCTCTCCTCAGCCCTCTTGCTTCTGGAAAAAGGACTGTTTAACAACTTAGAAAAATGGAAGAGGAGTTGTCAGTAGCCTGTCTCCCTCTAGCTGGTGCTTGGGTACCATAGCCTTCTCAAACCCAAGGTCTCCTCCACTTCTGGGGAGGCTGTAGTCAAATGTTCCTAGGAGAATCCAAGGCTGCATCCTCTAGGGGCAGAAATTGATCCATCACCTGGGCAGAGAGATAGGAAGCCTCTGCTTCTCAAACCCTTTCCAGCTGACAAACAGTATCCTCTCACCAATGCTGGAAGTCGGTAGGAAGGGCAAGAGTTATGACAATCTCCATTGCCTCCAGATGAAGTAGCTGAAGGTCAGCGAGAGAGAGAGTGCCCAAGGGAATTGGCCAGATCCACTTACAAGGTTAAAGGGACCTTGGGAGATAAGATAAGATACACAGGTATGATTCTCTCCATTTTACAGATGAGGTAAAACAAGGCAGCATAATTTGGTGCAGTGTTAGATCTGTGAATTGCAGCATTAATATTAGGGCAAGTCTGACCTCAGAGATAAGAAGATCTGGATTCAAGCTCTGCCTCTTACTTTGTGGCTAGGAAACCCTGGGTAAGTCAATTGTCCTCTTAGTGTCCCCGAGAACTTGCTAAAACTCTACATTGAAGAACAGTTGAAGACTGGTATTGTAGAGTGAAGTTTCCTCATTGGCAGTTCCTTCCATCAATGGCATCCCTCCACTGTTGAAATCACTGGTCCATTCCCTATCCCTACAGGTTGATTTGCTGGACTGGGTGAACTGAAGTTACATGGCAAGAATGCCTGAGAAGACTGGAGAGGGAATTTGGTGGTGGTGAGACTCCATAGTAGGAGAATGCCAAGTTCACCCAGTCTACAATTAGACCCAAAGGCGACAGGCACTCTGACCCCTTGCTAAGCATCACGAATCTCTTTGAGATGACATGGCCACTCTTGATTGGGCCTTAAGTGACTGGGGGTGGCTGTAATTCGTGTTGCATATTAATAATACTCTCTCTGAGTCTCAGTTTCCCCTCTGTAAAAACGAGTGCCCTAACCCTTACACCGTCTGTTTTAATTAGCTGCTCTGAGGAGAAGGTCTTGCAAACCTTAAAAGTGTCCCTGGAAGGAAGTGGCAGAGTCTACCTGGAGCCCATGGTTTCTGTCTCTGGCTCTCAAGCTCCTTCCACTCCAAGAGAAGTGGAGCCCCATGTCCCCCAGCTCCTAGGCATGATGGAACAGTCCTCTTACCCTGTCCCCTTATGGCCTTTTCAGTCATCATTGAACTACAAGGACTTTGGGGCACCTTGGCTATTTAGGCTTTTGTATTCTGACAGAAAACACCCCATTTGGCTGAGAGAAATGACTCCCCACCTCCCCCACGAGCAATAGGTTTTATTGTCTCTAAGGCTCTCAGACATGAGTCAGTCTGACAATCTCCAGTCAAATGCTGGACCCCACATCTTCATACTCAAGAAGGTAGGAAGGCGGCATCTCGAGCTTTCACCGTTTCCTGGAATTGGGACAAATGCCGCATTTAACCAAGCGCTGTTATTTGGAAAATGGCTAATGCAATTGTTCTCTGAAGCTCCCAGCTCCCTCTTGGTTGTTTGGTAGTACTCATTTTAAGAGGCTTGATTCCGAGGCTTTCTCGTTAAATCCACTCTGACCCTTCTAAACAAGTGGAGAAACAGCAGCAAGTAGCTGTTGGGATTTTTTTTCAGATGAAAAAGTCTGAAGCCCAGAGGACAAGGGACATTTGGCTAATGGGCCCATGGAGAGTCAAAGTTGGAGTCCCATGAAGGCCACTGTCTTCTAATTCTGAGCTAGCTGTGTTCTGCCTATCTTCTCTTAGCTAATTTTTTCTTGTCCCAAAATGTATTTCTTCCTGTTTGTTTGCCCTCGGCATGGAGGGAGGGAGAGAAGGGAAGGGGCCCGTGGCTAGAACTCTGGGACTTCTGTGCCCTGTGGCCTTGACACTATTGCAAATCTTCTTCCTTCTTCCCCCTGTCCCCAACCATTTCCATTTACAGATGGGGAAACTGAGGCCCAGAGGAGCAAAGGGACTTGTCCAAGGCCATACAGTTAGTTGCGGAAAAGCCAGGATTAGAACCCCTGAATTTTCTCAGACTATTTAGTCTGAGAAACTAATATAGACGCTGTGACCTGGGAAGACAAACACAGTTTTCCTGATGACAAAAAGGGATTGCCCAGAATCATTTCAGGCTTTGCTAGCCATATTCCCAGATGAAAAGTCAAGAATCTGGGTGGAAATCAGGAAAGGCAATGACCCCTCCATCATCCCTCCTCAAGCCCTCTTTCACATTGCCTTTGCCTCCCTCATCTAGACCTGAGAACAGAAAAGCTTTGTTGTCGGCAGACTGAGGAAGCCCCAGTTCCAGAGAAGGTCAGTAGTTATTGGTAAAACAGTCCCAGAGAGAGGAGAAGACCCTTATGACCTGAGCATTAAGAATACTGGGAAGAATCTGTAGATATTTTGGGGCAGATATAAGATGCTAATGAAAAAACCCTGTCTGTTTTCTGTCAATTCCCCAAACAAGTAGACGTGTCCAGAACACCCAGTGATACAAAATTTGGGGACTATACTGAGAAACTCATAGCTGGGCTTTCCGCTAAGCATAAAAAATGCTGTTTCAATACAAAGCTCTCCAATCAAAGAGGGAGTATCCAAAGACAGATTGCCAGATTCCCATGGAGGCCTAGGAACAGCTAGAGACCCTAGTAGACCTCCACATATCCCAGGGCCTGTTGCTAGGCCTGGATCTCTTCTACCACATGGGAACCACCAGCTTACAGCAAGTAGCTCGCCAGAAAGGACTTCTGTCCCCCAGAGGGGAGACTATGGGCAATTTGGATCCATCACGGGAGTGAATTATGCTAACATTGATGCATAGCTGTGTTAGAAGAAAAAAAATTGCTGCAAAGCTTTGTGGGAATGACTTTTAGTATCCGCAGAGTCATAAGGTGGCAAAGCCTGAAGTCAGGTGGCAAGAATGGCTCAGAAGACTAGAGAGGCCATTTGGTGGTGGTAAGACTCCACAGCACAAGGGTGCTGAGTTCATCTACAATTTAGGCTATAATTCAGCCTAACGGGAGACATTGTTCTGGCTTTGTGGATGGTGGTCCACTGAGACTGATCGGAGGAGAAGTTGTAAAAGCTGTGGAATTGCATGAGATCTGATTGGAACAAGTGCATGTTGACACAACATCAGCCAACTTAGCTTTGTAATGATTTAGGAGAACGAGTCAGAGATTTCAACAGCACGAGATTCTTGGGATATCTGGGTGATCTTTGGAAAGACACCAGAACAACATGAAGACAGATGGATATAATTGATAGACCACTTAGAGTGGGGATTCAAAACCTAGGGTCTGTGACCCAGAGCTTTTCTTTCAAATTATTTTGATGACTCTTTGTTGTTCAGTCATTTCAATTGTGTCCAACTCTTCGTGACTCCATTTGAGATTTTTGGGCAGAGATACTGGAGGGGTTTACCATTTCCTTCTCCAGTTAATTTTATAGATGAGGAAACTGAAGCAATTAAGGTTAAGTGACTTGCCCATAGTCATACAGCTTATACATATCTGAGGCCAGATATGAACTCAGGAAGATGAGTCTATTTCAAGGTAATTGGCTTACTTGCAATCCTATGCATTTAATTTTAGGCATTTAAAAACTCTATTCTGAGAAGGGGTCCTAGGCTTCACAAGATTAGTGGAGAGATCTATGCCACAGAAAAGGTTTGGAGGTTTAGGGGAAGCCAGTGAGAAGTTGTCAATTGCCACCTGCCAGTTTTGCGGAGCCTCTGTCAAGTATGCAGCTTAAACTGTCTCTTTGCAAGAAATGAGCACTGAGCCAAGAGAAAATAGCAAATGCTATTCAGCTGCCGTGTCCAAAGAATCCAAGAACCCGGGACTTTGATTGAGGGGCTGAGGGGCCGAGAGGAGGGAGATACTATTAAAGGCAATTTGTAAATAACTAAGCTGCTCTTGCTGAACCAAGCTTGGGGGCCAATGCAATGATATGGTTATGGGAGATGGCGTATTATGTATGAGGAACAAGAAATAGGACAGGGTGAGTGGATCAGAGAGAGACAGAGAGAGAC
>CM053628.1:48035777-48082658 GCA_028646595.1 Phalanger gymnotis
AGAGAGAGAGAGAGAGAGAGAGAGAGAGAGAGAGAGAGAGAGAGAGAGAAAGAGACAGACAGAGACAGAGAGACAGAGAGGAAGAGAGAGACAGTGATACAGAGAGAGACAGAGAGACAGAGAAAGAGAGAGAGAGACAGAGAGAGAGATAGAGAGACAGACAGAGAAAGAGAGAGAGAGAGACAGAGACAGACAGAGAGAGGAAGAGAGAGAGACAGACAGAGAGAGAGAGAGACAGAGACAGAGACAGAGAAAGAGACAGACAGAGAGAGACAAAGAGACTGAGAGAGAGACAGATAAGAGAGAGACAGAGAAAGAGATAGAGACAGAGAGACAGAGAGGAAGAGAGAGACAGAGAAAGAGAGACAAAGAGACTGAGAGAGAGACAGAAACAGAGAGAGATAGAGACAGAAAGAGGAAGAGAGAGACAGAGAGAGACAGAGAGGCAGAGAAAGAGAGAGAGAGAGGCAGAGAGACAGAGAGAAGAAAGAGAGGGGGGAAAGAGAGAGAGAGAGCATGAAGAACAACAAAGTGCAATAGGATTGTAAAGGGAGGAAGGGGCCAGCTTGTGAAGGGCTTGAAACGCCCGACAGAGGGTTTCGTATTCTACAAGAAATATGGAGACTCTCTGGGAGTTTTTGAGTAGGGAGGAAGCATAGTTAGAAGGGTTTCTTGATATGGGATTTCCCTTCCAGGATCCATATAGGTAGACAGTGACAGCAACATACTTAGAAAGTGTCAACCTTGCAATGATAGACTCCAGTGGTCCCCTGTCACCTCCAAGATAAAATACAACATTCTCTGCTTGGCATTCAAAGCCAAAGCCAGCCCCCTCGTACTTCTCCAGTCTTCTTACCCCTTAATCCTCTACGGATACTCTTTGATCCAATGACATTTGGACTCTTGACTGTTCCACCAAGACCCTCTATGTCTCTGCTGTGGGTGTTTGCTCTGTCTCCCATGCCTGGAATGCTGCCCCTTCCTTGCTCTAACTACTGCCCTCCCTGGCTTCTTTTAAGCCCCACTTAAAATCCCACTGTCTACAGGAAGTCTTTTCCAACCCCTCTTAATTCCCGTGCCTTCGCTTTGTTAATTATTTTCTATTTATCCCGTATATAGCTTCTTTGTACATATTTATTTGCATGCTGTTTCTCCCGCTAGATGATAAGCTGCTTGAGGGCAGGGACTGTTTTTTTTGTTTGTTTTTTACCTCTTTTTGTATCCCCAATGCTTAGTACAGTGCCTGACACATACTGGTTGGTTGGTTGGTTGGTTGTTGTACTTTGTTCTCGAAGGGGACCAAAATGACATCATTATGTTAGAGTCAAGTTACATTGTGTCCAGCTGTGGCTCATCAGACCCATATCAGCTCAGCATGCTCTACCACAGGTTGGGCACAAGTAGTTCATGTGAACATTTGGGGTGACACATACTTAACGAATGTTGATTGCTTGAACATGGAAGTCTAGAGGTGCACCTTAGCACCCTCAGGAAAATACACAATGTGAGTGTTTCAGCCTCACTCTGCTGCCCATGCTGACTCTAAGGCTTGAGTAGAAGGTCTAGTAGGGTCAATATGTGGCATTCCTAGTGCATACACACAATGTTACCAGGAATGTTACCAGGTTTTATGCTTTGCTCACTGATGTTTGAATAAGGGCCACATTGGCATTTGACTTGTGCTTTGAGGTTTCAGAAGATGGAGAGACTCATAACCCTTATGCTTCTTTTTTTTTGAGGCGGGAAGGCAGGGCAATTGGGGTTAAGTGATTTGCCCAAGGTCACACAGCTAGTAAGTGTGTCAAGTGTCTGAGGCTGGATTTGAACTCAAGCCCTCCTGACTCCAGGACTCTACTCACTGTGCCACCTAGCTGCCCCAACCCTTATGCTTCTTGCTTGAGAGACAGAGAAAGAGGTTGAAAGAGGCTTAATGGCAATCCACGCTCCACACAACTACCAATATGGCAGCTCTGAAACACAGTCATGACCATGTCACTCTTTTCCTTAGGAAACTACCTCTTGTCTCTAACAGTGACTCTAACCTGGGATCTGGGAACTGGTAATTTTAATTTTCAGATTTTGTTGTTGTATCCAACTCCTCATGATTGCATTTGGAGTTTTCTTGGCAGAGATACTGGAGTGGTTTGCCATTTCGTTCTCCAGATCATTTTACAGGTGAGCAAACTGAGGCAAACAGGGTGAAGTGACTTGTCCAGGGTCATACACGTAGTAAGTATCTGAGGCCCTGTTTGAACTCAGGAAACCGAATCTTCCTGACTCCAGGCTCAGCGGTTAATCCACTGAGCCACTTAGCAGTCCCAATAGATAACTATTTCAACATGAGTGTTTTCTTTGTGACCCTATGGATTTTATTTTATGTATTTACATGTACAAATCTGAAAATAGGTCTGTAGGCTTCACCAGACTGCCAAAGGAAAGGGAACAAAGGCCCAGAAAAGGTCATTAAGAGCCTTGGATCTAGGGAAAAGCAGAAACTCATTCGTTTGGCTTAGAAAGTCCTTCATAATCTGGCCCTGGCCTACCTTTCCATCTCTTATTACATAGCACTCCTTTCATGCGCTCGCTTAAAGCCAAAGCCGTTGATTTGCTGTTCTTTGTACATGACATTCCATCTCCTCTCTCCATGGCTTCGTACGCATTGTCCCCCTTGCCTGGAACACCCCCACCCGTCCCCCCATGACCTCTAGCATCCAGCTTAAGTGCATATCTGTATTCTCTATCCCCCACCCCAGTTGTTTGTGTTTTCCTCTGAAAATCATTTTACGCACACACAATATGTGTATGCATATATGTGTGAATATATATGCATAGATTATATATAGATATAGATACTTTTTGGTGATGCTTACATCCCATAACACAATGCCTGGCACATAGTAGGCACTTGCCCCCACTTATAAGCACATAAAAGTTCTCCAAATGAATTGAATTATTTCCTAGCTTTGACCTTTTAGCCCAGGAAAGTTATCAGAGAAACAAGTGATGGTTTGAGGGCCTAATTCATTGTCAACACTTTTGGCAAGGTGATAGAGTTCTGCTTAGAAATCTTGGTATGCAGGGACCCAAGATTAGAAAGTGGAATGACAGAAAGCCGTTCTATATCAAGTAGGGAAGAGGCCAGGCAACTGGACCTATTTACAAGCAAGTTTGAGAGAGGTGAGGGGCCTACAAAAACATATCACAAGTCCTTTTGCCTTGCCGTAGCTTAGTTAATAAAGCACTAGGAATTGAAGTTAGGAAGAACTAGGTTCAAATCCTGCCTCAGACACTAGCTGTATGAGTCTGGGCACCTCACTTCAACTCTTGGGGCCTTAGTTTCCTCATCTGCAAAGTGAGGAGACTGGACTCAGTGACTTCGAAGGACTGTTCCAGTCCTGAGTCTGGAGGCTCCTGGGAAGAGTCTGTCAGAGTTCTTAGTGGGTGGGTATGAAGAAGCAACAGTGAGTTGGCAAAATTAAGTCTGATAAGAGCCCACTGATGGACTGCAAAGAAACTTGCCAGGTCTTGACAAAAACTTGAGAGGTGGTGGGTCAGATACAGATGGAAGCGGATTTTGGTCCAGTTGTGGGGCCTTCTAGAGGACAGAATGTACCTGCAGCAGGCTATGCTAACCAGCCCAAGCCATCTCCAAACCTCTGATTGGAACTGGAGGCCAATAGGACTGAAGACGCCAACAGGCATGAGTCAACAAATGTTTATCAAATGCTTACCATGTGAGGATACAAAAAAGGCAAAAACATCCTGCCTACCCCCAAGAAGGCCCCAGTGCAATGGAGGAGACAAGTACAAACCAGGTGTAACAGTAAAATGGGAGATAATCTCAGAGGGCAGGTACTGGCCAAGGGGCACTGGGAATAATATTCATGTTATAAGCACCATAACTATTCAGACAGTGATGAAGTTTGCTTAGGACACTTTAATCAAAATGGTTGATGTGTTTATTCACGTAGCTGGGGGAAACTCATACGATACATGAGTAGCCATGGGGTGTGGTGGAGACCAAGCTAGCCTCAGTTGGGAAGACTTGTGGTAATGCAGTTCTAATGCAGGTGAGTCATGTGGTCTTGGACAGCTCACCCAAAACTTAGAGTGAATTTACCCATGGAAATGCCAAGCCCCTGTATGAGGAAGTTTAGTTCAAAAAAGACATATAACTTTGAGGGCACGAGCCAGGGAAATGAGAGACATCCGAGCTAAGACTGGAGAAAACAAGACAGGCCACTCAATAAGAAAAAGCCCTAGGTGGCGAAGTGAGTAGAGCACGGGTCCTGGAGTTAGGAGGACCTGAGTTCAAATCAGACACTTGACACGCTTAGTAGCTGTGTGACAACTTGGGCAAATCACTTAACCTCAAGTGCCTTGCCTTACCCCCTCAAAAAAAAATAAAAAATACCACAAAAACACGAGAAGTAGATGATTTTGTTCTCCTTTATTGCCGTTCTTATGGCCGAGATACGGGATGGCTGAGTCGTTTTTTGTTTTTTGTCTTTTTTTAAAGGCATATAAAAAACTCATCTGGCTTTTGAACTGAAAGAGGTTTGCAGAGAAAGCCTTATTCTGTGTCCAGCAGCACTGTGCCTGGAGGTGTCCAACAATAATCCCACGCCCAGCAGAGAAGCGTCTAGCAGAGTCATGTCTGGCAGACTACTTGCCCAATGGAGCAGCATCCCATGAAGCAGCGTCCAACAGAGCAGTTCAGAGTCAGTCACGGGTCTGGGAGGCTCAGGGGGAGCAGTGCCATGACATTAATAAGAGGTATCGGTGATTCAGCCTTTTCATGCAGGTGCCTAGACCACACATGATCCCTGCATGGGTTCCCCAGCATGAGTGTTCCCTTCGTGTATGTGGTTCTAGCTGATCATGTATTTATTTGCAGGGGGATACCTTTCAGATTGAAGAGGAAAATGTGTTCTTGTAACTTTTCTTTCTATACTATTGAATTAATGGCTTGGTTTTGAACTAATTGTGTCCTCTGACTATTAAAGGTAAACACATTGGTTAGCTATGGTCTGGAGGGGATGAGGACTCACAGAATATCTTGCCCTTGGGTAATCTTTTTCCAGGGGACCACTCTCAAATGAATTGGGGTGAACCCCTAGATACGTCACAAGCAACACGAATCCCAGCTCGCCATCCCCCTCCATCACTTCTACTCCAAAAGTTCTCAGCAATTTCTTGCTTATCTTGCTAGAGGATTACCTCTAGTTGGAATTGTAAATCCAATATCAGGAAAGGTATTGGTGTGTTCTTTGGTAAGGTGTGACTTTCTTTGTTCTTTCTTTTTGTATTAAAAAAAAGGTTCAAGGAGAAAAGTCATCATCAGTGAAATCAGAGGCATTACTAGCAAACTTAGGGCAAAACAGGTTAAACCACGCAGCCCCGTGTCCTTTCCCATCTGGCATCACCCATACCGCACTCTCATCTTGACCAGCTTTGGCAGTGTGTTGGATGGGACACTCCAATCAGCTCCCAGCCTGGTGGCGTGCTGGATAGAGTGCTAGACCTGGAGTCGGTAGGTTGGAGCTCGAGTTCCAATCTGACCTCAGATACTTCCTTGCTGTGTACCCCTGGGCAAATCCCTTCACTTCGGTTTGTTTCAATTTCCTCAATGGTAAAATGAGGAAAACACTTTCTGCCCAGGGTTTTGGTGAGGATTAAATGTGTGAAGTACTTAGCACAGTTCATGGCACTTAATAGATGCTTGATAAATGCCTATTTCCTTTCTTCCATTTCCTCACCTCCCCATACCCCTCCCCCCTCATCAACTGTGACATTGCAAGAGAGAAAGAAATTATCCATCTCTTCTCAATGGGAAAATATATTCCAGAGACCAACTCATTAGTCTTTTGAAAAGTGAAATTATATTCTCGACTTGACATATGGATTAGAACCATAAGGTGGCAATGAGTAGTTTGGAATTGTTTCTAAAGCTCCTAAACACACCAGATAGGGTAATAATCAGTAGACCAGTTAATGAACAAGAGGTCTTCTATGGGGTCTCATTTGAGACACTGCATCTTCTCCCAGTCAAAAATTTTCCACCCCTTCCTCTGGATTGTTGCTTGCTTTCAGCTGGCCTCCTATTTATAAGAGCCAACAGACTAAATTTCAAAGGTAGTGGGAAGAGCAGGGTATTAAAAGTAAGAATTCCTGACTTCTAGTCCTGCTTTTGCCTGTAACTTACTCTATGACCCTGGACAAGCAAGTCACTCACTTTCTCTGTCTAGGTTAAAGCCTTCCCAGCTGTAAAATGGGAGCAGTTGGACAAGATGACTTGAAGATCTCTCCTAAGTTTAGGACTTGAGAGTTATATCTTTGGCTAGTCAAATGAGTTTAGGCAAGTATTTTTCCTATTCTCATCTTTGTTTGACTATCTGAAAAATAAAAATTGGGAGAAGCACTCAAAATGTAGCAATAAAAGGTTGTGGCTGTTGTCAGAGCTCATCTTACATAGATGGGCTTGTGAAGTGTGATTTAAGGGATGCTAAAAAGATCCCTCTGACCAAAAAATGACCCCACTCCTTTCGGCCCCCAAATTCTACCATTAAAGATCTGTTCCTTGGAATTTAGTGAGGTGAATTATTTCCTGTTAAAATGTAGATACACTGGAGAGAAGTCACCCATTTAGCCTTCCCAAGTATCAGTACCTCAAATACTTTCCAATGTAACATCTAGAAACTAGTGAAGGTCAATGCAAACACAGAATAATAAGAGTTTCGAAGGTGGAAGGGACCCCAGTTAGCTGTGCGGTGCAACATTCCTGAAAAGTAACCATCCAGATCTCCAGTAGAAGAGTACCTACTGTACCCTGAGACAATCCATTCCATTTTGGGAAATGGTAAGGAATTTGTACTGTTTTCCAGCTTAAATTTGCCTCTTTGCAACTTACACTCATTGTTTCTCATTACATCTCCTGGACCCAAACAGAACAATTCTAATCCTTCTACTATATGGTGTTGCTGTTATTCAGTCACTTTGGTCATGTCTGATTCTTCAAGACGCTTTTTGGGTTTTCTTGGTAGAAATACTAGAGTGGTTTGCCATTTCCTTTTCCAGCTAATTTTACGGATGGGTATACTGAAGCAAACAGAGTGAAGTGACTTGCCCAGTGTCACTCAACTAGTAAATGTCTGAGGTCATATTTGAACTCAGCTTTATCCGCTGTAGAGCCACCTAGCTCCACATACGACTATATTATGTGACAGCTCCTCAAACACTTGGCAATTTTTGTGTCCCTCTCTTGAGTTTTCTTTTTCAGGCTGAACACCCCTGTTCCTGTAACCCATCCTCACATATGTAAAGGCCCTATAAGCCTGAGGCCCTTTACCATCCAGTGGTTGCCCTCCTCTAGATGCTCAGCAACCTTTCAGGGTCCTTTTTAAAACGTGGCACCCAGAGCCTAAGCCAATACTTCAGATGTGGTTAGCCCAGGGCAGAAGACATCAGGATTCTCACTTCCCTTTGCATGGACACTGCATCTCCATGTAGCCTGTTTGTGTTAGCTTTTATGCTATTACATTACAATGTAGAGACACATTGAGCTTGTGGTATGGTAAGCTCCCCAGATTGTTTTCAGGCAAATTTATACTTTTCTATTTCAGCCTGCCCCACGTATATTGGTGAGGTTAAGTTTTTTGAACCAGTATGTGCAACTTTACATTTTTCTCTCTCATGGCATTCTGTTCCACCTGACTGTTGGAACATACTGGAGATGACCTCCAACCCATTACGTTTGAGCCACTTATTCCCAAGACTAGTTGTTCAGAGTTGCCCCTGGTTTTAAATGAGGGGTAATGGGAAACAGAGGGCATAAACGGAGGCTGTGATTGTGAAAGTGTCTGAGTTAATAACAGGAGCAGTTCTTCCTCTTCCTCCGTGGGAGGTCCCCCTTTTCTAACACTTGTCCACACTCTAGAATCTCTTTACTTAGTAAGAAGAGAGAAGGAGGATCAGGCATTCCCCTGGTCAATCCCCACCCCATCAGTTATTCTGAGAGTAGGGAGATATACATCTGGAAACTGGCATCCCAATGACTGGCCTTTGCCACAGACAGGCTATGTGGTCTTGGGCAAATCATCGATCTCCCTTTCCCTTTGGGAGATTAGACAGAATGAGAGTTAAGTTGGGAGGATAATAAAATCAGAATGGAGACAAGAAAGCCACTAGGTCAGTTGAAAGCATCGCCAACCCTTGTCATTTTGGGTTTTTATATTTGCACAGAATGTGACCCTTGCCAAATCTTTTGTGCCCCATAAATGCAAAAAGATTATCATTCTTCTCTTCAAGGTATTTTCATGTAAATACAGAGTTAACCTATATTCTTCCTTCTTGGAAGGGCTGAAAAAACGCATTGACCATCCAAGAACATTTGCAAATTTCAAGGCTCCGTCACCTTAGTGAACAAAAGGGAAAAAAGAAAGGCTCATTAGGCCCATTTCCAATTCTCGAAAGAAATCCTGGCTCTCAGCCAAGGTAGTCTCCAAAGATGCACATTCCTGAGGCTTTGCATCACTCAGAGCTGGGAGTCACAAGACATGGGCTAGAGCTCCAGGCCTGACTCACCTTGAGTTTCCCCTGAGATCAAATGGGGGAGATTAGGCTCACTTTCCTCTACACAGAGAGATGCTACAAGAATAAGTAGCCAGGTATGGAACTGGTAACCAAAGGATCTGAGTTCAAGCCCTGTCTCAGCCACTTACTGTGGGCTCATGTCAAGTGACCTGGTTTGATTTGATAAGCTAAAAGGTTACTTTCATCACTTATAATCTGTGAATCATCAAAAAGCCTTAATTTAAATTAAGACGGAAAAGATGACATCCACAGCATCAGAGTTGGCAAATCAGTCATCTCGACTCTTTATAAAGTGCCCGGATAGGCAGCCTGAAGGAGCGGACAGAAATCTTACCTCAGAGTCAGGAAATGCCGGCTTCAACAACTGCTTCTGAAACAGCTGATGCTGTAGGACCCTGGGGAAATCACTAGCTAGGGGAGGGAAACCTGCGGATTCGAAACCACATGTGGCCCTCTAGGTCCTCAAGTGTGGCTGCAGGTTCCGCACCCCTGCAACTAGACCTTTGAGTAGCGTTCAGGCAGCCTCTAAGGCTATCAGTTACTAGATCTGCATTGGTAGAAAAATCTGCAATCACAGGTCCGATGCCCTTTTGCCCAAATGGAGTACCCACGGAACATTAGGTTACATACTTGATGTTAGTAATATCTCATATTATCACTTTACAGCTTTACATAAGATCCTCACAAGAAGCCTGGCAGATAGGGAGTACAAGTAGCATCATCCCCATTTTATAGATGACAAAACAGAGACTCAGAGAGGGTAGGTGACTTGCCTAAAATCACATAGCAAGACATAAAGGAGGCAGAAATTAGATTTAAACCTAAGGCTTTTGCCACCAAATCCGAGGTTCTTTTTGGAATGCTATACTGTCTCTTCCTGAAAGGTAGGCTTTGGTGGCAGGTGGGTAGGCGAGACGTTCCAACAAGGTAGCTCAGCCTCCTTCCCCGGGGTCCAACCAAGATGCTTGTCTACTGAAGACTCCCTGGTGGTGCCCCAGTCAGTGGAAAGGCTTGGACTAGAACCCTAGTTTTCTGGCTCCTTTTCAACACATCAGGGTCCTATCCCCTTCCTGGTAGTCCTGTCTGATGGTACAGGCATTAACTAAATGACTTTTGAGGGTTCCCTTCTAAGAGAGAATGTGCACTGTTACCAAATCCCATTCCGGTGCGCAGGCTGCTCCCTTAGACTTAATAAAATATTTATTTATTGTTAATATTCATTTTAAAAAATTTTGATTTCAAAATTCTCCCTCTTCCTCCAGCCCCTTCTTTCCCCATTTCCCAGACTTTTAACTCTAACATTTACCAGGCAATGAATCCTGGGATGACCTGTCGCTTGAGCCTGCCTACATACTATTAAGTTCAATTAATGTTCTGCCTGAACCAAATATGCTTCCCATTAAGAGCATGAAACAAAAAATCATATAAAGCACAAGTAGCCTCTACTGGCCTCTGCCCATCAATTTATCGTTTATTGCTTGGATGTTTATGCTTGCTGCTTGTCAAGGCTAAATGGGGTTTGTTTTTGTTCAGTCCTTCAGTTTGTACCTGATTGTTCTTGACCCTTTAGACCATGGTACACCGGGCCCTTGTCTCCTCCATTATCTCTTAAAGTCTGCCCAGATTCATACTTGTTTCCAAGACACTTTAGCCGTCTCGGTGGACGACCTAAGTGACCGTGACATACTGGAGAGTTCTTCCTGAGTTCAAATCTGGCCTCAGACACTAGTTGTGTCATTCCGAACAAGCCACTTAGCCCTGTTTGTCTCAGTTTCCTCATCTAACAAATGGGCTGGAGAAGGAAATGGCAAACCACTCCAGCATCTCTGCCAAGAAAACCCCAAATAAAGTTACAAAGAGTCGGACATGACTGAAAAACAACCCAGCAACAATAACATCTCTCCATCTCATCCTCTGCCTCTTTTCTTTTGCCTTCAATCTATCCCAACATTAGGGTCTTTTCCAATGAGTCTCATCTTCTCATCATGTGGCCAAAGTATTTAAGCTTCAACTTCAGTATTTGACCTTCCAGTGAATAGCCTGAATTAATTTCTTTGAGTATTGAGTGATTTGACCTCCTTGATGTCTAAGTGATTCTCAAAAGTCTTCTTCAGCACCACAGTTCAAAAGCTTTGATTCTGTGGCGTTCAGTTTTCTTTACAATCCAACCCTCACAACCATACACTGCTACTGGAAAGACCATAGCTTTGACTACATGAACCCTCGTTGGCAAGGTGATGTCTCGGCTTTTTAGTACGCTGTCCAGATTTGTCATAGCTTTCCTTCCAAGGAAATCTTTTAATCTCATGGCTGCAGTAGCTCTCTGCAGTGATCTTTGAGCCCAAGAATATAAAATCTAACACTGCTTCCATTTCTTCTCCCTCTATTTGCCAGGAAGTGATGGGACCAGTTGTCAAGATCTTAACTTTTTTGATGTCAAACTTCAAGCCAGCTTTTGCATTCTCTTCTTTCACCCTCAGGAAATGATTTTACATGTACAAGTGATATGTTGTTTGCCTTCTCAGTGGATGAGGGAGGGGGTGGGTGGGAGGAAAAGAATTTGGAACTCAAAATTTTAAAAGAATGTTAAATATAACTAAATAATAAATTCTTAAAAAGTCTATACATACAAAGAGTTCTGTGCTAGATTCTAGGGTTTGAGATTGGGTAAGAGACAGGGATAGATGACTTCCAACAAGGTACAATAGCTAGCCCCATCGGAGCTCAGTATAGTAAGCAATAAGTCCCATTTACAATGTGAGAGGTTCTTTATTTTTTATTTTATTTTTTGGCAAGGTAATTGGAGTTAAGTGACTTGCCCAGGGTCACACGGCTAGTAGGTGTCAAGTGTCCAAGGCCGAATTTGAACTCAGGTCCTCCTGACTCTAGGGCTGGTACTCTGTGCCACCTAGCTGCACCTTGAGATGCTCTTTATCATAGTATTTGTAGAGATATCAAGGGGCCAGGACAGCTGATGGCTGCTTAGAATAAGAGAGAAGGGGATCTGATTCTCTCCAATGTGAGAAAAAGCCCTATGAGGTAAGCCAGAAAGGCATTAGGATTCCCATTTTAGCAATGAAGAAACAGGCCTAGCGAAGTGGTTGTGCTAAGACTTAAACCCAGGTCTTCTAATTCCAAGCCCAAAGATCTTGCTGGTTCACTGCTTGTACATGGACTGTAGACTTCAGGTTTCTCCCCGCCACTGGCAATGCCTACAATTCTCTAACTCTTCTCATAGTAGTTCTCTTTAAATGGTTGCTTATAGGTGAATCTGAGTAGATTTTGAGCAGAACTGGAATAATACTATTATTACTACTAATAATAGCTCACCTGTAGGAAGGCTTCCCTGAAGAGTTGATCCTTGAAAAGTAATTTAGTGGAAAGAAGTCAACTCAGAGCTAGAAGACTTGGGTTCAAATTCTTCCTTTGTAACTTTTAGCTGTGAGATCTTGGACAATTCATTCCTTCTTGCTGAGCCTTAGTTTCCTTATCTGCAAAATGGGACTCATAACACCACTATCCACTCCCAGGGGTGCTGTCAGGAAAACATGGAAGCTATTCAGTGAGGAAATAATAGAATAGGGAATGAACCTATGGTTTCATTGATAGAGGTATAGCTGTGTAAGCTCAAGAAGTCCTTATGCTAACTCCTATTCTCATGGGTAAGTTTGGTTCACAGAGTGATGGTGGCTATGGCTCCCTTCAGGGTTCTACAGTTACCCTTGAGGCATTGGGAGTGTCTTTCTAATGCTATTGGCCCCAACCCCCATCCCTGTGTGTTCTCCCCAATGTGACTCGGTTATCTGTTTGGTACGTATAGCTAAAACCAATTAACACCTCCTCAATACCATTGATAGCTTTAATTAGCACCTTGCTATCATTTAATCATTTAACCTTTTACAAAGACATATTTATGGAGAAGATATAAAAAGGGGAGTCCAAAATATCTCTCCTCTCCTAAACTTTAAGAGGTTGCTCCAAAGTATTCACACCACGAGGTTCATATCTGAATGTGGCATAACCTCGTGATATTTCTGAATGTGTTATAATCTAGTGATCAACTTTAAATTTGAACTCACTCTCCCTAAGGACTGAGATAATATAGGGGAGAATGAGTAGAAAACTTCATCTCAGCTGCTGGCTGGGTCCTGAAGGACACTCTTTGGAGCTCTCCTCATCACTATGTTTGACTCTCAGTAAGTGCTGGCATGGACTTCAGTCCTTGGTCTCCTGGTGGCTCTTCCAACCTTCAAAGGCTCACAGGATTGGAGTCTAGTCTATTTTGTCTCCTATGTTTTTGCACCTAAGAACAGGAAAAAAAAACCAAACAGACAAAGAACAGAGATGTTATGCATTCAGGGCCACGTGGATCCAGGTGGGGAGATGGGTAATTGACAGCAAAAGGCTTCTTCTGTCACAACTTCTACCTATGTCTCTCTCCTCACCCAGAGGCTTACAGCAGTACTCCTTGCCTTGATCACAGATTGCTGTTTGTCCTTCACTCTCCAAGAGGACCATGGCATCAGGAAGGTGATATGATGACTTTCAGGTGAATTGGATCTAAGTGAGGCATGGCTGTGCAAAGTCACCAGCCTCACTCTCTCCTCTGGAGCCATCTTGATCCAGTGGCCAGATATCAATCAGGATGACTGGAGGTGGCCCATTTGCCTTGATCACCTTCAGGAAAGAGGGAGACTGAGTTGCCTCCCTCCTTAAGTCTTTTGTTTACACAGGCTTAGCAGCCAATCCAAAAAGGCCCTTTCCTTCACTGCTTAGTAAACAAGAAAGAGTCATAGAATGTCTGCACAACTTTTGGACTGATGAATCCCACCTCTTATTCGATGTCATCACTCACTTACAGAAGTTGGCTCACCAACCCCTCCCCTCACCATTCGTTCGTGCTCCCAGGAATGGGCTCACGTTGGCTAGCACTAGTCCCTCGTTGTACAGGTAATTCCTTAAGGAAGAAGTTCCTGCCAATGTAGGTCAGCGCCTTGTGGACAAGTTCTAGTCTTAAAGAGTTTCTGAGAACACTGAAAGATTCAGAAATCTGTATGGGGTCACACGACCAATAGGTGTGTCAGATCTCTCTGGTGACAAGGTCTACTCTTTAGTCACTTCATCATGTTTTCTGTCATCATCATCATCACCATCATAGTTGTTGTAGTTACTATCATTCCCTGACTTAGTGGACCAAAGAGTCAGTGGCCTGAGTTTGGTGTACTGAACATTTGGACCCTGAGAGTTTGGTAGTCATAGAGACTGGACAGAGAGTGTAGTCCAGTGGAAATACATTCGTTTTAAAATCAGAAGGATAGGGTTTTAATTCTGATCCCGACACTGGCTGTGTGAATTTGTACAAGCCACATTTTACCTTTCTGAATCTTATTAAAATGAGAAGGTTGGCCTCCATAATCTCTAAATCCCATAAATCTTCCTCCCCTTATCTCATACCTTATGCATGACCACTTCTAGGGGATTTCTTCTTCTTCTTCTTCCTCTTCTTCCTCTTCTTCTTCCTCTTTTTCCTCTTCTTCTTCCTCTTCTTTCTCTTTTTCCTCTACCTCTTCTTCTTCTTCCTCTTTTTCCTCTTCTTCTTCCTCTTCTTTCTCTTTTTCCTCTACCTCTTCTTCTTCCTCTTCTTCTTCTGATTCTTCCTCCTCCTCTTCTTCTTCCTCTTCTGATTCTTCTTCCTCCTCCTCCTCCTCCTCCTCTTCTTCTTCTTCTCCTTCTTCTATTTATTTATTTTTTTAGTTTTCAACATTCATTTCCACAAGATATTGAGTTCCAAATTTTCTCCCCATCTCTCTCCTCCCCCACCCCAAGATGGCATTCATTCTGATTACCCCCTCTCCCAGTCTGCCCTCCCTTTTATTGTCCCAATCCCCTTCCCCCTTACTTTCTTGAAGGGCAAGATAGATTTCTATATAGGCGATTTCTTCTTAAAGAGACAGGCTGGACTAGATGGATTTCAAGGTCCCTTCTAGCCTTTAATTCCTAGTAGGAAGAATGCTGGGCTTAAGTCAGAAGAGCTGGGCTGGAGCCACAGTTCTGATATTCACCCAAACTCTGTGACCATAGGAATAAGATGTAACCTGGCCGGGTTTTGGTTGCCTTCTTTGTAAAATGGAGGCCCTTGCCCTACTTAATTCACAGAGCTGTTGATGGTTAACGGTTTGTAATGTGTAAAGTGTTATAAAACGAAGTGTTTTTTAATCATTATGTTCATTATTATAAAAACTTCATCTTTATAAGAAGTAGCTAGGTGGAACAGTGGATACAGTGGGCTTGGGTCAAGAAGACCTGAGTTCAAATCCTCCTTTAGACTGTGTGACACTGGGCAAGTCACTTAACCGTTGTCTACCTCAGTTTCCTCATATGTAAATGGGTATGATAATAGTACCTGCCTCCCAGGGCTAATGTGAGGATGAAATGAGATAATGTTTGAAGAAATATAGTGCTTGGCACATTGTAGGTACCATATAAATTCTAGCTGCTATTGAGTGTTTTTCGTTATTGGGATCACCATTATCAGGTAGAAATGATCCCGGGCCAGACTGCCACCCTGCTATTCATCATTTATGCTTAATGAACTGTTGGTGGAATGGGGAAGTGGTTTAGCCATTCTGGAAAGCTATTTGGAATCATACCCTAAAAGTCACTAAAATATTCCAATCTTTTAACTCCTCACCTCTAGCATTAGGCACTAGACCCAAGGAGGTCAAAGAGAGAGGGAAAGGCCGCCTCTGAAGAAGAATATTGGTCACAACACTTCCTGGCACAGCAAAGAACTGGAACCAAAATGGGTCACCATCAATGGGAGAATGGCAGGGCAAATTGGGAGGGGTGAACAGGATGGAATATGATTAAGCCATAAGAAATGAGAAATATGGAGAGATCTGCATGGAATGTGGAGTGAAAGGAGCCGAACCAGGAGAACAATTGGTGTGATGACCCTGATAACGTGAGGGGCAGCAACCCTGAAAGACGTCAGGGAGAGGGAGCTTTTATGTTTATTGTTAGGTAAAAGGTATTATTGTTATTATAATTAGTCAGGCTGTGTAGACAACTCCTAGTATGGAGTCTTTCTACTAAGAGAGATCAGTAACTGTTCTGCAACTAATTGTTTTAAAGAGTTGTTTGGGGGACTGAGCAGTTGAGTGACTTTCCCAGTCACCAAGCCAGTATATGTCAGATGGAGGATTTGAATCCAGGTCCTGACCAGTTGAATGACTTTCCCAGTACCAAGCCAGTGTATGTCAGAGGGAGTATTTGAATCCAGGTCCTGAGCAGCTGAGGGACTTTCCCAGTCACCAAGCCAGTATACGTCAGAGGGAAGATTTGAATCCAGGATTTTGTGACTCCAAAGCTTGTTCCCCATCCTCTACACTACATTGCTTCTATTACTACTACTACCATTTTTATCACCATCACCATCATCATCATCACCATCATCATCGTCATCGTCATCATCATTGTCATCATCATCCTCATCATCATCTCTATTGTTGTTGTTATCGTTAACACATGGTGCTTTGGGGATCGTAAGATTTATCTGAGTGCCCTAGAGAAAGGGGACTCCAAGTTCCATCAGAGGGATGGATTAAATGGTAAATTTATATTCCGCCTGGCTGGATTTAATTCACTGACAGCCGACACCAGGTGCCCATAGGGACTAGGTCGTTTTGTAGGTCATCTGATTGTAAGCCCTCCTGGACCAGAGCATAAAGCAGAGAAGGGGACTGGCAGAAGTTTCTTGTCCCTTCTGAGTTCAGGAAAGGAATTATAGCAGCCGTCTCCCAGGGGAGATTTGGAAAATGGAGCCTAAAGTGTTGTTTTATTAATGTAGACCTTAAGTGGAGCCTGGAGAGGGAAATTCAGGAGCGATTCTGCATTCAATGCATACTTCGTCTTGCTACATTCATCAATCCCAGAGAACTCGGAAAGGTCTGGCTGGCAGGTACAGCCTGAATTCAGAATTGGGGCTTCTTTTCGGGGACTGCGTTGGACATTGCAATAAACCACGGAAATCCAACCCTGAACTGGGCTCCTGGGTCCAACTTCCAAGGTCTATGACCCATAGCTACTCTCCCCACTCCCACCCCCCAATAAAGGGAATGGCAGGAAGGAATCTGAGAGTCACGGACTATTGTTGAGCTGAAAGAGATCTTCGAAAGATTCTGAAGAATTCCTGAGGAAGGAGCCAACAAAAAGGATGACAATGAAAGTGCTGGGATGTGGGGTGGGTGAAATGTGAAGGATTCTAGAGATTGCCTTTAGGGAGGAGAAAATGAGGAGGATTGGAGGGGAGGGCAAAGGAACTTAAAGAAGGATTGAGGGCTAGAGCAGAAGGAATTGGAGGGAAGGAAGAAGAAGAAGAGCCAAGGGAGAAAGGATGCTTGAGAGGAAAAGGGAAAAAGTTTAGGCCAGAGAACTTGAAGAAAAGAGAGGGGAGGACCAGGACTGGAGCTTAAGGAACAGGATGATAGCAGGAGGACTTGAGGAAGAGAAGGAAACTGGTCACATAAGGGAAAGGAAGGCAGGTAGACTCAAGGGGAAAACCAGAGGATGTTGCTTCTGTAAATCATGGCCAAGTATAACCTCTGTCCCCCAAACCCTGGGCTTCCATGGACTGTGTGTGTTCTTGGGGTCTGCCTCCAAATAACTGTCTTACCTTGTAATTGTCCATACCTAGAGCTGTACTCAATATTACACTTTCCATACATTGGGTATAGACCTTTATTTTACTATAAAAATGTAGAAGACACATAGAGAAGTCACAATAGTCCATGAAGAACTGCTAACAATTCTTTCTCATTCTCTCTCTCTCTCTCTCTCTCTCTCTCTCTCTCTCTCTCTCTCTCTCTCTCTCTGTGTGTGTGTGTGTGTGTGTGTGTCTCTTTCTCTCTCTCCCCCCCTTCTCTCTCTTCTCCCCAGACCCCCTACTGCTGAGTTATATCTTTTCTAGGGGTTTTAAAGCTCTCAATACTCTTAGCACCAAATTGTGCTTTAAAGTCCCTTCAGAACGGTGGTGAATTTCTAGAGCAACCCTCCCACTCTCTCCACTCCGTCCCCCAACATTCCACTGAGTCACACTTTTATCCCAGAGATACTTGCAGACACAAAGCTAGCTGATATTCTGGGGAGTCCAACTTTTACCTATAGGAGACCATCTAGGCTTTATGGGACTTCTGTGAGAGGCATATACTTACCCCCCAGGAATTAAATTTTGGGCTATTAGAAAGGCAATTCCCTTTTATTTCAAATAGGCATTTATTGTAATAATAATAGTGGAGAGGAAACTTTAGGTCATTGTAGCATAGTTCCTTGATGCACCTCTAAGTGGGATTGCTAAGATGAGTGAGCCTATCCTCCTCCAGAGAAGGGCAAGGGGAAAAAGGGAGAGCGATTGGTTTACAGTAGAAAATACTAAAGGATGGATCATCCCGTAGTGGCCGATATACCCCATAATAGCTAGAGCCAACCAATCTATCCCCGTTGGCAAGGGGGACACCTGAATCCTCCCTAGGGAGAGATCATACAAAGTCTAGGAACTATGCCTATTAAAGTGATCGAGGAACTCCCTTTATTTGAACAAAGTATAGAGAACAAAAAATAGGGAGGGAGGGAAGAGAGGAGAGAGGGAGGAAACAGCATACACACATGTATCATATATAATACATACACATTTATATATGTACACACATTTCCCTACATGTGTATATACATATATATGTACACATATATGGAAATGCATATACTTACGTGTGTATCTGTATATGTTTATATCTATTTTATATATACATATATGTATATATTCATGGAAGTATTTATGTACACACATGCGGGCATATGTTTATATTTATCCATATATGTGCAAATACATATATGGATATATGTGTGTGTTTTTATATTTCTATGTATGTGTATACCCATGCACACATACACATATATGCATGTCTATTTATATGTGTATGCATATATGTATGTGTGTGTACATTTACACATGGAGCTAGGTCCCAATTAGTGCAAATAATATATTCCCCTGAAGTACTTTCACTCTATGAATTCATGCTGTGTATTTCCATTGGGCTGGCACCAATTGCCATATTTTACATGATGCTAACTTCAAATAACGCAAGTCACTGTTTCACGAGATTCATTATTCATACTAGTCAGCACCTAGCTGTGTATATACATACACTGATTTCTAGTCACTACAGTGAAGGAGTAACAATAGAGCTGGCCAAATAATCATAGGAGACAGAAGACAAGAAGAGAGACATCAATAAGACTGATGATGTCCAACATCTATATAGAACTGCCCAAATATGGGTAATAATCAAGGTGAACTAGAGATGCTAGTGTGAGGCAGATTTGACCTTAGAGGCGAATTTGCCTTGGTAGGCTAGGACTCGCTACTGGAATATGATTATGGACAGGCATACTTTATTCAAAATGTGGCAGGTGGTGTTGGGTGGCAGATGCTCTCTGTGCTTGTAACAATGTGGTCAGAGCTCTATCCGCCCACTCTGACTTGTTCCCTGACTTTCTGCTATTTATACAGGTTAGTGAGCTGTCCCCTCCAGCACCCTATGAATCCAGATCCATTTTTTTTCCAAATTGGTTTTACCTCCACGACACCTCTCACATCCATGTCCTTCTCTCTTCTCATTCAGTGTTCAAGTCTTTATCACCTTTTACCTAGACTATTGCCATAACCTCCCATTTGCTTTCTTTGCTCTCAGTCTCTTCCTTCTTCAGTCTATCCTCCACACAAGTTCCAGAGTGATATTCCTGAAGATCCTGTCTTGTTCCGTGTTGCTCCCTTGCCCAGTAAACTCCACTGGTGCCCCATTCATTCTGGAATTGAAAATAACCACGTCTGTTATCTAAAGTTTTTCACAAGTTGACTCCAATCTACCTTTCCAACTTTATTATAATACACGATTTGCCTTCATACACTCTTCAGTCCAGTCAAACTGGCCTTTCTTATTGGTTATACATAACACCCCATATCCCATCTCAGCATTTTTCCACAGACTTTTCCTTATGTCTGAAATGTCCCACTCCACCTCTTTGAATTCTTTATCCTTCAAAGCTCAGCTCAAATGCTATCTTTATGTGAGGCCTTTCCTGATCCCCTCAGCTGTTTACCCCCTCCATTCATCTCTTTGTATTTCTTTTGTTTATACTCATATCAGCACAGATGGCAACACAATGGAGGGGAAGGAGCTGAGAATAACACATCTTTTAGACTTTCAACAAACTTTTCTTTACCTATTAGAACTTTAAATGTGAAATCCTTGTCCAATGACTTGAGTGGATGTCTTGATCGAGGAGCTGAATCACATCATTCTTGACATTTTTAGAGTAAATGAAATCAGAAGAAAGGAGTTGGAAATAAATGGAAGGATAACTCAAAGCTGTTCCTTAGAGAGGCAAAGGAAGGAATTGTTGAAGTGGGTTTCATCATATGTCCAGAGTCTACAAGAAATATTATTTCACAGGATATTTGGCTAACAAGTATTGTAGTACTTATGATAAGGATTTTTTTTAAAAGACCACCATAAAATGTTCAGATCAGTTGCTGAGAAAGAAGTGGGAGAAAATCTTTACTTATACCTTCCAAACTAAATCAAAACATTCTCTGATAGCTGGGGCCTTCATCAGGCATTTTTAATCTGGAATCTATGAACTCATTTGGTAAAATGACATTTTGATAATTGTATTTCAGTATAATTCATCACCTTTCTAATCGTGTGTATTTTGTTATATGTGTTTAAAACCTCATTCTGAGAAGGGCCTTCCCCAGATTGCCAAAGGTGTCCATCACACACACACACATACACATATAGACACACACACACACACAGACACATACGCACACAGAGAAGGTCAGCTACGTCTGCTTTAAAGTGAGATGTGAAAAAAGTTAAGGGAAGGAGAAGTACTTAATGTATGATTCAGAAGATATAATTGAGAGGTGACAAAGACTTGGAGATTATGTAGAAACCTTACATCTCTGATTCATGAACATTTTCTTAAAAAAGCATTGGCAGGCACAGAATATAGTGAGAATTGTGTTTGTCTTTTTTTCTTGAAGAGGAACATGACATCAAGGAAATGCTGACATGACTTGCAGTTGACGTGGATTTGAGTGAGGGAGGGCTGTGCAAGGTCACCAGCCTCACTTTCTCCTGCAGGGCCATCTGGATCCAGTGACCAGATATTCATCAGGATGACTGGAGATGGCCCAGAATGCAATGGGAGACCCTGGCCCTTTTAGGCTAAGGCCTTTTCAGGTACTCACTTAGAGTAGCTGAACTAAATAACACCATAAAGAATTAAATTGACTACATTTTACCAAAAGGAACAGACTCGCTATTGATGTGGGCATTGCCCCTGAGTTAGCTGTCTATGAGACCATCAACTCATCAGAGCTAAGATCAGAAGTAACAGTCATAGTAGCAGCAATGGTAGTAGTAATTAATGAGAAATTGTGTCACATAATTAAAACTACTTAACTCTGAATAAACAAGGTATTAAAAATCAAAAATGGTAAATGGACAACATAAATGAAATCAACATTGATGATAATAATTTCATCAGAAATTTAACCAAGGTCTTCGGTATTTAATAATTTAATAACCAAGGTATTTCTCAAACAAAGATATCAAAGGAGCCCAGAAAGAACCTTGGTCAATAAACTTCTGACTTATTTGCCAAATGGGCAGTGATGCCTGCCAAAAACAACACCAAGAGAGGATATAAACCATTCACACAAACTTATAAAGAAAGACAATGGATGACTATGAGTAGTAGCACAGAGCAGAAAAGAGCACTGGAAGGGAAGACTGGTCTAAAGAAAACTTGGTAAGATACCTAAGAATGCAAAGTCATCCTCAAGGCTGACATCCTAAAGATGAAAATGGGAGGGCTGTATGCAGAAGGATGGGAAAGATTGGCAAATACCATTTCATACTGTTTTCTCCATCAATAATAGTGGAACCACCACATTTGGACCCTCACAGCACAGTCTTTCAGGTTGAAATGGTGCTACAGAAAAGCAGCCAGATTGGAGTAAGTGTGTACATACAGGCAATCCATGCTGAGTCTGATACAATTGGGAGGGCATTGAAGAATACATACAAGGAGGGAGGGAGCATTAAGAAAGATGCAGAAGCAAATCTTCTACCTTATTAATGCCCCCCCCCCACAAAGTGGCTAAGAGAACACCAACAATGACCAAACTGCATTTCCTATTTATACAAGTTCTTTGTGAGTGTCAGCTATTTATGGATTGAAGGCATTCAAAATGAGGGCTTTGTATGGAATATGCAAGCTTTTGCAAGTGATATTTGGCAATCGATTATATCTTTCCAACCTTACCATTAACTGAAAGATGTAGAGAATATGAGATCCTATTGCACTTAGTGGTCATTGATTAAGGGGAAAAAATATTCGATTTGGTGGAACAAAGCCTGCTTCATAGCGAGGCATTTCCATTTATACCTTGAGATCACTGAGGATTCTTTGGAAGATAACAACAAGAAACAATCCTATTCAATGACCCTAAAATAATGAACATCAGGTTATGGGAAAACCAGGGAGATATTTGAGATATTTGACACTGCTGGAAGAGATCTAGTGCTGAGCCCTGGTACTGGAGGAATTCATAGGATCGTAGGGTCAGAGATTTAGAGTAGGTAGCAGCTTTAGAGGTTGTTAGATTCAACCCCCTAATTTTACTGATGAGGAAACTGAGGCACAGAAATGTTATTGACTTTCTCAGCATCACACACTACAAGTCCTGTCTCAGGCCTTGGACTCAGATCTTCATGACTCCAAATTGAACACCCTAACCATTATGCCACTATGACACCTCTTTTCCCTTTGGATGCTGAGGTACTCCAGATGCCTCTGCTTATGGATGCCAGCATCCTTATTGAAAACATTGCAGTGCCTCATGGAAGAGATCCGTAATCACTCAGAGGAGCTTATCCTGTCCATCCATCCACACTGGAAAGACCAAGTGGATGATAAATGTCTATTGTCTAGACTGCAACACCCATTTAGATGAACACCATCTAGATCTTGTCCTACAAGATGTATCTTTGAAACAAACAGTGCCTATGAAAAATGGATTGGGCCCAAAGTTGGATAGGACAGGAGAACAGGCCAGGCTGTTGTGCAATATTGTTCTTCTCAATACTAACATTTGCTATTGTTACTATAAGGCAGTAAGACATGGAACACTATTGCTTTAGAAGAACTTAGTATGACTAGCACACAGAAGGCAATGCAGACATGCGCAGTGGGTGTTAATGGGCTGCTATAGCACACAACCAATGAGGAACTCTGAAGAAGAACAGGAGTAAAGAACATCACCAAGCAACTGTATGAAAGGAAGACCATGTGTCATGGTCACATGACAAGAGAAAGAAATGACACAGGGATGGCCAGAATGATCCAGTGGTACTAACTGGCAAGTGATAAAGACCTAGAAGTCACATTGGGTGGACCTTGTGTAGAAAACTTTTGATAGGATAAGGACAAAAGTTACACAGGATGGACTGGCATGATCTGCAGCATCGTTGGAAACTCGAATCGATGGGATCAAAAGTCCATATGAGGTTGAGTATTACATATACTTATATATGGACATGTCTTTCCTAATAGAATGTAAGCTCCTTGAGGGTAGACACTGTTTCACTTTTGTCTTTCTATCCTCAGTACTGAGCACAGTGTCTGGTAATAAAGAAATTCTAACTGATTGAAAAGATTGACTGTTATGTGGTAAGTAATTAATCAGCTGAAGGGATGTCATATATGATTGGACCAGCAGATGGTGCTCTGACTACCTGTGAGCAACCTCCCTCGTCCCGTATTACTAATCATTTTGGAGTCTTGTTAATTCTATCTCCAAAACATCAATCTTCTCATCCCTTGTCCCTTTTCCCAGCTGGCGTGAAGTGAAATATGACTCTCTCAAATATGAATTACCCATAATAGAAGATCTCTGTCATCTCTGAACTTTAAGCCCTCATCCTATGGACTCTTTCCTTCTCATTCACACTTGTCCTATACTTAGGATTTGACAATTCACTCTTTTTAAAAAAAAAAATTACACATGTGTATACATATGCACTGAAAAATTTTATTGCTACATTTTGTTTTTTACATCACATTAATTTCCAAATACATATCCCTATCCATTCTCAGCAGGCCTTTACTTACAACAAAGAATAAAAAAGAAAGACGAAAAAAGGTGTTGAATAAAACTCACCAACATTTTAACCGAATCTGACACCATAAGCAATGTTTCATCATTCCATATCTATTCAAAAAAAGGAAGGAGACACAATTAGTTTCTTTTTTTCTGAATCAAGCTTGGTTACTATAATTACATGTCATTCAACCCCCCTCCCACTTTCCATTTACATTGTTGTAATCATTGTGTATATTGTTTTCTTGGTTCTGCTAACTTCACTTTGCGTCAGTTCATGTAAATCTTCTCATGCTTCTCTGACTTCTTCATTAATAATTTCTTACAGCAGAGTAATATTTCTTTATTATAATCAATCATTCACTCAGTAGTTTGTGGCCTACTTTGTATCCAGTTCTTTGCTACTACAGAAAGTGATGTTATAAATATTTTGGTGTGTTGGGGGATTTTCTTTCTGTCTTTAACCCTCTGAGATGCATGACTAATAGCAGAATCTCTAGGTCAAAGGGCATGGTCATTTTAGTCACTTTCTTAGTATAATTCCAAATTGCTCTACAACTGATTGGACCAATTCATAACTCCACCAAGATGCAACAGTTTGCCCAAGGATGTGCTGGAGCCAGCTTTGGAGAGTTGATTGTTAAATTTTTACTATGAGCATTTATACTTCAGAAATAGGCAAATGCTATAAATCAGGGCTTGGTTTATTGTTTTGTGGCATAGAATTGAGAAAGAGATGAAGAAAATGTGAATAATGCAAGTATGTCATGCCTAATTTTTTTTTAAAGAGTTGGTTGTTAAACATTCATCAGTATGTTCTTGAGTATACCTGTCTTTCGGCAACACCTTAAACATTGACTGTGCTCATATTTTGTCATCTTTGCCAATAATTTGGATATGACATGGAATCTCATGATTGTTTTGATATTTTCTATTGTCATAAATGAGTTGATGCTCTCTTTCATGTAGTTGTTAATGTTTTGTAATTCTTTTGAGAACTTTTCATATTTCTTTTTACCACTACTTCATTGTGGAAATGCCTCTTGGCTTGATATATTTGCATTAGTCCTCACATATCTTGCATATTAGACCATCATTGCAGATATTTAGTACAAATATTTTTGTCCCAATTGATAGCTTCCCTTCTTATCCTAGTTGTATTGATTTTGTTTGTGCAAAAGCTTTTTAGTCTCATGTAGCCAAAATTCTCTACCATCTATTTTGTAGTCACCTCTCTCCCTTCTTTGGTTAAACATTGTCTTCTTTGCATAGCTGCAGAAGGTATCCGATCTGATTCTCTTCAGACTTTCTTAACCTTTAATATTCAGGCATATGTTTACTTTGAAGCTTATCCTGGTATATGGTATAAAACAGTTGTATCAAACACAAAAAGAAGCAATAAAAATGGAGTCACTAATCCATTCATAAGGATGCCTGCAAGCTACATATTGATTTAGTTTTAAAATTTACATTTTGTTGTATTTTAATTTTTTTTGTTAATTTTTTCCCAATTCTACTTTAATCTGGTTCAGGTTTCGCTTGGCCCTTGTTTGAAATTTCTTGTGTAAGATATTGGGCTAAACATTTTTTTTCCAGAATGTTTTCAACTTTCCAGCAATTCTCATCAAATAGGAACTTCTTCTTGAGTAATTTATATTCTCAGGCTTATTGAACATTGAGTTTTTGAGCTCTGTTAGTTTTGATTCTGCTTAATCTTGTCTGTTCCACCTATCCACATTTCTATTGTTAAGCCAGTACCAAATAATTATGATGCTGACTGTTTTATAGTATAATTTGAGACTGGGATTACCTTTTTCCCTTCATTCTTCCTATTCTTTGCATTATTTTCTTGAGATTCTAGGCCTCTTGTTTCTTCAAATATATTTTGTTATTTTGTCTAGCTCTGTGACATGTCCCCTTTGTATCTGATTGGTATAAAGCACTAAATCTATAAGTTAATTTAGGTAATATTGACATTTTCATTATATTGGCACACATCAAACTTGACCACTGAGTAACTTTTTATTTTTTAAAGTTCTTTATTTCTTTAAAGAGCATCTTGAAATTTTATCTTTATAAAACTTGAACGAACCTTACTAGTTTTGTTTTGTTTTGTTTTGTTTTTGCATCTTGTAGTTATTTTGAATGGGATTTCCCCTTTTATGATTTCCTCCTGGGTTTTGTTATTGCCATGTTGAAATGCTGTTAATTTTGTGGATTTATTTTGTATCATGCTCCTTACTGAAGCTATTGTCTTAATTAGCTCCTCTGCTGATTCTCTAGAGTTTCCTAAGTAAATAATCACGTAACCAGCAGTTTGAGATAATTTTGTCTCCTCTTTGACTGTGTTTGTGTCTTTAGCTGTTTTTTTCCCTCTCTCTCTCATCTTGTTGCTATCGCTAACATTTCTCAAACGATGTGAAATCAAATCAGGTTGAAAGGTCATTCTTGCTTTAAAAAGTATAGAAAAATACCTATATTTAGTAAGAAAGCTTCTAGTATTTCCCCTTTGAAAACAATGTTATCTTTTGGATTCAAATGTTTATTTTTATCCTATTAAAATCTCCCTTTTATGGTTAGGCTTTGTAGAGTTTCTAGCCTTAATAATGAGTTCTGATTTTCATCAAAGGCTTTTTCTACATCAATTGATATAATTGTGCAGTTTGAGGGGTACTTTTGGTTTTAATATGATTAAATATGTTAATTGTTTCCCTAATGTTGAATCATCCTCACATCTCTGGTATAAATCCAATTAGATCATAGTGTGATCAGAAGTGGTTGTATTGTTATAGTCTTTTGGCTAGGGTTTTCAAAAAAAGGTTTGAATAGATGTTCATTAGCAAATATTGGCCAATAGTTTCTCTCTCTCTCTATCTCCCTCCCCCCTCCCCCACTTTCTCTCTCTCTCTCTCTGCTTTATCCTTTCTTGGTTTAGATAATAGACCTATATTTGCCTTTTAAAAGGACTTTGGTAGAACGTCTTCTTTCTGGATTCTGGAAACTAATTAATGCTATGTAGACATTTATTTAAATGTAGATATTTCTTTAAATGTTTGATTGAATTTTCCTATATTTCCTATCTTGGCCAGGGCTGACAATTCACCCAATAGTCACATGACTTATTGAAACATAGAAAATTAGAGCTGTTGTTGTTATTGTTATAGCAAACAAAATGTGGAAGGCTTACAAGCAGCAAGCTGCCAGAATTCGCTACAATAATGCTGCCTTGCCATCCCTACATCTAGCACAGGGATGGGGAACCTGCAGCTTTGAGGCCACATGTGGCCCTCTAGGTCCTCAGGTACGGCCCTTTGACTGAATGTGAAGGGCACAGGACAAATCTCTAGGTCCACAAGTGCAGCCCTTTGACTGAATCCAAACTTCTCAGAACAAATCCCCTCTAGGTCCTCAAGTGCAGCCCTCTGACTGAATCCAAACTTCCCAGAACAAATTGCCTTAATAAAAGGATCTGTTCTGTCAAACTTGGACTCAGTCAAAAGGCCACACTAAAGGACCTAGAAGGCCACATGTGGCCTCAAGGCTGCAGGTTCCTGGGCGGAATGGGCAGGAAAGAGAAAGAAAAGTGTACTTTGGGTTTGAAGATCTTGCTGGTCTGTGTCATCGAACACATGGAGGTAATAAAGAGAGAAGTGTTTCTGGATGTTGGCGTGGACCCAAGCAGGTACAAACTCCCTTGTTCTGGTTCATTCAACTGACTCTATTGTCTCAGAACACCCTTGATCAATTGGTTTTCCCTGACCAAGTTGATGTAATGAAAGAAAGTAAGGGGAAAGTAACCAAGATGGGTAATAAGAGATTTCACTTTGTTATCCCTCCCTCTATAAAGTATAAAGTATTTGTGAATTGGAGGGCAGCTTGCCATTGACCAGCAGCAGATCTGCTTTCTATTGACAGCCTTTCAAAAGCAAACTTTCCAGCTTGGCGGGGGGGGGGGGGTGTGGTGGTTCAGTAAAATCAGGAGAACTCTGAAGAGTGGGACCTCATGGCAGAGAAGAGAGCCATCAATGGTGGAAGGCTCCCAGTCTCTGGGAGGAATTGCTCTTCGGGTTTTTTTCTTTATGTCTCTCCCAGAGAGCTGCAAGGGGAGGAGAGGATTTCTTTGACCTTCCTACCACCTTTAGCCACGGACTTTCTCAGCAGTCTATCTCAGAGTGCCCAGTGGTAAACTCTACGACCAATAAGAAGAAAAAAAATGAGGTAAAATACAGCTCTGAAGAACGTGATTTCTGGCAACAGGGAAGACAGATACCTATGAGTTTAGAATTAGAGTTAGGAATATGGATTAAAGAGAGAATTAGCCCCAGCACTTGGGCATCAACACATAGAGAAGAGCAGGCCCAGGGAGTCCCGAATTGAGTGGCCTGGCTATGGGAGATGCTATGGCCAAGGTGCAGTAGCGTGAGGATATCATGAGAATGAGAAAATGTATCAGGGCCCTTCAGTGATAAGGGTACAAGCTGCCTTGACCACGTGAGCTCCCTATCTTTGTGTTTCACTACCAGCTCTCTCTATATAATCCTTTTCCATCGTCTCCCCACTGAAACTTTGGATTTGTGGTAGTATGTACCCCAGGGTTATGTGGGTGATGTTCTGTAGCTGTCTTTCTTGCTATGCTATGTAATTTATTTAGACAATTGCTAACTATTAAATTAGAGCACACCAGGAGGGGCTCATGGCTTGTAGTTTCAGGAGTAGAATGGTCACTGAATACCTTGAACCTGGAGTATCAGTTGTCCCCAATGCTCTAAGCTGCAGACTGTGAGAGCTGTGGGGGTAGTCCAGAGGGGACCCTTCATATATGCAGCCCCCATATGTGATGCTTTGTGCTTTATGTGGCACTATAAATTCTATTTCTCCATGCCGTATGTGTGCCTGGTCTGATGTATGCACCCCAGTGTAGATGTTATATACTATTGGCCTGCATATGTACTGTTTATACAGTATAATTACCCGAGAGGATGCAGTGTGCCCATCGATGAATATTTATGATGTATGTGTCACCTGGTCCACATTAACTGCATCCTTGGGCACCGGAGGAAATGGAAAGTATGATTGCTAACCCTCTTTCAGTAATATTTGAAAGATCGTGGAAAGCCGGAAACGCGCTCCAGGACTGGTTCTGGATAAAAAAAAGCTTCTAATTTTCGAAACAGCAAAAGAGAATGGTATGCGAATTGTGTAGGCAAGTAAGCTTGACTTTAATTCCTGGAAAAATGCTAGACTATGTTATTAGAGAAGTTAATGAACATTCTGAAAGAAAAGGAGCGATCACAAAGCATGGACACAGCTTCAGGAAGAACAGAGTGGGCCAGATTAATTCTATTTCTTTTTATAACAATGTGACAAATCTGCTAGAATAAGGGAGTGATGTAGCATTTACGTTTGATAAAGTAGCTCCAGCTATTTTTATAGAAAAGTTGGGCAGGTATGGGCTAAGGAGAGCAGAAGTGGATAGAATCAGAACTAGTCAGATGATCAGCCTTTAAGAGCATTCAGTATCTTCCTGTTGACTAGGAAAATAGTCTCTGGTGAAGTGTACAAGGGATCTGTGCTTGGCGCCCCACTAGGTGCTATATTTTAGGAAAGATATTGACAAGATTCAAATTGGTGCCCTGAGAGGACTGGTTCAAAGAACTGGGAATGTTTGGCCTGGAGAAGAGAACGCTGGGGGTGAGGAGGGGGCATGTTAACAGTCTTTAAGTGAAAGGCTGTCATTTGTAAGAATGAATAAGCTTGCTCTGGTTACCTTGGAAGGCAGGAGATTTCTCTTCTTTGGAGGTCTTCCACCAAAAGCTGGCTGACCATTTGTCAGGTGTGGTTGTAGGGGGATGTTCTTTTTGTTATGGGCTAGAGTAGATGGCTTCTGAGGTCCCTCCCAATTCTTAAATTCTTTGATTTTGTGATTTGCAGGGAAGCCAAATGTTTAAAAACTAGGTCTCTAATCAGCTCAGGGAAAGTGTGAAAGCCAATAGTTAAATGCTTAATTTGAGCCTTTACCTATTAGAAATAGGCAAACACTACAGATTAGGTCTTCATTGATTGTTTAGATTTAAAAAGGTGATAGAGCAAATGTTAATCAGAGAAGGGCTGTGAAAAGGAAAGCCAGCTGTAAGAGAAGGGGGCAGCCAGAGAGTGGGAGAGAAAAGGATAAGGCAGAACTAATGTGGCCCTTGTGCTTGGGACTCCGCTGCACCAGAGGGGATGACACACTGGAACAACTGCTCCAAGACTGAGAGTGAGGTGTTGAGTAGAACCGATTTGCAGACAACCCTGGTCATGAGTTGAGATGAACTGTGCCCTTCTCCTGAGGGGTTGGGATGCCTGAGAATTGCATGGGACCATGACTCACCAGTTGTCTTGGGGGTGGAAGTGATGGAGGAGGAGGAGGCAGTCCTCTGAATATGGGTACCCCCGCCCCGACATTAGCTATCTGACTTGCTTTCCTTGTTATTTAATTAAACATTTGATTGGATTTATGTGTGCTGAGTGTGTCTAGCAATAAAACAATTGCTCCAAAGAGCACCCTGAAATCAGCAGGTAGTGAGTGGTCTCAGAGCAGTCCACGATGAAAGGACCTCAGAGTACAAGGGTCCCTTGGCCAGTGAAACCCCTCTTTTTTCCAGTCGAAGAAACCCAGAGAAGGAAAACAACCTGTCTGTGATTACCCAGCCAGCGAGTGGCAGAGATTAGGCTCAGATCCAGCTCGGAACTTGGAGAATTGGGCTGGAAATCGGAAGGAGTCTTGACATGACCTTATCCAATACTTTTATTCTATAGAGGAGAAAAATTAGGCCTGGGGTGGGTGGGGGGCGGCTAACTTAACCCCTCAGCGGTGGGGCTGGGACGAGTGGCTGGTTTTTCTCATAGCCCAGGCAGTGGCTCCCTCTGCTTTCTTTATTTTCCAGCAGGCTGGCCTCCCACTAAACCAAGCTTGTTAAGTCCAGAGATCTGCAAATGCCAGGCTATTTATTCTTCAATCAGCCTGCCCAGGCATCCCATAGAGTGACTCGAGGGTCTTTGAGTCTCTCGTTTGCCAGGCCGACTAATTGATTTATTTTAACAATGTCCCTCAATGGAACAGAAATTTTCCAGCTTAATTATCTTACCTGTTGCTCCCTGGCAACACTGTTGACGTTAGTCTCAGTACGTGGGTCAATCAATTGCTTGAAGTTTCGTGTAACTCCCAGGTGGGAAGAAGCAGAAATGAAGTGTGGGGCTTGGACACTCCAACCAGGAAGGATTGCAGTTGGCTATTCAGTGGAATTGAATAGCAATGACAGGGCTGATACAGAAAGAAAGCTTCCTAGGATTCACAGCTGGGAAGTGATCTTAAGACACCAGGCGGTCCAAAGCCAGCATTTTTCGGAGGAAGAAACTGACTCAGAGACAGCTATAGAAGTGTTATGTCACTGAACCAGAATTTGAACCCAAGACAGCTATAATGATCATGTGGACCAGGATAATGATGCTTTACTCAACTTTTCTCCACATTCTTTACCCATCCTACTGCCCCAGTCATTTAACATACAGCCAACCTACACTGGGATACCAATTTTAGAACGTAGAATGTCAGAGTAGAGTACATCTTACAACGTGTATTAGAACATCCTAGAACATGGAATGGCAGAGCTGGGAGAAGCCTTAGAACAAAGAATATCAGAGCAGGGAGGGCCCTTAGAACAGAGAATGTCACGGGTGGCAGGGCCTTTAGAACACAGAATATTGGAGCTGGAAGGGCCTTTGGAACAGAGAATGTCAGAGCTGGGAAGGCCTTAGAACAGAGAAGGTCGGAGCTGGGAGGGCCTTAGAACACACGATGTCAGAGCTGGGCAGGCTCTTAGAACACAGAACGACAAAGCTACAAGGTGGCACATTGCATAGAGCACTGAGCCTCAAGTCAGGAAAACTTGAGTTCAAATCCAACCTCAGACACTTTCCAACTGTGTGACCCTGAGCAAGTCACTTCATCTCTGCCTCAGTTTCCTCAAGTGTAAAATAAGGATAATGAAAGCACCTACATCCCAAGGTTGTTGTAGCAGAGTCAGATTTAGACTTGGCATTGGGGGAAAAACACCTTCATAACAATTAGCATTGTCTGAAAGTAGAGTGGGCTGCCTCCGAAGGTGGCAGTTTCCTCCTTTGGGCAAAGGCTGAATGACCAATGTGTCAGGGATCTTGTAGAGAGGTACCTTTGTCAGGAATAAGTATAACTAGATTGCTGCTGAGGCACCCTCCAACATTGAGATTAGGTGATTCAGCTGGCCAGGTAGTCACCTGGATAAACAAACCAACCTCTTTTTCTCACTGCTACTCACTTGTTTCCTTGTTATGTCTCCCCCTGGACTCTGAGCAGTTTAGCAGGTAGAAACAGCTTGGAGATTACTAATACTGTAGAAATTCTCTCTCTAATCAACTTGCCTTCCATCTCAACCTGAACTCGGGAAAATATACTTTCCCCTTTGGTTTAAGTTCCTGTCTTATAATCCCAAATTGGGAACTTTTGGGCCCAGGTCCAAATAACTGGACCTGGCCAAACTCTTTAATAACAATTTCAAACAGGAAAGTAAATAAACATCTAAAAGAAGAGGTTTCCATATGCAGGACGTGATGACTACCCTTGGGGGAGGTGGGGGGGAGTTTTGAACCTCTCCCTCCACTCAAATACCTTTATTCCCATGAATCAGAGAAGAAATGAGAAATGAAGTGGTCAGAAGGGTGAAAGGAACTTGAGGTTTTTCCTGGGTAATGCCTCAAGGAAGCAGGAAGAAAACAAGAGTGGATTTCAGCAGTCTCACCAACCCCAATCTTCTGATGTATCTATCTATATATTGTCAAGCCATGTCACAAGGTCTTAGTTCCACTTACTTTCTTTCCCCTTCCTTTGTGTCACTGGGGGATGGGGGTGGGGGGTGGGGGGTAAATGTCCCTTTTCCTGTCTCCCTAATTTGATGGTAAAGCTCTGAGACTTAAGTTTTTGACTTTTGCTATGGGCTTGTAAGGATTTCATGCTTATGGCTGACTGGACATATCATTTACCTGCCTGACCTCTGGTCAGAGCCTGGACAACAGGCTCACAGCACATGGATCAAATCAAATTGCCCACCCCCTCCATCTGTAAGCAGTCATCAGTGGAGGCCTAAGCTTGATGGCAGCAGTTTGGGCACAGCCGACCTAGCCCTCAATTAGCTGGTAATAATGCTGGGTCTTGTCTCCCAGTCCCCCGGAGAAAAGCAGGGTATGAGGAGGAAGAAAGTTGGTAGTGGCTGCTAGCATTTCCTTACCCTTTGAGCAGCTTCTCTGTGCTTGGGGTTGCCGTGGCAACCAGCCAGGAGACTGCATTGATTTGTGTTCTTAAGGATGCTAAAAAATGTGAAATTATGAAGGGAGAGAAAAGGTTTCATGCACAGAAACAAAATTAGCAGGGAAGGAGGGGCTGCAGAGGGTGAGAATATTTAGGTACACCCCATCAGTCGTGACTAAATGCCCTCAAAGGGGCCTCTCAGCTTTGATATTCCGTGTTCTCAGGCCCCTTTTAGCATTGACATTTTATGTTCTTGGGCCCTTCCCGTCATGGGGCATAACTGTATTCTTGGGGGCCTCCAAAGTGGAGCATTCTGGGTTATCTGCTCAAATGTCCCTTCTAACTCAGACACTGGTTGGAAGTACCTGTCCTCTTCCAACATTCTGTATTCTTAGATCTTTTGGAAGCATAACATTATATGTTATATGTTATACGGGCTAGGGTCCTTCTTATCAGTGAGTCAATTAGCATTCGTCAAGGGTCCTCCACGCACCTGCCCCGCACCATGCCAAGTGCCCTCTTAGCTCTGACAGTCTCTTTTAAGGTCCTTTTCAGCACCAATATTCAATCTTCAATGTTTTCAGAGTCCTTGTAATAATAATGATAATAATAATGAAGAATGGGTAAAGAATAAACATTTACATAGTACCTACTATGTGCCAAGCACTGTGCTAAGGACTCTCCTAGTTCTGACAGTCTCTTCTAAGGTCCTTTTCAGCACTGGTATTCTATTTTCAATGTCTTAAGGTCCCTTGTAATAATAATAATAACAGGTAAAGGAATAAACATTTATACCTACTATGTGCCAGGCACTATGCTTGGCCCTTTTTACAAATATTACCCCATTTGGTCCTCACAACAACCTTAAGAGGTAAGTGCTATTGTTATCTCTATTTTACAGTTGAGGAAACTGAGGCAAACAGAGGTTAAGTGACTTGCCCAGGGATACACAATGTTTGAAGTTGGATTTGAACTCGAGTTTTCCTGACTCTGAGTCCAGTGCTCTGTCCACTGCAGTACTTTGCAGTTTTGTCATTCTATGCTCTAAAGTAGTGATATTAAATTTCAATAGAAACAGGGGCCACTAAGTTGTATATAAGGGTCCCAGTGGGTGCATATTGACTTAGAAAACCACATGTGAACATTATCTATGTTCTGTTGTATCTTTGTTAATTTTGCTAAATATTTCCCAGTTACATTTTAATCTGGTCAGGTAGCCATGTGAAACTCAGTTCTCTGTTAAATGGGAAGGTAGCATAGGAGATAGAGACTACATGATCCTAGCTCTAAAAGTCTATAAATCTATGAAGTCGTAAGTATAAAAGGGCTCTGAGAAGCTCTATGTACATATGAGCTTTTCATTGGGTCCTGACACGAGATCTGCCCGTATTGGTAAGAGGATGGGGTAACAGTGCTGAAAATACTTATTGGCCCAGAGCAAGTGGGTGGGCCTGAAGGCCCTGTTCCCAGCTGCATAGTTCCTCTAACTCTGAGCATCTGACATGCCTTCCAGGATGAATACAGATGAGTGAGTCATCACTTTCCTCAGGTTTCAATTCTGTGCCAGTATGGGAAGATGGAAAGATTGAGTTGGTACTGAGGAATGTGTCCAGGGTCCAGAGAAAGGATCCTGTCTCACGCATTGCTTTCACCAGCTCCTCGGCTTGAGGACAGGAATATGGATGGGGGCATCAAATCAATCAACTTTCTTCTCCTTCATAACTAGGGACTTTTGAATCTGGGGAAAGAGGCAGGAATGGTGTCCTCAGGGAATGAGGAAAGAGAGAGGTGGTAAGGATACAGACACCCAAGACAGAGTAGTGATGGGCAAGGTGGGAGGGCTCACCTCTATAAATCAGCTGAGAGTTCCAAGTCCAATCTAATGGGCATTTATTAAGTTCTTACTGTATACAAGGCACTGAAGTTATAAAGAGAAAAAGAACCAGCTCCTTTCTTTGAGGAGATTTCACCTTACCTGGAGATACAACATTTAAACAGATAATCCAATATAACCTGAAGGGGAGAGTAGAATGAACAAGTGGAGAAATCAGGAAAGAGTTCCTGTAGGAGGGAGCACACTGAAGGAGGCAGAGGTGAGGAGAGAGGGCATTCCTGGCATGTGGACAGCCAGAGCAAAGGCTCAGAGGTAGAAGTTTGGGAATTTTGAGTTTGGCTGAGGGCAAGCAAGGGACAGGGTGAGTTTAACTAGATGTATGTGAAGGGGAAGTAAGTAAGGTGAGGAAAGCCTAGAATGTAGACTGGATCCTAATTATGAAGGGCTCCCCATGCCAAGATGGTTGTATTGGATTCTCAGATAAATAGGGATCCATTGAAGGTTATTGAGCTATACAGCATCCTAGTCAGACTTGTTCTATTAGAAGCTGATTTTGACAGGTGTATGAAGGATGGATTAAAGAGAGGAGAGAGCCAAGAACCTGTGTTTTATTTATATAGCATCTACAATGTGGCAGGCATGGCACTAAGCATTTTTTCACAAATATTATCTCATTTGATCTTCATAAGAACCCTGTTATTATCCTCATTTTACAGTTAAGGAAACTGAGGCAAACAGGGTTAAGTGACTTGCCTTAGCTAGTAAGCCTTTGAGGTCAAATTTGAGCTTATGTCTTCCTGATTCTAGTCCCATCACTCTATGCATTGAACTGTCTCCTACTGGGGAGGAAAGAGAAGGAGGCAACGGGTATGAAGAAAAGAGCATTTGTTTGTTTTTGAGGAGGGAAGGCAGGGCAATTGGAAGTGACTTGCCCAAGGTCATGCAGCTAATAAAAGTGTGTCAAGTGTCTGAGGTCAGATTTAAACTAAGATCCTCCTACCTCCAAGGCCGGTGCTCTGCTCACTGAGCCATCTACCTGCCCTAGAAAAGAGCATTTGATTTAAGGTCAAAAGATCTGGGTTCAAATCCCAGCTCTGTTCCTTACTAAGGAGTTTCCATATCTGTAAAATGAGGTGTGGGCTACAGAAACTCCCATCTCTAAATCCTATGATCTTAAGTTCTGTTGTATCTTTTTTAATTTGGTTAATTATTTCACAGTCACACTTTAATCTGGTTAAGTAGCACTGTGAAACTCAGTTTTCTCACTTGATAAATGGGAAGGTAGGATAGGGAGTAGAGAATACATGATTGATAGAGTCTCTTACAGCTCCAAAAGTTCCTTGCTCTCATGTCAACCAACCTTATTCTTGATACCTTGTTGTTTTTTTTCGAGTCTTTCTTCAGTTGCGTCTGACTCTTTGTGACCCCATCTTTTCTTTTTCTTTTTGGCAATGTTACGAGAGTCATTTGCCATTTCCTTCTCCAGCTCATTTTACAGATGAGGAAACCAAGACAAACAGGGTGAAGTGACTTGCCCAGGGTCACACAGCTAGTAAGTGTCTGAGGATGAATTTGAACTCAGGAAGAGGAGTTTTGAAGATGAATCTATGAAGTCTTGAACTTAAAAAAAGCTTTGGAAAATTCCCCATCCCGTTCTATATAAATACGAGCCCTCGTTGGCTTTCCGCACAAGATGTGCCGGGGGCTTTGTAACTGGGGTTACAGAACTCGGTGTGGGCAACATGCACATTTGGGGCTGCTCCAAATGTGATCGGAGTCCCATCTGGCTCACTGCCCTGCTTTCTGTGCCCAGCAGAAAAGTACACTGCCACTTAGTTAATTAGCTAACCATTCAGGGCTAAGCTGTGGCATCCCCATGTCACCAGCCAGGATGTTTCCTCCATGCACAAAGCTCGAAGTAGACCCATGCTTAACAAGAGGGTCTCAACCTTCAAACTCCTGGGCCACTCCCCTTGTGAGCCCAAGCTTACAAAGTCTAGGTGGCGGGGCCTGGCCCCAGCTCCAATATTGGTAGAGAACGTGATAAAGAGCCCATTCTCTAGTTGCTAAAATGGGAAAATTTCTCATCAGCTCCTCCGTACTACTCTCTTGTTCTCATGTCAATCAACCTTATTCATGATACATTGTCATTGTTGAGTCATTTTTTAATTTGTATCTGGCTCTTCGTGACCCTGCTTGTTTTCTTTTTTTGGCAAAGACACTAGAGTGGTTTGCTACTTTCTTCTCAAGTTCATTTTACAGAAAAGGAAACTGAGGCAAACAGGGTGAAGTGATCCATCACCATTCCTCTGGTGGAGGGGGTGGAGGTGGGGAGAAACTTGGGCTGATCAGCAGCCAGGGCAGGAATTATAACCAGCAAGTAACCATGGGTTACCTTGTCCCTTGGGGAGCTCCCCATCATTGAAGCTCTGCATTAGCAGTTGCCTGGGTTCGACGCCAAAAGAAAAAGGCCGAAAGTCTCAAGAAGGGCAAAAGGAAAAGCAAACCTTAGGATGTTAGGAAATGTACACCTATATATCTATTTCTTATTTCCCTTGTTGCCTCAGTTTCCCACAGTGAACTTTTGGGAGGCATTAGAAACACCTGTTAATAAGATCAACAAATTCCCATATAAGCATGGAACAAGACAGAATGTGATGTGGCAACAGAGAAAGCCATATACAGGATAATTTGAAGAAGAAACAATTTTCTGCCTGGGGAGAGAAGGGAGAGATAAGTAGAGGCTTCACAGTCAGTACCTTAATTGGACCTTGAAGGACAAGCAGGATTTTACCAGGTGGAGAGGAACAAGAAGTACTTCTGTTTTCGTTGCCATGAACTAGCTACCCAACTTAATAGTGATCCATGAAATCTACCGGGTCCCAGGCCTGCCATCCTTCATTCCTCTTCCAGCCCTACTTTTGGTCTTCCGGACTTCACTTCAACCCACTCAGTGCCTGTGGTCCTCACCCTTGAACATCCCTCCTCTCCTTTGGCCCCCTTCTCCCATTGGCACGTTCCTCCCACAACCTCCATTTTGAGAAAGGATCCAGGCTGGTCATCCTTCGTTTCTCTTCTGGCCCTGCTTCTGACTCTCTGGACTTTGCTCTTATGGCTTCACATGGGGACCTTTCTTTCCTCCCTCCCCTCTAGCTTTCAGCTCTTTTTTCTATACTGTCTTCCCCCATTAGAATATCAGCTACTTGAGGGCAGGGACAGTTTATTTGCTTATATTTGTATCCCTAGGGCTTATCACAGTGCCTGGCACAAGAGCTTCATAAATGCGTCTTGACTTGACTTGACTTGACTTGGGGAAGATATGGTCCAGCTTTAATGGTGGAAAGAAGAGTGGATTAAGAATCTAGCTTCTAGAATGAATGATGAACAAGAAGAGTCCAGTGACCCGGGTTCTAGTAATTGCTTATGCAACATTGAGAAATTCACTTGTCTCTCCTGTGCTTCGGTTTTCTGAGTTTTTCCATGCAAAATAAGCATGTGAAATTGGATGGCATCTAAGGTCTCCTCTAGCTTCTGACACTCCCTGATCTTCGCTTCCAGCTCTGTCATGCAGTGCTTCCTCTGAAAATGAAGGCTGAACAACCAGTTGTCTTTGCTATCGCATTAGTAATAGAAAGGTAACAGAGTCGATTATCAGGTTTTCTCAATGGGAGCTAGGTGAAGAGACAGGGACTGAGAAATAAGGAGTGGGATGGGGGATGAGGGGAGGCCAAAGCATTCATTTTCACACTGTTCTTTTCTGCCACACTTAAGGAATTTGATACTTACAACAAAATCCATCAGTCAACTCTGCAAAGATGGGTGATTCATCCAGGAGGATAAGGATGGGGTTTGTGAGCCTTTGAAACCGTGCTCAATAAATATTTGTTGAATGAATGAGTTATTATCTGTTTGTGTTTCATCCTCAGAAAGTTTCTTTTAATAAAAAAACCATCTTTGGCTAAATTAGATTGGGCGGGGGAGGGAGGGATTTTGCCATCACGTTGAACATTTCAATTGACGCGAGCTGTCTAAACAGTACATTACGATTCCAAAAGATTCTCTCCTACCAACAGAACACCCACTGAAGCTGCGGATGCTCTTACAAAATGAGCTACTTACATAAAGGAAAACTTTGCCTTTATTTCATGGTGTTGAGAGATGCATATGAGACCTTGGTAACTGAGAGTCTGACATTAAAAAAAAAGAGAGAGAAATGAACACTGCATTGGAAAGAATGCCAGATTTGAAGTCAAACATCTCAATCAGCCACTTGCTGCCTGTGTGACTTTGATCAAGTGCCTGGCCCTCTCTGGGCTCAGTTTCCTTCTCTGCCAAACGAGGAGGTTGGGTTAGGTGACCTCTCATGTTCCTTCTCAAGTCTCTTGATCTATGATCCTAATTGCTTAGTCTGGGCTGAAATGTTTCTTTCTCAAAAGGAGAAGGATGGAGGATTGCAAACAAAGTGTCAGGAGGCTCAGGAAGCGGTCTGTGGGAGAAGGGAGGGGAGAAGCAAAAGGCCACCCATCCATCAGTCATGTCATGGGCAAAGTTTCGAGCAGACTGCAGAACTCGGCCGCACGCTCTTAGCGTAGCTTCTTCATCCTTGTCTGTTGTGCTCCTAACAAGGAGGCACAGAGGCAGCTTTCTTAATGACCACGATGATGCCCATAATAATCAGAGCTCACATTTATAGGGTGTTTTAAGGTTTATAAAGTACTCCTCCACAACTTCATGGGCTACATAGCTACATAGCACATAAGCACTATCCTAGAGAAGCGAAAATTGGAAGGTTGAGTGCATTTGTCTGATGTCATGAGGCTAGTAAGTTTCAGGGCTGGGACTTAGGTTCAGATAGCAAACATCTAGAGCTGCAAGAGGCCATTTATTTAGTCCAATTCCTCCTCATTTTATAGATGAGGAAACTGAGGCATGAAATCACACATCAGATCCTAGATTTAGAGGAGGGAACCTCAGAGGCCATCAAAACCGACCCTCTCATTTTTGGAGATGAGGAAACCGAGGCCCAGGGATTTGCCAAAGTCACACAGTATCAGAGGGCAAATTTGCATCCAGATCTTTTGACTCCAGAGATAGCGTTCTTTCCACTACATTACATCCGCCATTCTTTATGAGTAGCCATTCACATTTCCCTAGTTCTGGGGCAGCTATGTGGCACAGAGCATAGAGTGCTGGGCGTGGAATTGGGAAGACTCATCTTCTTGAGTTCAAGAAGCCTCACACACTTGGGCAAGTAACTTAACCCTGTTTGCCTCAGTTTCCTTATATGTAAAATAAGCTGGAGAAGGAAATGACAAACCACTCCAGTATCTCTGACAAGAAAACCCCCAACAGGGTCATGAAGTATCAAACATGACCGAAACAACTGAATGACAAATTTCTCTGGTTCAAAAATTCTTAACTTGAAGTCTGTGAATTTAAAAAAAATCCAAAAACTGTATTTTGGTAAAGTTGTTTTCCCTTGTAATCCCGTGGATTTTATTTCTATTTAAAAATATTATTCTGAGAAGAGGTTACTAGATTTCCCCAGACTGCCAGAAGGGTCTCTGATACCACAAAAGTTAAGAGCCGCTGATCTAGTGCCTTGAAGTTTATAGAACACTTTCTCCTACATACTCCCATGAGGTAAGGAATGACATTATTATCTTCAATTATGGATCAGGCAGCAGGAGACAGAGCACTGGGCCTGGATTTGGGAAGACAAGAGTTCAAATCCTGCCTCAGACACTTATGAACTGAGTGACCCTGGGTAAGTCACTTAACTTGTCTGCCTCACTTTCCTCGTTTGTAAAATGCAGATCAGAATAGTGCCTGCCTCACAGGTTTGTTGTAAGAATCAAAGGAAATCATGTTTGTAAAGCTATTACTATTATTCTCAAAAAGGCTTTTACTTGGCCACACAGCTACGAAGTATTGGGTTCAAGAACTGAATCCAGGCCCCTGGATTGAACTCCACGTCTATGGCCTACCGAGACCTATCTAGTTAATTCAGCTGACTGTCTGTTATCTAAGGACAATTCTTGTGTGCATTGTTATTGTTGATACAAGACAGCAGAACTTTCAACAGGGTCATCCAAAGAGTATTGATTTTACCTAGAGTAGAAAGAGACAAAGACTGAAGAGTGAGGAAGGGAAGATGATCTACAGAAGAAGATAAAGTCCTCTTATCACATGTAAGGGCAAGCAAAGCGGGGCTTTTTAATGTGTTTTTTTTCCTTTTGGAGTGCTTCTCAGCACTAAGGCAATCAAGTGGCTTTGACTGAGTCTTGCCTTTGCTTGTAGGAAGGCCCACACCTTTTTGCTAATTAGGTCAAAATAGGTGTGAAGCCCCCATCCCCTGAAAAAGGATATATATACTCTGAGGATAGCCATTAAGCTAGAACTCTCAGAATTGCAGGAGGAGAAGTTTTGCTTTGGGGGCATGCTTATTGGAAGAGTTGGCGATTTGGCCAGATGAGACTGGGTAGCCATTGGAGTCGCCCCCACCCTGGGCTTTGAAAACCCAGATGTTGGTGCATCTCTCCCTGGTAACTATGTATTTATTGCTATGGCCAGACAGCTAGAAGCCTGTCTGTTGATTTGTATTATTTGCTCCATTTATACTTTCTGTTTGTATTTGCTGTGAAGTTCAGGGTGCTGACTTTTACCCCTGAACTAAGTGAGTGATATATGTATGTTTAAAGTGAGATTGTAAACCCCTTAAAGTTGCTTTCCTTAGAAAAACAGATCAAAGAACCTGTTAGCAGGCCTCCTGTATGCTGGTGTTATTGGCCTTACACAGCCACAGTAGTGGCAAATAACATTGTTGTTACATCACAAGAATCGTAGAACATAGAATATAGAATGTTGGGAGATTAATTTTACAGGGGAGGAAACTGAGGCTGGGAAGAGGGAAAGTCAAGTCAAGTCAACAAGCATTTATTTAAAACCTACTATGTGCCAGGCATAGTGCTAGAACCGGGGATTAAATGAAAGCCCCCTCCCCAATGTCTCTGCCTTCACCTCAAGGAGTTCCCATTCTAATGGAAGGGACAACATGCAAATAGCTATATACAAATGGTATACACAGGAGAAATTGGATATAACTAACAGAAAAATGCCCCCAAGATTCAGGAGGGCTGAGTGGGAAAGGCTTCTTGCAGAAGGTGGAATTTTAGTTGGGACTTGAGGGAAGCTAGAAGGCAGAGATGAGGAGGGAGAGCCTTCTTTGAATGAAGGCCATCCAGCAAAAATGCCCAGTCCGGTAACAGGGAGTCATATGTGTAAGGAACAGAAAGGAGGCCAGTATCACTGAATATCAGAGTACATAGAGGGCATTCTGTTGTGAGAACAGTGGAAAGGTAGGATGGGGCCAGTTTGTAAAGGGCTTTCAAAGCCTGCCAGAGGCTTTTGACATTTGATACTGGAGAGCATAGGAAGCCACTAGAGTTTATTGAATGGAGGAGGGAGGGATGGCATGGTCAGATCCCTAAAGCGCACTGCCTGTGATTTAGGGAGATCAATTGGACAGCTGTGAGTGGGGAGACACTTAGAGCAAGAAGGCCAGACAGCAGGCTATAACAAGAGTCTGGGTGTGAGCCATGAGGGCCTTGGTCAGAGGAGAGAAGGTCTTGGATACCCTAGATGTGGCAAAGATAGGAATGAGAGGACTTCACAGATGGTTCCATGTGGAGGGTGTAATGATAACCACACTGGCATACAGGATGGCTGCCAGTGCAGGTTCTTGGATCTGCTTTACTAAGGAAAGCAACTTTAAAAGGGTCAACGATCTTCTTTAATTACATAAAATACAAACAGAGGAAATACAGAGAAGAGAAATAAAGAACAACAGACAGGGCTCTACTGCCTGAATCAAAGCTTTACATCCACCACTGTTAGGGTAATCAGAGTGGGACTTTTTTGCTGTTTTCCCTTTTGGAATGCTGAGGTAATCAAGTACCTTTGATGGATTTTGCTTTTCAAATGTAATGGCAAGCAAAGTGGACTTTTTGTTATCTTTGATTTAGAGTGCTTCTCATTACTAAGGAATCTTTAATTGAATTGGGAGTCTTTGATGACCTGCTTATGTCAAGAGGTCTAAGTCACATGGGTTTGAATCACATGGTTGTGACACCCTTTGACCCAAACTCAGAGGTTAGTGTTTTGCCTTTGGGGATCACACTCATTGAAAGAGCGTTGGTCACGAGACTCTGAGTAGCCATTGAAGCAGCCCCCCTAGCTTTGAAAACCCAGATGTTGGTGCTTCTCTCTAGTAACTATGTATGTATTGTGATTTGGTCAGACAGATAAAAGCCTGCCTGTTGATCTGTTTGTATTTGTTCTGAAGTTCAGGGTGCTGGCTTTCCCCCCTGAACTGAGTGAATGGTATATGCATGTTTAATTAAAGTAAGATTGTTAACCCCTTAAAGTTTCTTTCCTTAGAAAAGCAGATCAGAGGACCTGTGCTAGCAGCCCTCCTGTGTTCTCTTGTTGATCTTGCTTTTGGTCTTTCACCTCCACAGCCACTGCTAGCAACATTGTTGTTACAACCACTGAATCAAGAGAGCCTTTACCTCTGAGCAATTGGAGAGCTCTGAACAGACAGCCATTCAGAGTGTTGACCAGATAATCACAACATCTTTCACATAAGTGAGTCCCCAAAGCAAAAGCTCACCTCTCAGAATATACACTCTTTCAGCTAATAGGCTCAGTGCCTAATTAGAAATTAACAAAAGGTATGTAAGCCTTCCTACAAGCAAGCAAGCTTCCATTAATGAGTACCACATGAGGCCTGTTGATGGGCAGGGAAGATCTTATTCCCCATTAACCTTACAGAGGGCAAGAGAGAGCTTGGGTGATTGAGAGGATGGTAGTACCATCAACAGCAAGAGGGAAGTAAGCAAGAGGAGAGGTTTTGAGGGGAAGGATAACAAGCTGTACCTTGGACAGGTTGAATTTAAGCTATCTGGGAGGCATCTAGTTTGAGATGACCAAAAGGAAGTTGGTGATACAAGACTGGAGGTCATGGTCTAGGAGCATGGTCTATGCATGGTCAAGGGTACCCTGAATGGAAACTCAAGAAAGGAGCAGATACATCATTTTCCACAACAGACCACCTCTCCCACTCTTCCATCCCCTGACTGTGGGCCTTTTCACTGGCTGCCCCCATGTCTGGAATGCTCTCACTCCTCTTTCTCCTGGCCTTTTTCAAGTCCCAGCTAAAATCCCACCTCTTACAGGAACCATTTCCCCATCGATTGATCCCCCTTCCCTTTGTCTATTATCACCAATTTATCTTGTCTCTAGCTTGTTTCTACAAAGTTGTTGTCCACTCCATTAGTCTGGGAGCTTCTTGAGGGCAGGGATTGTCTTTTGCCTTTCTCTGTATCCCCAGGGCTTAGCACAGTGCCTGACACCCAGGCAACACTTAAGAAATAGTTATTGACTGACTGCCTTTACTTGTATAATGGACTGCAAGGTATGAAGATGGTGACTTCCCACTGTATTGACTCTTTATCGATTTTGAGAAATCGATGGACTTGCTGAAGCAAAGTGGAGGCTTGAGTCCCCTACTTAGAGTAGCCATCATATATGTAGCCATCATATATATATATATATATATATATATATATATATATATATATATATGTTACCTAAGTTCACACAAGAATTCATAGCCCTCCCTCCTCAACCCCTTTCCTTCCAATCTCTTATTTGCTTCACAATTTTGCTCATGGCCCAGCCTCCACCCCTGCATCCCCCAAACCCCCTCCTGCTTTCCAAATTGAACAGCCATTTATTGCACGTATACTTAGCAATCTACGTGTTGTCTCTCCCAGTAGAACACAATCTCCCTTAGTGCAGGTCTTGGTTCATTTCAGTCTGTATTCTCTGTGCCTGGTTCACAGCAGGTCCTAGCTCATTGATTGACAGTGGAAAGCTTTGTTTATTGATTCACTGAACATTGAAATCAAATGAGGTGTTAAACCAGAAGTTGTATGTTCAACGGTGTCCTGGATACTGTTTTACATAGTCTAAATAAGAGGATTCCCCATTGGTAGCAAGATTCTCAGAATGCTCCTATTTACATATGACATCATACTAATTGCATTGGGTCTCAGAGCAATAAAAAGCCTCTTCAGTGAAGTCTACAGGAAAATGAAAGAAATTGGTTTAACCATCCATCCTAGAAAAACAAAGTACTGTAAAAATTCCTCTTGCCCAGATTGATGGAGTGGCAAGGTAAACTAATCAGAGAGCTGTACTTGGAATCAGCATGACCTAGGTTCTGGTTTCATCTCTTAACATACACTAGCTGTGTGACCCTGGGCGAGTCACCTAATCTCTCATTGCCTCCAAGCAGTTCTCTCAGATTATAAAATTGCAGAGCAGGTTCAGATAAGCATGGTAAAGGGAATTTTCTCACTTGGGAATTCTTTATAATCTATAACAATGAAATCAAAGGTCTGCCCTCTCTACTTTGCTTCTCCAATGCCCAAATGATGCCCTACAGTTGGATAGGCAGCCTCTTGAGCTTGTACATATACTTGATACATACATACAAATACACACACACGTATATATATATATATACACACATATATGTATGTATATATGTGTATGTGTGTGTGTGTGTGTGTTTGTATGTATGTATATATGTGAGCAGTATATCTCTTATTGGGCATGAGCTGCCATAGGCCCCAGTGGAAGGGGCCGACAATGAAAATGGAAAAAGAGAAGGGGCTGGATTCCATTTAAGAAAGTTCACAGTAGTTTCGGTGATTTCAAGTTACTTGGTGCCCCTCAAACCCATTAAAAATACTAATATTCTTCTGGTAACTGCACATCCTCAAAGTCTATGGTAGCAGAGAACAAAGAAGATTCCAGTAAGCTGGAAAGGCTTCAAGCACGGGCCAGTCAATGAGTGGACTGTACCGCTGCCATCTTGGGACCACTCTAGCTTAGCTCCAAGAGTCTTATCACCAAGGTAGTCACAGAAGGATAAATGTTTTGGCCATAGAAGAAGACCATCTGCCAAGAAGGCAATCCTCATCAGTGGAGAGGTTATTTATGCCATCGAAATGGCCAATAATTAAAGTTAAAATATTGACATATTCGCTCAGTAAAGCTAACTTGCCTGTGATTCAGATAACAGTATATCTCAGAGGTACAATGGGGAAGAACCCAATGGTCATCGAAAGTCTCTTGGCAGGTAGAAGCAGCCATATTATTTATGCATGATAAGTACTCTAAGAGGCATTATTGAAGGCTTGTGGAATGAGAAAAGGAGAAAGAATGGGGGGGGGTGGAGCCAAGATGGCGGCTGGAAAGCAGGGACTAGCTTGAGCTCTGTACCAAGTCCTTCCAAAAACCTATAAAAAATGGCTCTGAACCAGTTCTAGAACTGCAGAACCCACGAAATAGCAGAGGGAAGCAGGGCTCCAGCCCAGGACAACCTGGATGGTCTCTGGGTAAGGTCTATCCCGCATAGAGCTGGGAGCGGAGGGGAGCTCCAGTGTGGGCGGCGTGGACCACTCAGACCAGGAGCTGGGCGGAGCATGCCCTAGCACCCTGAATCAGTGACCTGTGGCAGTTACCAAACTTCTCAACCCACAAACACCAAAGACAACAGAGAAGGTTAGTGGGGAAAGCTGCTGGGGACAGGGAGTTTGTGGTTCGGCCACTGCCCCAGGGGCAGAGGAAGTGGGGCAGCTGCAGAACTACAGCTGCAGTTGCTTCTGGCCCCAGGCCCACCTGGTGGGAGGAATTAAGTGGCAGATCAGAGCAGGAGTGCAGAGCCTGCTGAAGATCTAAGTCCAGTCAAGGTTGGGGGTTCTTGAGGAAGGAGGAGTGCTGCTGTGGCAGAGCTGGTGCATCCCCCCAAGCATAGAACATAGAACTCTTTAG
>CM053628.1:48096168-48111684 GCA_028646595.1 Phalanger gymnotis
CCTGTACAGAAAGTAGAGGCAAAAAGACCCCTCAGCTCTGTTTCTCCCAAGCTTGGGTCACCTGAAGTCAACCTCTAGGGGTAGGTTGGTAGTTAGACTTTGGGCCCAGTCCTGCACACTGGGCCCAGTCCTGCACACTGGGCCCAGTACTGCCTTCTGGGCCCAGTCCTACCCTCTGGAGCCAGACTTGCTTTTAGCTGGAATTTAAAGGGCCAGGCGGGTGCTGATTGGCTAAGCTTTGAGTCAGCATTATGACCTTATTGTCTGCTTTCCAATGAGTGGGACTGTGCCTCATCCATTATGACCAAAGCACTGCCTGTGATGGAGTCACAGTCAGCTGGGTCAGCAGTGACATCAGCATCTGATTGGTCCTTACCTTGGGTTTGGTCCCAGTACTCAGTAATGGAGGCCAGTGTGTCAGAAATGACTAGTTAATAAAAGTTTAAAGTTGGGGGACCCTTGGGGCACCTCATTTCCCCTTGTTGGGCCTCAGTTTCCTCATCTGAACCTTTGGACCCTTATTCCACTGCTCTATTTGATTACAAATTCGAAAATAGCTACTTCCAATGTACATAGCAGGGATGACAATATTCCATCATATTTTCTTTTCAGACTTTTTTTTCTGTTGGTTTGAGACATTGATTAATATGCATGAGCCTGTGTAAGGGCAAGCAGAGTGGGACTTTTTGTTGTCTTTCATTTTGGAGTGCTTCTCAGCACTGGGGCAATCAAGTGCCTCTGATTGAGTCTTGCCTTTGTTTGTAGGAAGGCCCTCACCCTTTTGCTAGTTGGGTCACGTGAAGCCCTTGAAAGGTGTGAAGCCATCAGACCCTGAAGAAACGTATATATACTCTGAGGCTAGCATTTTGCTTTGGAAGCATACTCATTGAAAGAGTGTTGGTGTGGAGAGCCCCCCCACTTTGAAAACCCTGATGTTGGTGCTTCTCTCTCTGGTAACTATGTATGTATAGTTTTGGTCATACAGCTAGAAGCCTGTCTGCTGATTTGTGTTATTTTGCTCTGTTTATAGAATTTCTGCTTGTAATTTCTGTTTGTGTTTTCTCTGAAGTTCAGGGTGCTGACTTTTGCCCCTGAACTAAGTGAATGATATATGTAGGTTTAATTAAAGTGTGGTTGTAAACCCCTTAAAGTTGCTTTCTTTAGAAAAGCAGATCAAAGAGCCTGTGCTAGCCCCCTCCTGTGTGCTGGCGTTATTGGTGTTACATGTTGTTACAGTCTGTTACAGTTCCTTAAGTACCATAAAATGTAAGGTCCTTGAGAGCAGGGACCATTCCATTTTGTCTAGAATCAGGAATACCAGAGTCCAAATCCCACCTCAGACACTTAAACTAGCTGTCTGACCCTCAGCAAGTTACTTAAGCTCTGTTTGCCTCAGTTTCCTCATCTGTAAAATGGGGATGATAACAGCACCTACCTCCCAGGGCTGCTGGGAGAATCAAATGAGATAATACGTACAAAGCACAGGACAGTTACTTAATAAATGCTTATTCTCTTCACCCCTCCCCTCCCCCATATATCTTGTGTGTTTCCAATTGTTTTATGTCATCTCTCCTATTAGAATGGAAGCTCTTTGAGGGCAGGGGGTGAGTTTAGAAGTTTTGTATCCCCATGGCCTAGCACAGTTTGGGTGCTTAATAAATGCCTATTGACTGACCCATGTCCTATGCTCCAAGTGAACTGTAAGCTTCCGAAAGGCAGGGACATTCCGTTTTGGGCTTTGTATGCCCAGTGTGTAGTAAAGGGCCTGGCGCATAGTAGGTACAATGTAGCACTTACTGTGTGCTGGGCACTATGCTAAGCATTTTACAAATATTATCTTATTTAATCCTTACAACAACCTTAGAAGTAGGTGCTAATGTTATCTCCACTTTGCAGATCAGGAAACAGGCAAAGGGACATAAAGTGACTCCCCCAGGATCACATAGCTAGTAAATGTCTGAGTCTGGATTTGAATTCAGTTCTTCCCGAGTCTGGGCCTGGGGTTCAAACCACTGCACTGTCTAGCTATTCCTGCTTGCTGGTAGATGGTTTTATTCCCAGAAACTCCCTTTTTCAGTCTTTCAAGAGTGGCACCTGGTAACACTGACTAATTAGTAGCAGTGAGCAAGGCCATATTTGACCTCGAGAGTTTATTCTCTTGGATCATGTCCCTTCTTGGCCTTTTTCTTCAAGACTGAAAATGTTCGAATTTAGTGGTCTGTTCCATATAGCAACCTTGCGATCATTTAAATTGCCCTTCCTTCATTGTTATCCTCAGTTGATAGATGAGGCTTTGAGAAGCAGGGCACCCTGCTAATAGCTATAGACCACAGAAGGTGGGTTGAGTCCCAAGTGCTCGGCTGGCCCAAGTGGGGCCCACCTTTGCTACCCAAGTCTTCCTCATGCCAGTGTCAGAGCCTGGCTTGGATAGGGAAGCCAGTGCCCTCTATCCAGACCCATTGGGCACCAGTGGGCTATTTTGACTCAGCTGCCCTGCAAGGAAAGACAGTGACTGAGATGGAGAAAAATGGAAATCTGCCCTGTCCTTAGCTCTCCTGGAGAGCTCCATCTTTTCTCTGGTGACGCTACTGTACAACCTTATTAGTGACAATTTCATGGGGAACTCTTGCACCCATCTCTTCCTCGCTTCCCACACTTAGCCCTCTGTCGGCCACATGGCTCCAGCTGGGTCACCTTGCTCATCTCTTCAACGCTCAACCTTGTGCCTCTCCAACTCTCCAAGGCTCCGGCTCCCCCCGTCAACATACAATCCTTAGCCCCAAGGTAGCTAGGATCAGATGACGTAAAGTTGGCAGTGACCTTAGAGTTCACCAAATCCAACCCTCTAGTTTTACAGATGAGGAAGCATGCCCAAAGAGGGAAGTGTCTGAGATCACACAGCTGTCTTGCAATCCAGTGTTCTAGTCACTCAGAGGTTAGGTTAGCAGAGCCAGAGACAAGGGAACTCCCACATTCTCTCCTCCAGCTCTTTGTGGTGGTCTAGGCCTTTGCTAAGCAATTACCCACCTCCCAGCGCTCCTGGTTGTCTGGTCAAGTATAAGCCACCCCCCCCACCACTGCATTAAGCTCCTTGTGGGCAAAGATGACCGTTTTTGAAAGAACCTAAGCTCCTTGGGAACACAGACACATTGGCTTTTGATTTGGCAACCCCAGTGCCTAGTACACAGTAGGCATTTAATAAATATTTGTTGGTTGATTGATTTAGCATCTCTGGATTACCCAGAGGCCCCAGTACTGGACTAGGTTCCTTAAATGTTTACTGATGCCAACGAAACTTATCCTGCACTCCCAGGTTCCCCAGCTATAAGCTGCGTGGCAGAACTGAGTCTAAGCCAAAGGAGGCAGACTCCGTATCGTTTTTTAAAATCTAAAAGGTGAACAATAGGGATAGAAGGGACCTTAGTGATCAGCTGGCCCAATCCTCTGGGTCCTATTTTACAGATGAAGAAACTGACGACAAAAGAGAAGCAGTGACTAGGCCAAGACCCCATGGATAGCAAACAGAGTGAGCATTTGAACCCAGATCCTCTGATTCCCAATCCAGTGCTATTTCCAGCCTCTGGGCAGCTCTGTCAATGCTGCCCCTGATGAATCTGAGAGGCCTGTCTCAACAGGTCCTCACCTGCTGGGTAACCCAGGACTCCTTGCAGTGACCACCCAGAGACTAGCTGAGGCACTGGGCCTGGAGTCAGGAAGGTTTCAATCTCGCCTCAAGCACTTACTAGCTGCGTGACTCCCTCTGTCTGCCTCAGTATCCTCATCTGTAAAAAGGGGATAATAGTAGCACCTACCTCCCAGGATTGTTGTGAGGATCAAATGGGATGCTATTTGTAAAGAGCTTAACACAGTGCCAGGCACACAATAGATGCTGTATGGATACTAGGGGCTGCTGCTATTATTATGAATATTATTAGCAGCAGCAGCAGCACAAATGATACTGTGTCACTGAGGGTGGTGTGAAAGATTGAGTGGCAAAGTGGAAAGATTGCTGGAATCAAGCATTTTTGCTGGAATAAGCATTTATTAAGCACCTACTAGATGCCAACCAGTGTAGTAGGAGCTGAGATATATTATAAGCAATGGATCTGGAATTCTAGAGCAAGAAAGAACCCCAGAGGTCAGCTAGTCCGATACCCTCATTTTACAGGAAACTGACTCCCAGGGACAGGAAAGGACTTACCCAGTCATACACCTGATAAATGACAGAGTCAGGATTTCAACTAAGGGTCTCTGAGTCCTGAGTCTAAGCTCTCTCTGTTGTACCACACTACCTCTTAAACTCTCAGAGCTTCAGAGGACTTCAGAGACTATCTAGCCTAGGGGTGAGGAGCCTGTGGCCTCGAGGCCACATGTGGCCTTTTAGGTCCTTGGGTACAGCCTTTTGATTGAGTCCAAATTGTCCAGAACAAATCCTTTGATTAAGGGCATTCGTTCTGTGAAGTTTGGATTCAGTCAAAGGGCTGCACTTGAGGACCTAGAGGGCCAGATGTGGCTCTAGGTCCTCAGGTGTGGCTTTTTGACTGAGTCCAAGTTTGATAGAAGAAATCCTCGGGTACAGCCTTTTGACTGATTCCAAGTTCTACAGAACAAATCCTTTTGTGAAAGACATTTGTTCTATGAAGTTTGCTGATTCCCCATCCTTTTGTCAGACCTCACTTTCTTCCCCAAGGTTCTGTTGATGATTCTCCTCCTCTATTCCCCTTTCCTTTTCTCTTTATCTCTTTCTCCATGCTCTTTCCTAGGAATCTTAATCATTTCCACCGCTTTAACTACCACTCCCAATCAGATGACTCCCAAATCTCTAGCCCTGGTTCTGACATCTCCTCTGAGCCCCAAACCTGTATCTCTCCAATCATCATTCAGACATCTCCACTTGGTTGTCCAGGTAACACTTCAACTCAACACCAGCAAGCAAAAAACTCATTAGCTTTCCCCCTAAAGTTTGCTGAAGGACATGCTGGTAAATGGTTAACATTAGGCTCCTGAAAATGCAAGAAGTTGCATTATTATTATTTTCTCCATCACTTTCTTAAGTCTAGACAGTCAAGGAAACAATTGACCAATCCCTGATTTGGAGCATTTGCTGATTTCTGAGGTGTGAACGCTCACCCAGAAAACTGAACAATCTGTTCTGTATGTGTTGGATCCAGCATACCCCTGATCCTTATTTCTCTTGACTCTACTAGCCCTATAGGTAGTACCATTTTTTTCTATTTTAGAATTATCTCCACTGCGATATTTTGAAAAGGAAGGACATGATTTTTAGTTAGGTGCAGTTGCAGGGCAGGGTGACACTCCTGGGCCTCTATTTAAGGAGGGGCTTCAGCACAGTCTTTCTCCCCATTTCCCACTAGCTATACAGCCTTGAGACTTCGCTAGAAATCTCCAAGATATCCCCAGCAGGGTGCCTTCCCACTCTGCCTACAATTTCTGTTTATGTATAGTCTTCCCCCTTTAGCTTATAAGCTCCTTGAGGGCAGGATTTGTCTTTGTTTTGATTTGTATTTGTATCCTCAGCATTTAGTTACCTCAGTCTACCACATAGAGAAGGTACTTAATAAATGTTTATTGACCGACTGACTGACTGATCTGTGACTAGCTTTATCTTCTTAGTGCCATTTCCTAGAATAGTACATCAATTACTAAATTAGTCGTAGAGTTTATTCTATGCTGGTTCCACTATCATCAGTGATGAGAATAGCTTGTATACAAATGTGTGAAAATCTATTCTATATCACATGTATCTATGGTTCTCCTTTCAGTTCCATCTGCAAAGGTTAATGGGGTAATCTGGTTGAGGTGAGTCTAACACCAACTCCCTTCTACTGCTTTCCACTATTTCAACAATGTTTTTAATATGATTGTATTCTAAATCTTTGATGGCAGTGTTTCTCCTCTTGGCAACATGAGCAAACTCTTGGTTCAAGTGGTTTCTGGGCTCTTTTGGCCTCCTCGTTATAGCATTGCTTCACATCTGCCACACTTCTGTAGCAAATGGTGATGGTCAATGTCAGTTTCTTTTTCTTTATCCATTGCTCATGTTTCAGGGTCAACAGTTACTTGAATACCTCAGGATGGAGCTGCTATAATTGTACACAGTGTCTTCTCATGTTCATCCTTTCTTCTAATTTGGTTTGGGTTTTGACCTTTACTTTAACCAGTCAATGATCTGATTGCACAGACACCTGATGCTAAAAATGACTCCCACATGAGTAACCAGCTGTTTTCTGTTTGTCAATTTCATTTTTCATGATGTTGTTTGGGGCTAACTACATTGAAAGCCTTCTCGTACTCTTCTGAAAGTATTCATGATCGACAGGGCTGAGAACACTGAGGGAACTCTACAAGCCTTTGGTGTCTTTTATGTCTTAACCCTAAACATATTTTCTACCACCTTCCCTGGTGCCCAACTTCATATTAAATCACAGATATATACTTGATCTGTCAGGTTTTTTTTCCCTGAGAATCTCTCCACGTCATCCAATTCTGAGGTATAAGCTGAGATTTCCTTCATGGTGGCCCTTTCATGTCTACTCATCAAAAACATTACAAAGTGAGATGACCAAGTAGCCCATGAAATGCTATTCCTCATTGTTGCCTGTAGTCTACCATGTCTACGAGTCTACCATGAGCAAACTTTTATTCTCCATTTTGAGATCTCATGGGTTCTTTCATTAAGCTAAAAATTATACTTTATATCCTCCAGTTTCATTTTCAGTAGGAATGCCAACACAGATAGGATTCAGTTTCCTTGTTAAAGTATGACCTTTACGGGGCAGCGAGGTGGCACAATGAGTAGCGCACCGGCCCTGGAGTCAGGAGGACCTCAGTTCAAATCCAACCTCAGACACTTGACACACTTACCAGCTGTGTGACCTTGGGCAAGTCACTTAACCCCAATTGCCCTGCCTTCCCCTCTCCAACTGCCCCCCCCAAAGTATGATCTTTACACATAATATCATGATACCCCTGGGAGAGATTTCAGTGGGCATCTAGTCCAACCCTCTTATTTTACAAAGTAAGAAACAAGTGAAAAGAAGGAAAACTGCTTGCCTGAGATCACACAGGTAGGAAGCAGCAAAGTCAGTATTTGATCCTAGGTCCTCTGATTCGAAATCAAATACAGTTTCCACTGTGCTTGCCTCTGTGGATCTCCAAGTCCCAGAGAGTTCCTCAGTCTATTGGACCTCACTCATGCCACCCGAGAGGTAGCAGGCAGGGCAGTGAACTGAAAGTCCAGACATGGAGGCAGGAAGACCTGAGTTCTAATCCTGCCTCAGACATTTTCTAGCTGCGTGAACTTTGGCAAAGTCATTCAACCTTAGTTTTCTCATCTATAAATTGAAGATAATGATAGCACGTACCTCCTAGGGTTGTTGTGAGGATGGCTCAAATAAAAGAATATAGGGAAAATATTTTGTAAGCCTTCAAACACCATATAAATGCTACATCAACATCATCTGCGTCACGCCTTACCATGCCGGAACTGGCGCTTGATGAAACGCTTACAGTAGATGATGGCGAAGGCTATGAAGGCCAGGGCAAAAACAATTAGCACGCTGCTTGTTAGCACCATGAGTGTGGCTTCCTGAGGGGGTGCTGTGGGCACCTCGAGCTTCACGGAGCTCAATCTGAAGGCACCTGTGGTACAAGATAGGAAGGAGCATCAGAATGGGGCAAGGAACAAGGTAGTAGGCTCCCATTTTTTACTGGGCACAAGTCCTGCCATGAAGGGGGCTTCTCCAGGCCAGAGCCCCACTTCGCAGCTCTCCCAAGTCCTAGTGCCAAAGGCCCCTCCTCATCCTGGTTACCTATAGGTCAACGAATTGAGATCCCCTCCCTGCTGGAGTAGAGTAGGTAGTGTGGTTCAATGTAAAGGACGCTGGACTTGGGAGGTGAGACGGCATGGGTTCTTGGCCTGTCTCTGCCTCCATTTTCTCACTGAATGATCACAAGACCTAGTAACATGGGCATGTCATCTCACACTACCCACAACATGAGTTTCTTAGACTTGAAGATATCCAAAGTTCCTTCTAACCCTGATGTTCAAGGGAGCCTGGATCTAGAACTCAAAGTATCCTTGTAGCTCTTTTTCAAGCAGAGGATGGACAATCCCTTGTTGGCTATGTTAAAGCAGGGATTCCTTTTAGGAAGAGGTTGTACTAGATGGCTGCTGAAGTCCCTTAGTGCTCCCCAGTTTTGACCCGTTCCAAAGCCCTATGGTCTCAGGGCCCAAGTGACTCAGCAGAGGTATCCCAGAGCAAGGACTTGAAGCCATGTCATTGGACTCCAGAGCCCTACTCTCTCCACTGTACAACACTGCTCTAAAGTCCTCTTTGTGGCTCTGATTTCTATGGCTTGAAGTCCCTCTGGCTTTTCCCAGTTGATGTTTTGATGTTCTCCTGTATGTCCATCCCAAGAGCCCTTGCCAAACTTTCTGGACCCTCACCTCCCTGACCTGCTAACTCTACCCATCCCTAAGAGAGAAGTAGAAAATATACATACATTGAACCTCTGACACAGGAGTTTGCTTGGTGCATGAGATGCATTCCTGGTCCTGAAGGCCACCGATTCGGGTCTTACAGTAGAACCTGGAGGTGAAGAAATAGGAAAAGAATAACTTGGAGAAGGTAGGAAGCTTCCCAAAGATGTATAGATGCTTCATTTTCAGGCCTGTCCTTGAAGCCTAGAGTCAGAGAACTTGGCTTCAAATTTGACCTTTTCCACTTACTACCCACATGGCCTTGGGTAAGTCATTCTCCTTCCCCCAGCCTCAGTTTCCTCCCCTGTAAAATAAGAAGAGTTAGGCTAACTAGCCTCTGAGGTCAATTCCAGTTCTAAACCAATGATCCCACAGGGGACCTTGGTCTCTAGCTGGCTGGCTTCTGGCTCCAGCTCTAAGATCCTATCATTTTTTCCAGTTTTGCAGGATCTGGCCTCACCATCAAGTACCCATGGTCACACCTTGATGCTATTATGAAGTACTAGAGATCAACCATAGGGCCAAACCAATCCCTACTTGGGCATAAGCTGGATTGATGCTAAAGAAATATTTCCTTTGCATAAGTGGGTACTGATGACCATTCAGTGGAGGCTGGGCTTGTACCTTTTTCTCTCATGGAGTGGCACTGCCAGAAAGAATACTATATTAGAAGGCAGAAGACATGCATTGGAGACCAGATTCTGCCACTTATTTGATTTTACCCTGGGAAAGTCACCTCCATAGGCTCATCCATAAAACGGGGACAGTAATACTGTTGACAATCTGCATAGCACTTTGCCCATCCCAAGGCTGGTAACATGTTATACTATGGACCCTCATTATCTGTGTCTGTGTCACATCCCTTACTTCATAGGAGCAAAGAGCCTTATCTAAACTCGATCTTACCTGGTTACTAATACAGTAGGGACTTAAAAAAAGTTTTCTGAATGAAGGAAGGAAGGAGTATGTTTTTAATTCCTGAATCAAGAAATGTTATGGATGTAAATTTCATAAAACATAGAATGTTTACAACCTGACTTGAGACTCGATCAGTCTCCAGCCTTTATTCTGCACCTGGAGGGCAGCTTAGCACTGTGCTCTCTCTCCCCTAAGCCAGGCTGCCTTGGAGGAGACATGTTCAAATGTAAGTATATATAACACGTAGGTTGGCCTTGAGCCCAAGCCTTATTGACTCTGTGGCTGGCTCTCTCTTCCCTAAGACATACCACCTTGGAGGAGACATGGCCACATAAGGGTATATCCAGAACATAGAACGTCAACAGTGGAAGGGACCCCTGGAGTCATGTAGTTTTAAATACAACGAAATTGAGACTCTGAGAGGCCAAGAGATTTTCCCAAGGCCACACCAGTAGCTGAATTCAAGGTCATGGGTTTATAGATGAACGATCAATTCTGAAGGAACTTCAGGAGACCCAAAGTTGAAAATTGTACAGATGAGAAGGCAGAGGTCTATGGCAGCAAAGCACTTTGCCAATGGTGCCACTGCAAGCACATGGCCATCATATCAGGAAGTTGTTAAGTTGTTGCTCAAACAATGTCAAATATATGAAAGCATTTTAGAAGGCATAAAGTCCTCTGGAAATGGGAGTACTTATTTTCCTTCTCATTGCCAAGAAGCTGGGCAATCAACTCACCTGGGGAGACAGTCTCCACAGACTCCATTGGAAGTGGGAGTGCAGTTAACTTTCTGGACTCGGTTGATGACAGAACAAGTTAGGCAGGCTTGGCAACTATGGTGGCCCCAGCCACTCTTGTATCTTCGGGGGGGACAAGGGGTGCAGAATGCATCTCCTCCTTCCCCATAGCCACATTCCTGGCAGGAAATGGACACAGGACATAGATTGCAGGCATTTATTCTCCCTGGGGAGCCGGAAACTCATCTAACTCAACCTCCTCTTAAAGGTTTCAAAAATGGTCACACAGTTGGGATTAGCTAGGCTTTGAATCCAGAATTACTGTTCCATCCCCTATTCTGTACCATCAAGACAAGAGGGAAAAGCCATTTGACCACCTTACTTTAGTATGGGATGTGGTATGGCCTCCTGGAAATGACCCCTGGGGAGGCAGAAGTTGGGGATGTGGCGGCAATGGCAGAGAGGCTAGTACATGGTGGCAATAGTACGGGGGTGTAGTAAAAGGTAGAGAAGATGAGGCATGTAAAAGATCTGGGGCCTTTAGTGGAGCTATGAAATCACAGTAGAACATGGCAGAACAAAAAGATGTTGCTGTCTTAGGCTGTATTCAGAAAAGGTCAGCACTCCACCCTAGGGAGATGACAGGTCAATGCCTCTATATGCTGCCAGGTTCAGATCCCATCTGGATTACTGTGGTCAGTAATAAGCATTCCTTTCTGTGAAGGACATTAAGAAGTTGAAGCAGATCATGAGGGTGTCCAGGAAGAAAATCAGACCAGAACTAGGTGCAATTGGAGGAAATGGGGGTAGGGAGATTTTTAGCTGAGAGGAGACTTAACAGGGAATATGATCACTATCATAGATTTAGGACTGGAAGGGACTCCAGAGGCCATGTAGCCCAGCTACCTCCTTTTACAGATGAAGAAATGAAGGCATAGAGAGGTTAAGTCACCTGCCCAGGGTCATATAGTCCATAAGTGCATGAGGTGGTATTTTAACTCAGGTCTTCTTGACTCCAAGTCCAGGTCTTTACTCTCATATAGAAATGGACAAGCAAGACCAAAAATAATGCAGAGACAGTGCAAAGAACCACATTTTCACTCAATATAAATAAATTTAAAAAGCATTTCTAGTAATCATATTGGTCCCAAAGTAGCAAGGAGTGTTTTGGGAGGTTCCCCATCACTGTGTGTCTCATGGTCTCCCAAAGCCCTCATCACTGGAGGCCTTCAGGATTGTCTGTTGAGGATTAGATCCTGGCTCTGCCAGTTACCACCTCTGTGACCTTGGGCAAGTCATTATCTTTGCTGAACCTCTGTTTTCTTCTTTGTAAAATGAGTTGGACTCAACGATCTCCTGATGTTCCTTCCAGCTCTAAATCCTAGGATCCTGCTTTCATGGACGGGATTCCTGATAGAATAGCTGTGGGACTAGGTGCCCTCTGAGATCTCTTGGAGTACTGTAGTTTGGCTCTGCTGCTCACTACCTTTCTGACCTTGGGAGGGAGGAATTCCTCTAAGAAATTCAACTTGGTCTGGATTCTAGACTCTAGAATCTCTAAGGCTCTCTCTAGTTCTAAAAGTTGTTTCAAGAGAAGGCTCATGGCATGGTCACTAACCAGAGACAATTCTCAGTGCTGGGCCAGAATAGACTGTCTCTGATATGTGGGCATTTGTCCCAGAACCCAAAGAGGAACAGTTACCTTCCTAGGGGTAGGAAAGAAAACTAGGAAGTTTCTCTCCAGTCAGCCACTATCAGCCCGGCAGATAATTTCTAGAAGCCTTCTTCCCAGAAAGAAGTTCCCCATAGCACCATGGGGATGCGTTCAACCTTCTGGGTTGGGGTTGCATAATTTGGACACTGGTTGGTTCTGTACCCCTTCAACTCCCTTCCCTTCTCCCTGCCACACTGTTTTCAGGGCAGAAAAAAAGATGTTCTAGCTGGTCTTACCTTGGAGAGCTCCTGGCCAGGGCCACACTGTTGGCAAGTGACACAGTGTCCCCACTGGTCCCGGTACTGATTCTCTTGGCACTCCATGCTGCTGGTCTAGGAGTGAGGAAGCTGGGAGCAGACACCAAGGGAAGGTCTGAGATGGAATAAAGGAGAGATGTGGCTGCTCAGAGTGGAGAGGGAAGAACACTGGCCTTGGGTTTGAGGTCCAGGCTTGCTGCTATTTAACTAGCTGTGGGGCAGCTTCCTTCTCTGTCAAATGCCACCCAGAATTAGGGACTATGCTCTTGGCAACAAGCGAGGTGCAGAAATAGCCTGGTGTACTGCCAAGAGAGCTGTGGGGGGTAATGTCAAGGGAGGGAGTGGGGCCATCTCAGACTCAGCCCTAGCTCACAGGGGATGGGGACAAACCTAGTAACCCACTCCCACTCTCATTTTCCTCATCTGCACAAATATCTGTGCCAATCTATTGCCCTTCTCAGGATTCAATGAGAGGAGCCCAGACAGGAGATTCAAGGTGTTTAGAGGTCTTAGGAAACAGAGAAGAAGTAGGATTCTTTGGTCCAGCCCTTTCTGAGCCCACAGCAAGGTGAACAAACTAGTTTCTTTTTTAAGGAGGTCTGTATGTTTGGGAATAGGAAACTCCAGCACATCATGATGGCAAGAACACTGGATTTGACTTTGGATGACTTGGTTTAGAATCCCCATACCATCACTACTGTCTCATGATTGTGAGAAAACCACTTAAATTTCCTCAACCTTAATCTCCTTCTCTGTAAAATGGCCATAATTATACTTTTACTCCCTGCCTCCCAAAGATATTTCCAGCAAAGCATGTTTTTTTAAACTGCCAATTGTTCTAAAAATAAAAATGGCTCTTAATTTTGTCCCCCAATACAATGTGGTATAATTTAAAAAAGGCTGGACTTGAAATCAGAAGACCTATTTAATCTTTGTGACCGTGGGCAAGTCCTCTTCCTCATATGAATCTTGGTTTGCTTATCCGTAAAATGGAGCTAATCAGATGAACATCTTTTGTTTCACAAGGTTGGCATGAGAAGAGCCCTTGGGAAACTCGAAATCACTAGACAAATAGAACAATTCTAAGTATTCCCAAGTTTGACCCTACAGTCACAGGAGGGGATTGGGCATAGAGAATATAACCCCCAATAAAACTCACATGATAAAGCTACCCATAGTGGCATTCCTGGAAAGGAAAAACCTCCTCCCCATTGATTTCATAGGCTGATAGATTTAGAGCTGGAAGAGACCCCCAACGTTATCTGGTCCAAATCCCTCATTTTACAGATGAAGAAACTGAGGCCTAAAGAAATGTAGCAACTTGTCAAGAGTCACACAAGTAGCAAGCAGCTAAGATAGTATTTAAACCAAGCTTGAATTACTAGACAGACCTTCTTTCTTTCCCTCCCTCCTTCCTTCTTTTTCTTTCTTTCTTTCCATCTTTCCTTTTTTCCTTCCTCCCTTCCCTCCTCCTTTCTTTCTTTCTTTCTTTCTTTCTTTCTTTCTTTCTTTCTTTCTTTCTTTCTTTCTTTCTTTCTTTCTTTCTTTCCTTCCTTCCTTCCTTCCTTCCTTCCTCCCTCCCTCCCTTCTTTCTCTTCCCATCTCACCCAAGCTGGAAGTACAGGGACTACTCATTGCTCTGATCACTCACCTGCCCTGGACTGATTTCCTCCTCCTAAGGCAACATGGTGGCATCTCCTGCTCCTGAGGGCTCATGGATTTATGCCAAACTTAGTACAGACACACAATTGCCTTAGTCCACTGCTGCTTAGAACTCCTGAGCTAAAGAAGTCCACTTGCCTTAGTCACCCTATGAGATGGAATTACACATATACTGTGTTCTCTCTATAGCTCACTTTCAAGAGCCTAGAGACGTTTGCCTCTTTTATGAAGTCATTAGCTTCTCTTAAACTCAACTGGTGGCTCCTACACCTCACCTGAGGCTCAGTGGAGCCATTACCTCCCCCCGCCCCTCTGAAGTAGAAGAAGTAAGGGGAGAGAAAATGGAAGGGAAGGGGAGAGGGGGAGATCAGGAGGAGGAAGAGGATAGGGAGAGAGAGAAACCCACAGGAGGTGTAAGAGGAGGAGGATGAAGAAGAGAGGAGAGGTAGGGGGAAGGAGAAAGAGAGAGGGAAAAAGAGGAGAGGGAGAAAGAGATTAATTCAGTATTTTGCAGGCCTCACTTGTGACAAATAGGAATCAGTGCCAGAGGCTTAGAGCCAACCTACTGGTCTGGACAGTACCCCTATATCCTTCTCCCCACTACAGAAATAGAAAGAGGCTTCAAGAAGCAGCCCACCAACAGTGTCCTCAGGGTGAGCTCTGGACAGTGGTATTCCAAATCTCCAGGGTGGTGACTCCTAGCCTTTGGGAGGGGAGACACTCGATCTAGTTTGATTTCTTAGAGGACTGTGGACTTGGAAGGGCTTCTCAAGGTCATCTAGATCATAGGGTATTTGAGCTGGAAGGGTCTTTCTAGTCCAACACCTTTGTTTCACACTGAGGGCCACTGAGAAGCAGCTGCAGCAGCAGTTACTGAACTTGCAGCTGAGCTGCCTAAGGGTAGCCTCAGCTCTGCCACTTCCCAGCTTTGGGACAGGGAATAAGTCCTTTCCCTACTCTGTGCCCCTGTTTCCTCATCTAGAAAATCAGGGGGCTGGATAGATGACTTTTGAGGTCCCTTTAAGAACTCTTCCATCTCTAAAGAAGACCATCCTAGGAGATCCACAGAGGCTCATTAACTGCCCCCAGGGCAGAGACGAAGAAGGCAGAAAAACTGGAACAGGAATCCTCATCGGCTTTCGACAATCCTTTCTCAAAGTGCCCAGGCCAGGGGTGGGCAACCTACGCCCTCAAGGCCACATGTGGCCCTCTGGGTCCTCAGGTGCGGCCTTTTGACTGAGTCCAAGTTTGACAGAACAAATCCTCCAGGGCCTTGGGCTCCAAACTCTGGGACCTTGGGCAAGTCACATGCCCTCTTTGGTCTTGGGTTTACTAATCCTCTTGCAAAGGAGGGGATTGGACTAGATGGCCTCTCATATCCCTCCCAGCTCAAGAAGTAGGATCCTTTGAGCCCTAGCCATGCAACACTATCTATCAGTTCCTTGTTGTTGTTGCTATTCAGTGATGTCCAACTCTTTGTGACCCCATGGAACATAGTACACCAACACCATCCATGGGGTTTTCTTGGCAAAGAAACTAGAGTGGTTTACCATTTTATTTTCCAGTGGATTAAGGCAGACAAAGGTAGCATGACTTACCTAGAGTATCTGAAGCTGGATTTGAACTCAGGTCTTCCTGATTCCAGGCCCAGTGCTCTATCCACTGAGCCACCTAGATGCCTCTAGGTTCCTAGACTTGCCCAATTATTGGGCTATTATTTTCTTG
>CM053628.1:48111784-48135166 GCA_028646595.1 Phalanger gymnotis
TTAACCATGATCTCCAGATCCCAGTGTTATCCCTGCCATGAATCTCCTTATTTCTCTTTTTTCCTTCCCCTTCCCAAAAATGGTCCCCAAGAGTGGCATCCCCCTCCAGACCACCAGCTCTCTTCTCCACACTCCTTAGAATAAATAATCACAGAAAATAAGAGCTGGAGGAGATCTTGGAAATCCTCAGATGGAGACACTGAGGCTGGAGAAGGGAAGCCATTCGGCTACAGTTATGTGACTAATTCAGGGATACCACCTGGTATAGTGGATAGAGTGGTGGCCTTGGAGTCAGGAAGGTCTGGGTTGGAATTCTGGCTTTGACACATTAGCTGTGTGGCTAAGGGCAGGTCACTTAACCTCTCTGAGACTCAGTCTAAATAACATCTGTAAGATGGGGATGACAATAATAGCACCTGCCTCACAAGATTGCTGGGCAGACCATGAGATGACATGTAAAGTTGTATATAAATGTCAGCCAGCATTATTAAATGGCAGAGCCCTTGGGAGGAAGGCCAAGTCAGATGTACCTTATACCAAATCCTTCTCTCAAGTGAGTAACAGTATATTAGATGGGGCAAGGGTGCGGAAGCCAGCTCTGATCCTCCCTGAGAGCTGATTGGTAAGTTTTCTGTGGGAGCATTTACACCTTAGAAATTGGGAAATGCTACAGATTAGGGCTTGGCTGATTGTTTCATTGATTGTCTAGACCTAAGAAAGTGCCAGAAGATGGTGTTGACAATGAAGATTAAACTTAAAAGTGTTTCGATTTCTCTCTCTGGAGAGCTAATCATTAAACATTTGCAAGCAATCCCTGAGTAAAACTCTGGTTTCTTTTAAAAGAGAGTTTTAAAAAAGCAGAATGATATACCAGAAAGAACAGTGGAATAGGAGTCAGGTGATCTGGGATAAAATCCCAGCTCTGCTGCCAAATAGCTGTGTGACCTTGGGCAAGTAGCCTTACCTCTCTGGGCTTCAGTTTCTCCATGTGGAGTAGGGAGCATGGCCTAGTGAAAAGGGACTCTGGTTCTGTGGCTCATCAGCTGTGTGATTGGGTAAGTCACATCATTATCCTAGGTCTTTTTGCTCCTCAGTAAAATGAAGAGGTAGGGGGAGGGTAGGTGATTTCAGGAGGTGACACCTTCCAGCTCTGACAGTCTATCCAATTTCAGAATAATTTTGTTGGGAGCATTTCATAGACAAGCCAACTGTCTCAACCAGAAAAAATTAATGGAGACATAAAGAAATTCAACAAAGTCACTGAATACAAGATTAGTTCACAAAGCATCATTAGCATTCTTATTTACCAACAATAAAGATCAAGGAAACATAAAAATGAAACCCCATTTACAACAACAAAAACCATCAAATACTTGGGAATTAACTGACCTAGAAATATACAGGGCTTGTTTAAAAAAGGGGGGGGCAACTATAAACCTAGAAAGACCGAAATGAAGTAGGCCCTAAATGACATGAGGGACATTCAACATTCATAGATGGGCTGAATTAAGAGAGGAAAAAGGATAATACACCTTGCTCAAATTCTTTAATGTTTAATTCAACACTAATCGAAATACTGAGGAGTTTCTCTGTAAATTTAGATGATAGAGTCTTCTTTTGGGAGCAATGGATTTGTGATTTCATTGGTACAGGAACTGTCAGGGAGGAAAATGCCTCTGGCCACTGACACAGTCAAGACTCAGCCCAAGTCCCATGACTCCAAATCCAGAAATTTTTTTCACCATGAAACCTGCATCTTTACAGATCTAATTCCATTGCATTCAACAAGCATATACTAAGTGTTAATTAAGAGCCAGTCACTGAAGATAAAAAAGCCCAAGGTGAAATAGTCCTTGCCTACAAAAGGACTAACAGGTGGCAAAACAGACATAAGTACAAAATATAAACAAAAATAGAAAATATTTTGGGAGTGGGAGATGCCCAAAATTGGAAGGATCAAGATGAGGTCATTCGGATGAGGAAACTCAAGCCCAGAGAGAAGTAACTCACTCAAAGTCACACAGGTAGAAATAGGACTAGAGGGGCAGTTAGGTGGCACAGTGAGTAGAGCACCGGCCCTGGTGTCAGGAGGACCTGAGTTCAAATCTGGCTTCAAACACTTGACACACTTACTAGCTGTGTGACCTTGGACAAGTCGCTTAACCCCAATTGCCCTGCCTTTCCCCTCCAAAAAAAAAAAAGAAATAGGACTAGATCCTGAATTCAAGGTCCAAGGCTATCTTTGTGACATCACAAATCCAGTAATATTATGTGTTGGAATTCTCTTTCCATGTATTCCTAAAGATTGTAAGCTCCATGAGGACAGCAAGCACATCTTACTCGTACTTTGTCTTTCTCTCTCAGCACCGTGGACAGCGCTCTGCACAGGCCAGGTGCATAATAACTGCTTGTTGGTGGTGAGCATAGGTATAGGACAAAGAGTAAGGATTTGGAAGCTGAGGACCTGAATTCAAATCCTGGTTCTGTCAATTACTGTGCAACCTCTGCCAAGTCATTTTCCTCCTCCAGACCTTGGTTTCCTCCTTTATAAAACAGGGTGTGTGGAGTAGAGTAGGAATTTTTAACCTTTTTTCTTGGCATCATGGACTCCTCTTACAGTTAGTCTGGTCAAGCCTCTAGACCCCTCCTGAGGTTCTCTCTCTCTCTCTCTCTCTCTCTCTCTCTCGGTCTCTCTGAGAGAGAGAGATACATATATAGATAGACATATAGATATAGATAGATAGATATAGATACAAATACATATAGATAGATATACTTAGATATACATGTATCTATCTATCTGTCTGTCTGCAAGTTCAAGGAGCCCCGGTTCAGAATCCTTGGGCCACACGATTTCCAAGGTTCCTCTCTCCCTCTCTCCTCAAAATCCTATGATATTAAGTCCAAACTTTTCTCCACATGAAATGCCCTACTGGTCTGGGCAGCAGCAGTGTAATCATTTGGGCCATCCCCCCACTCCCCACCCCACCCCCGCCCCCAGCCCCAGCCTATTCTCAGTTTGCTGCATGCCTAGGGGGTGAAGCACTTTGTCTATCCCAAGCAGAGGGTGGGAAGACGGGTCTAAATTAAGCCCCCATGCCTAAAGGAAGATATTTGCTTTTCCTGGACAGTGCACTTGGTGGAGATTAAAACGGGTGTGGAAAACAACCCCCAAGGTAGCAGCCCTGCACCCTGCCCATCATTGCTTAATTCCTCACCCCCTCTCATTCTTCCCCTCCCTCAAGCTCCAGAGTGTTCGTACCTCTTCTTGCCAAATGAAAGCACAGAGCAGTCTGGGGAGAGGCAGGACCCGAGGATCCCCCTTGTGAGCTACCCAGGGCCTTTGTCCCTTCCAGGTGTCGGTCTTCTGATTTTTCATGCAATTCACAAAGTTGATTTTGATACTTGGACAGGGTGTCCCCTTATCCTTTAATGGGCCAAGATCATTTCTCCATTAACAACATCCCCACACCCATGGTGACAATTAGGGGCCTGTATCTGGTGGAAAGAGCACCGAATCTCTGGATTTGACAGATGGATGATAGGTCGAGTCACTCGAATTCTCTAGGCCTCATCTTCCTCTTGGATAAAAGGAGAAAGCTTGACAAGAACGTTGTTTCCCAAACTAAGATACCCTATGAATCAGAAAAAGAGCTAAGTTCTTAGGAGGAAGTAGAAGAAATAAAGGACCAGGAGGCCAGAGACCTAAGCCCAAGGCCTGATCATGATCTTCAAGGTTCTAGATTTAGAGCCATGAGGAAGGGATAGCTCTTCACAGAACAAATCCCCTCTAGGTCCTCAAGGGTGGCCCTCTGACTGAATCCAAACTTCACAGAACAAATCCCCTCTAGGTCCTCAAGGGTAGCCCTCTGACTGAAACCAAACTTCACAGAACAAATCTCCTTCATAAAAGGATTTGTTCTGTAAAACTTGGACTCAGACAAAGGGCCACACCCAAGTACCTAGAAGGCCACATGTGGCCTGGAGTCCACAGGTTCCCCACCCCTGGCCTAGACAGGACTCATCTCATTTCCCATAGGAAGAAACTGACAGGGAAATGAAGTGACTTGTCCACCCATCGCCTAGTGAGTGACAAAATTTGGACTCACTCTTCAAGACCAGTGCATTTTTTCAGGACCCTACTGGGTGCTGTGTGACTGTGGAACAGTCACTCCACCTCTCTGGGGCTCAGCTCCCCCTAGAAAGTGGGGGAGAAAAATACAGGAGTTTCTCTATCACCAGGGTTGCCAGGAGGAATTGCTTTGTCAATTGCAGATTGCTAGAGAAATGTGAGTTATCCATCTACTTTAGACTGCTTTGCCCTTTGAAAGATCCGAAACAAAGAGGGAGAAGAAAATGAAACATCTTTTTTGGCTATTTGTTTTCAGGGTTACAGGTTTCAAGTAGAAGAGTTGGTAAAATTTCGCATTGGTCTGTTGCTAAGCCTGGAGTGGGGCAGTTGAAAAATGGTCTCTGATGGACTTTTACATGGCTTCTAAGACCCTTTCATCTCCTACCTACCAACCTTCCCTTTCTAATGTCATTATTACTCTACATTTGGAGTCACATCAGGCTGCTACTTGGGCCCTGCATACAACATTCCATGTCCTGAATTTGGGCCTTTGTTTAAGTGACACACCCCAACCCACCCCCCCCCAATGTCTGGAACATACTCCCTCCCCCTCCTTTCTGTCTCTTTGAAAACCACAGCTCAGGAGGTACACAGAGACTCAGATTTCCCAAGTTGTTACTGTTCTTGGCCTCCAGAAATTACTTTGTGATTGCTTATTCACAGACTTGTTGTATTCTGCCCCTTACCCCCACCCCCCAGCCAGAGACTGTAAAGTCCTAGAAAGCAGGAAATGTTTAATTTTTGTCTTTGTAGCCCTCAAAGCTAGCCTTCCACAGAGTCTGGCACATAGTGGGTGCTTTGGGATGTTTGTTGACTTATTGAGAGAAACTAGGTTTCCAGACCTTTTTTTCCTTTCCCCACTTTCCCTCCCTATACCCATCCCTCCTACACACACACACACACACACACACACATGCCAGAACATCACAAGAAAGGCAAAGTTGAGAAATGCAAATGCTTCAGAGGGCAGAAATATGAGGACTGGAGGGATAGCAGTATGGTTTTCTCTTGTATGCATGGAATGTTAATCTGGAGTCACAGTAAAAATCTGTATTTCCATTTTGTCCATATGGGGATACAAAAGAATGATAAAGAGAGGAAAGAAGGAGAGCAGAAAGGCAAGAAGAGGGGAGACAGAAAAAGAGCAAAAGGAAAGTCACAGTAATTATCTGTGTCTGGCCCAGGTCTTCGGGAGTGTTTCAGAGTCCCTCCAGTTCCCAAAGTGACAGCAGAATTTTAACTGAGTGTGCATGGGAAGCTGGGTTTAATATTCCAAGATCAGTGCCCTGGCATATCAGCCTTGAGGGACCCTCACCCAATTAGTGCACAATTTCCGCCGCCAGCTCCTCACAGCAGCAGGGCAGTTGGTGCCAGCAAGAGGCTAGAGTGCTGAGGACCCTTATTAAAAACAGTCAGTGCGCCAAGAGGAGCCAGCCCTTTCTGCCCAGCCACAAGCAGATGCTTGCCATATGGTTTAAATTCCTTACACTTACACACACACACATACACACACACACACACACACACAAAACCTCAAAAGACAAATTCAACATAAGCTCACAAGGAAAGTGGGAGAAAAAGTCAAAAATATAAATATTTGGATTGAGTCTGGCAACTGTTGAGAAGGAATTCTCTTTAAGTAAAGAAAAAGAGAAATTAATAAAAGCAATGGGATCGAATGGAGGGAAGTGGAGAGCACCCAGCTTTGAGCCCACTGTGTCTTTGAGCCCACTGTGTTGGACCCACATCCCCAAAGGGAGCAAAGACAGACAAAAGGAGTTGGAAGGTCTCAGGGATTTCTCCTGCCCCTATCCTGCAAAGATGGGCTGGACCTCAGGAAGACCCAAGTTCAAATCCCACCAATGATACATCCTGGCCAGGTAGAGTGACCCTAGGGAAGTCACCTAACCTTTGCACCCCAGGCAGCTTGGGAAGACTGTCCATTAAGTTGCCCGTGAGGTGCTGACCTTCATTCCAAGGTCACCTTGGACAGCTCCCTTCATTGCCTTGAGCCTCAGTCTCTTCTTCCCTCCCTTCCCTTTATATTTTCTCTGACCAGCCTCCATGCCTGGATGCTCTTTCCCTCCTCCACTTCTGACCCCCCAGGCACCCTTTATGCCTCCTCCTTCTTCAGGACGCTTACCCAACCCCTCTTCATTCCAGTGCCTTTCCTGTGGTTATTGTTTCCTATTTCCCCTGTATAGACCTTGTTCCTACCTATTTGCTTGTTGCTCCCTCCCCCCATTTGATTGTAATCTCACTGAGGGCATGGACTATATTTTGCCTCTCTATATCCCTAGTGCTTAACACAGTCCTGGCCCACAGCAGGAACTTAACCAATGTCTATTGACTGACTATATGGCCTGTGAAGTTCCTCGGAACTCTGACACTATTATAGCTGATAGGAATAATTGAGTAGTTTGTTCTGGTGTTTTTTTTTAATCAGACTTCTGATTTCATCTTAGTAGGAATGAAGATTAGTACCTTCTCTGTAACTTAATTAACAGTCTTACCAAGCTGCCTGGGGTGCTAAGGTTAGTTGACTAGCCCAGGGTCACTTTACTCTGCCAAGATATATTATTAGTGGGATTTGAACTCAGGTCTTCTTGAGTCCCAGGCCATCTTTGCATCCATACTCTAATACATGAATAATAAGAGGTAACTATGCCACAGTGGATATATCCTTGGGCCTGGAGTCAGGAAGACCCAAGTTCAAATCCTGCCTCAGACACACAACAGCTGTGTGAACCTGGGCAAGTCACTTCAACCATTTCCTCAACTATGAAATGGAGATAAAACCCACCTCACAGAGTCGTTGTGAGAATCAAATAAGTTTGTCTGCCCTCCCCATACATATATACACATATAACCTATATTCTATACACATATATAATATCTCTTTGCAAACCTTAAAGAGCCACATAAGAGTTAGCTATTATTATTGTTGTAATTATAGGACACTTTTAGTGCATTGATGGAGCATTTTCTTCCTAACCAGACAGTAAAGGGGTACAAGTCTCATCATCTCCATTTTTCAGATGAGTATACTGAGGTTCAGAGGAGGCAAATTGCCCAAAGTCACTTAGGCCAAGCTAGGACTCCATCCCAGATCATCTGACTCCAACTTCAGTGGTCTTTCCACAAGCACATGGCCATCCCCTACTAGTGGACTCAGCCACCAATTTCTGCATCTCCATCTGGGGTGGGGAGCAGGAGAGTCTTATCCCTCTTATAGAAGAGGAATCTACAGCTCAGTTACTTGCCCATGGTCACATGGCTAGGGTTTGAATCCAGTTTTACTTCCAGGGCCACAGAGCACTCAGACCCTCCATCAGAGGTGAGAAAAAATGCTAGAACATCAGCTCAATGAAAAGCACAAAAACCCTGATCACTGAGAGAGGGTGAAGGGAAGACCTCGAGTACTGGGAGACATGGGGTTTGGGGTGGTTAAGTGACTTTGTGACCTCTAAGCAAGGCCCCCCTCCTCTGCTAGCCCTTCTAGCTGAGAGTTTGCCTGTCTACACAATGAAGGTCTGGATTCAACAATCTCTAAGGCCCCTCTCTGTCCATCCATGAGTCACTAATTCTAGGTCTCCTCCAGGGGATGGAAATTGTATGGATGCATTTTGGACTGTCTTGGCCCTGAGCTTTACATTTTTATTTCTGTTCTTTTGGGGGGGGTGACCACCATTCTTGTCATCCAATCTAGACCTTTCCCCTCTAATTTTCAAACTTCACTGAGCCTTGGCCCCAGAGGTCCCAGGAGTTCTAGGTTGAAACACCACTCCTGGAAGAGAGAGAGACAGCCCATTGGTTCTCACCAGAGCTCTGGACTCCAGCTCACATATCACAGGTCTCATTGGGCCTCTGGAACACTGTGAGCTCCCCATCATGAGGTTCAGAGCTGGAAAGCACTTTAAAGTAAGCCTTTACTCTGGTAATTACAGGCCTTCATCACCCCCTGGCCTAGAATAGTTATTAGACTAGTCCTTTTGCCCCTCCTCCTCTCTGCTTTCCACCTCACCAGGCCATCCTTCACAAAGCTAGCCAATTAATCTTCCTTAAGTTTCTGTGCTTATGGTTGTACATAGTTCCCTACTGTCTCTGGGTTAAAATGCAGGCTCCTGATCCTGGTATTTAAGGCACCCCAGAATCTGGCTCCAAACTTCCCTACCAGCTTTGTTGGCCATGACTCCTCTTTCCACCCTCCAGTCAAGCTGGAGTTCTCTAGAGATGACCCCAGAAGCAGCTGGCTGGGTAGCGTGTGGAGTCCCGTTCCCTATGCGTTAATTACCCAGACTGGCTTGATCTCTCTGTCTCTCCTCTCCTTTCCTCTCTGTGTCTCTCTCTGTTTGTCTATGTCTGTCTGCCTGTCTGTGTCTGTCTCTCTCTCTTCCACCCTCTCTCTGTTTCTATCTCTGTCTCTCTCTCTCTCCCTCCGTGTGTCTCTCTCTCCCTCTCTCTGTCTCTACCTCTCTCTGTCTCTCCTGTTTCTCTATCTCTGTCTCTCCCTCTCTCTGTCTGTCCTTCTTGTCTGCAAGGATGGCACAGTGAGCTGTTGTAGTAAAAAGAGAAACTAGGGACTTAAGTGCACCTTAAGAAATGCCATAACTAGTTTGTGCAAGTTTCTAGCCATTGGACGGCTTGGGGTTCTAATGACCGTTTTCAAAGATTTCTGTTTATTTTCCCCAAAAAACTTCTCTTTTCTAAAGAGAAGCCCAATACACTTGTGGCTGTTTAGCTCCTGAAGGAAGAGGAGTTTCAATAAGACAGATCATTCTCCCTAAAGCAGAGAAAGGGAAGCTGTAGGGACCTGGGGAGCTGAGATTCAGTTCGGAAGCACAGTATATTCCTAGTCTAAAGACTAAAAGTTATGTGTGGATGAGAGCAGGAAACCCTAATGAAGAGGCCTTTAAATAATAGCCTTGTAGAGAAAACAGCTTTGGAGTCTGAAGACCTTGCTCTGTCTAACTCTCACTAGCTATGTGACCTTGAGAAAGTCATTTGACATCTCTGAGCCTCAGTTCTCTTCTCTGTAAAATGAGGGGGCTGGGCTAGATGATGGCTAAGTTTCTTGCCACTTCTAAATCTTTTTCCTAAGATTATAGCTTGAGAGGGATGCCACCCCTCTTTGCCAACCAATCCCACTTCAGATGACTCCATGGTCAACACCTGTTCAGGGCCAGGCAGCTCTCCTCTCCAAAGCCTGACAGCTGCCTGGCCCAGGTCAGCCTCTGAAGAGGGGGAGGGGGATGAGGGAGGATCAAAATATCATCCTTGTCCAACCTTGGAGAGAGAGAGAGAGAGAGAGAGAGAGAGAGAGAGAGAGAGAGAGAGAGAGAGAGAGAGAGAAAAGGGGGGAGAGAGAGGAGAGAGACAGACAAAGCCAGAGAGAGAGAGACAGAGAGAGAGAGAGCAAGTGAAACTCAGCCAAGAGAAAGAGAGAGGCAGCCAGCAAGTGGAGAGCCCCCAGACAGCAACAAGCCCTGACTTGTCCAGAGGCCCACGTGGGCGGCCAGAAAGCTCAGCTTCCCCTCAGGATGCCGAGGATGCTTGGCCCACCCCTGCCTCCCTCCAGCTCCATCTCAGTGCCCAGGCCCGCCTCTGGCCTCGCAGTCTCCACGCCCCATTCTGCCTCCCTCTAGCTCCAACCCTCCCCGCCCCCTCAGGCCTCCCAGAGGCTGGGATGCTTAAGGATGCGGGATGCGCCCAGGCATGTCCCCAAGCCCGCTCCTTTTGCAGCCTGCAGGTCATGGAATCACAGAATGTCAGAGCTGGGAGGGACCTTAGAAAACCCAATGTGAGACCTAGAAAGGGACCTTGGGTCCTGGAATGTCAAGACACGGGACATCAGAGAGAGAAGGGACCTTGGGCCCTAGATTGTTAGGACACCAGACATCACAGAGAGAAGGGACCTTGGGCCCTAGATTGTTAGGACACCAGACATCAGAGAGAGAAGGGACCTTGGGCCTTGGATTGTCAGGACACAATGTTAAAATGCCTAACGTCACAGTTTGGAAGGGTCATTCGAACACAGAATGTTTAAGTTGGAAGGAACCTTAAAAAGCTCAGCTTTCAGGACACTTAGAAGGAAGGCTCTTACAAATCCTTTAGACCAGATACCTCATTTACAAAGGAGGAAACCGAGGCCCAGAGAGAGAGAATGACTTGCCTAGGGTCATAAAGGCAGGGGTCGAGTCCGGCCGCCCTCCTCCCATCCTCCAACCCCCATTGTCTGCCAACTCGTTCTGGCCACAGCTGCCCAAGCGCAGGCGAGACAATGGTCTCCACTTTCCTCCCCATTCAGGCCGAGCCCTCCCAGAGGGGCTGGGGCTAAAAGACGCTCATGAAAGCGGCCTCCTTTCCACGTCCTGAACATTGTCAAAGGAAGGCAGCCTGCATGGAACCTCCCACCCCCAAAGTCCCTGTGTAATTCCAGCCATCCACCCACTCCCACTCCCCTCCAGGGGCAGTCACCACACCTGCCTGTCCCCTTCCTACCGGTCTAGGAGGTGGTGGCAGCAGCGGCCGAGTCAGACAGGATCTGCAATCGGGCAGCTGGGGAGACAGAAGGGCAGACGGACAGAGAAGCAGGCAGACCCCTACCCCGCCCAGCTCGCAGTTTGCCCCCTAACACACTCAACTGGCAGGGGATTGAGTCTTCAGCAGTCAAATATTCGATTGACTCATCCACGTGTAGTCCCAGCCTCCAGCCCCGCCCCAACACAGGCCAGGCCTAGCCCCAGAACCATTGGTCCTCTCCCCCCACTTGGGAGGGGCTATCCAAAACAGGTCTCCGCCTCTTCTCTCCTAGTAGGCGGGACCCATGGGCTGGGTAAACACTCCCAGCCTCCAGCTGAAACTGAATGAGCCATGGGAATGTTTGGGAAGACATCCAAGGCCTACATGGGTCATGTCGTGTCTCAGCCGTGACCTCGATGAAGAGGCACTCCGGCAGTTTATGAAAAAGGAGACAAGGGAGAATCAGCGACAAAGAAAGACTGACAAAGAAACAAAATCGATCGGCACTGGTCAAGAATTTCAAGGCCTATGGACCTTGAGACAGAGAATATTAGAATGGGGAAGCATTCTGGTATGTAGTGAAAAGAGTGATGATTTCCACAGAACCAGACGACCTGGGTAGGATCCTGTCTCAGTATCCTTTGTGACTTTGGGCAAGACATTTCACCTTCCAGGGCTTCAGTTGCCTCTTCTCTAAAATGGGAGTGTTGGATTGGCTGAATTGTCAGATTCCTTCTAGCTTTAAATCTTTAAGTTTCTGAGTATAGACTGCCAGAGTTGGAAGAGACCTTAATCATAGAATGTCAGACCTTGGAGGGACTTTAGCATCTGCTACGTAGACTGTTAGAGCTTGGCATCTGTGCTTACAATTCCCTGGAATAGGGTCAAAGGTATCCAAGGACCAGGTGGAATTGAAGAGCTGGAATATCCGAAGACCATGTAGAGGCCTGGCATGTCGAAGACACGAATGTTTGTTGAACTGAACTGAACATTTACCAGGTTGAGAATTGCATGAAAGTAGGGTCCATGTTAACCCCAGGGTCTCTGCTCCCCCGACATATACATAAACAAATCTAGTCCTGAGGGCTGGCCCAAGAAGCTCAATGTCTCTTTGGCATATTGTCCCCACGTGAAATTATTCCAAGAAGCCATCTAGGTTGAGTCTAGCTTTGAGCTTGTGTCTCAGTTTCCTCAAACATGAGTAACAGGGTCCCAGCTCCTGGAAAGGTGCCCAAGCTAGCTAGCAATACATATAGGTAGGACAGCCTTCATTTTGCCAGGCAGAAGATTCAAAGAACTCATAAACAGATACGAAAACATATACGACTCAAATCACACATCAGTTCCCCTCAGAGGGAAACTGAACTCAGAGTTGTCATTGGGACAACTCTTGGACAACAGAAGGTAGACGCCTAGGCCTCCCTCGGGGTCCTGCACAGTTCTTCCTGGACTCAATATGTAACCCAATGGTTTGGATTACTCACAGAAGTCAAACATATTTGGGAGCATTGATAAATAAATGAACTCCTTCCCGTTGGATCTGTGCTATACAAATAACTCACTGGTTTTATTCTTTAAAGGCACTTGTCAGGAACTATGGGGGAAATCCCCTTCTTTCTCCAAGGACCATATTGTCTCAAGATATTTGTTCTCTCTGGATGGTCTGAGCTACCAATTCTTGAACTTGGGATTATCCAAGAAGCAACCTCTAACACCAGCAGGACCTGAAGGATGGAAATTTCCTCTCCTCTGCACATGGACATTGTCCATGAACTATCCTCTCGGGCTCAGTGGGCACAGATGCAAACATCTGGACTTCTGCAGGAAATTTATAAATGCCTTGGTTGCTGCTGTCTTTCGGGCTAGAAAAGCGAATGTTCTGGATCTTTCCATTGAGGCTGCCTGCAAGCACATGCAACGGCTAAATGTCTCTGCCCCAAAGCAGCCATTTCCAATTAATGGGGGAAAGATTGTTTCTACACGGGCATGGGGCTTCTTTCCATCAGGCCTGTTATTCTATATGCTGGTCTGGCTGGCTTCTGAACAAGGAAAGGAAACAAGGTAGTTCAAAAGACAATGTCTGTCAGCTTGCTTTTATGGACCAGAGATTTGAGTGGTTTCTCCTACAAAATTCTGCCTTCCTGTTTCCACATCAACCAATCAGCTTGGAGGCAGCCCCAACCCTTTGAAACCAATGAAGAGTTCCATATCCTTTTAGCAAGGCATACTCATACTCTCCATGGGAAGGTGATACCCAACTGATGTCTCTAAACAAAAGCTCTCTTCCTGTAGTCTCATGTTAATTGGGGACTTTCCTGCCACTTACCTATTTTTTATGCCCACCACTCCAGCTCTTAACGTACTGTTTTGTACATAGTAGGTACTTAATAATAGAAATGATTATTAAGTGACTAAATGAATAAGGGAATAAGTCAATGAATAAATGAAAAAGTGTTCCAATGGCTTTAGAAACTTAACCCAAGACCCTTTGGCCTAGCGATACTTCCAGACCATTGTCTGCAGTGCACATTCTGGGAAGCTGCCCTCGTGCTTGAGACGGAACCTGACAACTATCCCTCAAGGTGCTACAGTCACATCTATGAAAGACCCAGAAAAGCAAGTTCTTATCTCCCAAGTCTTTCACCCTGTCAAATGGCTCAACATCAGAACCTGATCATTTTATCAGTAGAAATAGCATTAAAGAAGATGCATTAGTGTTTGATTTGCTGCTGCATCCTAAGGAAGGTGTATTGGCAAATGTTTAACAACTGGATCTCCAAAAAATGGACGTGATACACTTACATGTTTAATCAGCATCGTGAACATTTTATCCATCACTTTCTGAAGTCTAGACATCCCAGAAAATAATAAATCAAGCATCAATTTGTAGGATTTGCTGATTTCTGAGATGTGAATGCTTTCAGTGAAAATTTAACATTTGGATCTCTCATGGAGATAGCTCTCTCTAGCACATTCCTGGGACCATCCATATGTGTTGTCTCCGCCATTAGGATGTGAGTTCTTTGAGAGCAGAGATAGTCTTACTTTGCTATTTGTATCTTTAGTGCTTAGTGCAATTCTTTAGGCATAGTAAACATAGTAAAATGCTTCATTCATTCATTCATTCATTCATCCATCTGTCAGTGTGAGCTAGTCAAATGAGAGTTTAAAATAGCCTTCTGTAAACCAATTACTCTGAAGTGAATGATAAAATAAAATTCCTTAAACTACTCATCCAGGGTCCTAGACTTCTAAACCTGGGAAGGACTTTAGATGGCATTTAATCCAATCCCTTCATTTTATGGAGGAGGAAATTGAGGTACAGAGAGGTCAAGTAACTTGTCCAAAGTCACACAGCCGGTAAGTGACTGAGGTAGAATTTGAGCCCGTCTTCTTGACTCATTTCCTTCTTCTTATATAAAATGACTTTGACAACGTAGTTGGAAAGAAGAAAATGAAAACATGAAATGAATGCTGCCAAGAAGAAGTGGGGAGAAAACAGATCCTTACTCAAATCAGCCCATCAATCAGTAGGCATTTATTAAGTGCCTACTGTCTGCCCGGCATCTCCCTTCTCTCTTTGCAGAGGTGGGAGAACTATGAGTGAGGAGCATGGCATGTGCTGGCAGATGTGGGTAATATGTAGATTACTATAACTGAACCACTATTCCCTCCTCTCTTTAAAAAAATCTTTATTACAAACGAGATCTTGCTGAAGAGGAAATGGAGGCCAAAATATTTAGAAATGAAGGTGATGTAAAAAAGAACCTCAATAAAAATGAAAAATAACCATGAGTGGTTGACCTAGATCCAGGATTCCCAACTTTTTCTATGCTATGGACACTCCCCTGGCAGTGAATCTGGTGAAGCCTTTGGGCCCCTTCTCGGAATCAGGCTTTTAGATGTTTTAAAAATTTCAAAAACATTGACTTAAAAGGAAACCAATTACATTGAAGTACAATTATCAAAATATTTTTCAAAAACGAGCAGTTTAAACCCACATTTTAAGAACCTTTTGGTGTAAATGCTATGTTCAAAGATGTAGGTCACAACACTGCCGATGACCGCCCATTCTTGGTCACTCTTGACAATGTCTCCCTGAAATTGATCACATAGGGTAGTAGCACCCAAAAAGCTGGTGGTCATCCTCTATGTTTTAAAATTTTTAATTAATTCTTTTCAATTAACAAGCATTTATTTTTTCTCCCTTTCCCACTCTCATCCCACATTGAGGAGAGAAAAAGAAAGGAAGGAAAGAAGGAAGGAAGGAAGCAAGGAAGGAAGGAAGGAAAGAAAGAAAGAAAGAAAGAAGGAAGAAAGCAATGCAAGCCTAATAATATTATCTCTGGATCAAAGGGTATACACAGTTTAGTGACTTTGTAGTCATAGCTCTGTGTTGCTATCCCAAAGGGCTGGACCAATTCCCAGCTATATAAACAGTGCATTAATGTGTCCATTTTCTTGCAGTCCTTCCAACAATTACTATTTTCCTTTAAAAAAAAAACTCATCCTTACCAATCTAATGGGCATAAAGTGAAACCTCAGAGTTGATTTAATTTATATTTCTCTAATCACTGATGATTCAGAGCACTTTTACATGGCTTTTAAAAGCTTGCATGTCTTCCTTTCAAAACTGCCTATCCATATTCTTCGACCATTTGTTTATTCGAGAACGGCTTCAGTGCTTATAAATTGCAATCAGTGCCTTATTATATTTTCGATGTATTTTCAATGTAAGACTTTTTTCACAGCAACTTGCTGCAAAGATTCCCCTCCCCCAGTTACCTGTTACCCTTCTAATTTTACCTACATTTGTTTTCTTTATTCAAAATCTCTTAAATTTTATATCATCAAAACTGTCTACTTTTTCTTCTGCGGTCCTCACCATTCCTCTTTTTTGAGTCATTGATTTTTCTTCTAGCCATTAGAAACAAGAAATAAATTTTTTTGATATTTCAATTTGCTTACGATGCCACATTTTATGTCTAAGCCATGTGTCCACTTGGGGTTTATCTTGGTATACCTGAGTTCTGCCAGGGTTCTCAGCAGTTTTTGGTCAAATAGTGGGTCCTTATCCCTGTAACTGTGTTTTTTGGGTTTTTCAAACACTATGCTACTGTATTTATTTCTGTTTCACTCACTCACTCACACACACACAGATGATTACTGTTTGTAGCAGAGTTTAAGACCTTGTTGCTGTTCTTGTTCAGGAATGTCCGACTCTTTGTGACCCTGTATGGGGTTTTCTTGGCAAAGATGCTGGAACAGTTTGGCATTGCCTTCTCCCGTGGATTAAAGCAAACAGAGGTGAAGTGACTTGCCCAGGGTCACACAGCTAATGAGTGTCTGAGGTCAGATTTGAACTCAGGTCTTCCTGACTCCAGGCCCAAGAGCCCTATTCCAGGCTCCACTAAGCTGCTTAATTGCCAATTTAAGACCTCTCACTGCTATAATCCCTTGTTTCCCACTTTTTTAGTCATTATTTCCCTTGGGATTCTCAACCTTTTGTTTCTCTAGATAAATTTTATTATTTATTATATCTATAAATAATCTTTTGGTAGTTTGAATTGTATGGTGCTGAATAAATAAATAATTTAGGTAGTTGCCATTTTGTTATACTGATACAACTCATTCATGAGCAATTAATAGTTCTTCAATTATTTTGATCTGTCCTTCTTTAAAGAGGATTTTACAGGTGTTTTCATACAGTTCCCATGAGTGTCTTGGTACATAGACTTCCATATTTCTTCCATACTTCTATATTCTGTAACTATTTTGAATGGAATTTATCTTTCTATCTCTTCCTACTTGGTTTTCTTGGTGATATACAGAAATGTTAGGAATTTATGTGGATTTGCTTTGTATCCTGCAACATTGGTGAATTTATTAATTGTTTCAATTATTTTTTGTTGTCTCTTTAGGATTCTCTAGATAGAACATCATATAATCTGCAAAACATGATAGCTTTATTTCTTCTTTGCCTTGGTTTATTTCCTCCCTGTGTTTTTCTCATCTTCTTGCTTTAGCTAACACTTCCAGTATGATGTTGAATAGTAGTGGTGGCAACAGGCATCCTTGACATATTCCTGATCTTATTGGAAAGGCTTTCTTTTCTTTTCCATTGCATATTATATTTGCTCTTGATTTTAGATAGATATTACTTATCATATTAGAATTCATTTTTCCCTATGCTTTCTAGTGTTTAACAGAAATGGCTATTAAATTTCATCAAAAGCCCTTTTCCAGCATCTATTAGTATAACATGGTTTTTATTAGCTTTGCTATTAATGTAACTTATTATGTTTGTAGTTTTCCTTATATTGAACAAAGCTTTTTGCATTTCTGGTTTAAGTACAAACTGGCCACAGAATGTCATCTTTTTAAATATAGCTCTTGTAGCCTATTTTCTAATACTTTATTGCAAATAATTGCACCAGCCAGTTCATTAGGAATATTGGTCTATAGTTTTATTTTTAAAGAATTTTATGGTTAATGTAAATATTAAAAAGATAACATTTCCATTTACCCAGCAGAACACAAAAATAGGATTTTATATGAAACGATGAATGTCCACTTCACATATCTTGCTTTTAAAAAGGTATATAAGTTCTTTATTTTTTTTAAATTCTAAGTTTAAGCACTTAAAGAGAACATAGTAGAACCTACAAAGGGGGATTCCTTATGAACCATGAATTTCCAATTTACACTGCTTGCTTTTTTCAAGTATAGAAAAAAAACTGCGTGCTACTTCAAAACTCTCCTTGTCTTCATTTCCTTCTGAACTCTGGACCTTTTAAAAACATGTTACAGTGGCCCTCTACAGCACCATCACTATTACTAACTTCCCCTTAGGGGAGCTCACATCGACTCCAGAAAGCAGATTGATTTTCAATGTAAGCATATACACCTCAGAAATCTGCAAATGCTACAAATTGTGGCCTGATTTATTATTTTGTTGATTGTCTAGACTTAAGAAAGTGGGAGAGAAAATGTTAATAATGCAAATTAAATTTAAAAGTGTGTCTTGTGTGCATTTTTTCCCTAAGAAATCTAGTTGTTAAACATTTACCTACATACACTTCCCTCTCCCTTTTCCCACAGATGAATATGATAGAACACACACAGTTCTCCACCACTTCCCGCCACCACCATTAATCAAGAGTAAAAGGGAAAAATTCTTGTAAAAAATATGATCAAGGAATCAAATCCATCCAGTGGCCATGTCTAAACATGTACATCTCTTTCAGCACTCTGGGGCTATCACTTCTCTGTCAGGAGATGGGTAATATACTTATTACCATAGGTCCTTTGAACGCATGATTGGCTATCATATTGATGAGAGTTCTTAAATCTCTTAAAGCAGTTCGTCTTTACAATGTTGTCACTGCATAAACTGATCTCCTGGTTCTGCCTCACTTCACTCTGCATCAGTTCATACCACCTACAGTTCTCTGAACTCATCTATTTCATAATTTCTTGCAACGCAATAATGTTACAATACATTCATGTACAATTTGTTCAGTTATTTCCTAATTGCCTAAGAGCCCATGGAAGGCACCCCTCTCCCTAGATTTTAATTCTTTTTTTCTCCTCTTCCTCTTTTAATTACTGCTTCAGAGTCAGGAAGTTTATTTTGCTTGTGATTGTTCTCACCCCAATATTATCATCCCTTTTTGCCCTTTTTCTTCTTCCCATCACTTGTTGCGCTGTTGAGTTTGATTTATTTCTATGCTAAAATGTTTGTGCATGTGTGTGTTCAATCTCTTATTGTTTGTTTCAGATAAGAGTGAAGTTCATTGGATGTTCACTTCCCCCACTCCTTCCAACATGTTTATATATATGCATATATATGTAAATATATATAAATAAAAGAACAAGGAGAGTGTATATATATACATATACACACACACACACACAATTTTTTTCCTTTTCACACACCCCTAGTGGGCAAGTTCTATTCTCTTCTTCCTCCTTTTTACTCTCCGTTCTTTTTCTTCTCTTCGAACACTCAAAACAGAACCAACTCATCACCAGATCCTGTTTTATTTTTATTTTTTATTGAACTCTCTTATTCCCCTTTGAAGACATTAAGGTTCTAAAGAGACATTTATTCCTTCTCCCCTTATTTAAATGTTAGCCCTACATCATCCCACAGCTCCTTCCAGTTGCTCACAGTGTATTTCCCTTTTTAGGGTCCTCTGGACTGTTCTGTTTCTATTTCAAAGACTCTACTCAGCTTTGGTGAGCATGGTTCCATTGGTTGGGCCTTGCTTGATTTTAATGATCAAAAGCTCATTGAAAAAGGATCTCTCCATTCCATATCTTTCATAGAATCTTATATGATTTTGATATATGTGTGGTAGAAACTTTGAAAAGAGTCTTTATGTTTTTATATCATCAAACTGTAAGCACAGGGGCAGGGCTATCTTGTATTTTATACAACGTCAGCCTTTTGTGTAAAGATGTGGTCTGCTGTAGAATATTGTTTTGGTAAGCCTGCCTGTTCTCCTCACATGCCTTCATCAACCATGCTCTCAATGTGCATAAACCATTCTTTTTTTTTTAAAGAACAGATAGGAAAGAGATATATATCAGTACGCAATGGATGAGTCAGTTCTTTGGCAGTTATAATACTAATACAGGTCCCAATTTTTCCCACTTTTCTGGTATCCTACCCACTCTTAGATACATTGAGAATTGATTGCCCAACACCCTCAGAATTGTGTTGCTGTCAGCACAGACCTCCTCTATGTATCCTTGGTCTATTTCAAGTGTTTGTTCCATCTTTGCTTCCTTCAATGCTATTTACACTTCCACATGCAGCACATGTGGAACTGTGATATTAAAAGTCCAAATGTGGTGGCTCCACTGTCCTTGATGATGAAAAGAGTTTGTTATAAAAACTGTTACAGATCTTTTCCATTTTCTATCTATTTGTTGTCATCTTTCAATTTTCATCCTTAAATGCCCCTGGGAAATTTTTATTTAGTTGGGTCTCTCACCAAGTGCTCTTTAAATATGTTTTTCCCTGTGCTGCTTTTTGATATTTTATAAGGTGATATTGCTTATAATCTTCTACCATCCTCCTCCATGAGATGTTACAAAAGAATTTCTATTCTAAACTGCTACTGCCCTTTTTGATCTTTGCTTTAACAAGTCAGTGGTCTGCCTGTACACAGAAAGCTAGTTCAGGAATGACTCAGTAACAAGTAATTTCCTATCTGTTAAAATCTAATCGATTTCATTTTTTGTTATGTTATTTGGTGCTCACCATGTCCACCACCTCCTTCTCTCTCTCTCTCTCTCTCTCTCTCTCTCTCTCTCTCTCTCTCTCTCTCTCTCTCTCCCTCCCTCTCTCTCCTCTCTGTCTCTGTCTGTCTCTGTCCCTCTGTCTCTCTGTCTGTCTGTCTCTCTCTGTTTCTCTCTCTCTCTGTGTGTCTTTCTCTGCCTCTCTCTTTCTCCCTCTCCCTCCCTTTAAGTGTACATTTTTGTTCAGATTCTCATATTTTAGAACCTCATATCTCTTTAAAAATCATTGTCACTTTGCATTGAATGACTCCTCCTCTACCTCAAAGAATTATCTATTGGAACAAAGAACCACACAAATAAACACATTTGCTATGTCTGTCTGACTAGGTTTGCTTCATTCTGCACCTATATTTGGCCACCTCTCTAATGAGAGATGGGAGGAATTCTGCACTGGCAATCCTATGAAATGTGAAGTTTTTCAAGCCAACTCTTTTCTCAAAGAAGGTATTCATGAGATATAGCCATGAGGTTTCTGTGTAGTCTAAACATTTTTGGCCTTTGTTTTGAGATGAGGTTCAATACATAATAAGTGGCAATGAAAGAATGAGAACTCACAGGATCATAGGATCATAGATTTAATGAAGTAAAGGAATTTAGAAACCACTGAGTCCAATTTCCTCATTTTAAAGAGGAGGAAATTGATGCTGAACTAAGTTAAATGACTTGATCAGGGTCACACAGCTAAGTGTCCGAGGCAGGTTTTGAATTCACATTTTCCTACTCTAAACTCAGTGTTCAGAGAATTCCCATGAACATTTTGCAGAATTACTAGTCACTGCTGTTTTCCCCTCACTTAATAATATTTTATTTTTTCCAATTACATGTAAAGACAGTTTTCTACATTCATTTTTATAAGATTTTTAGTTCCAATTTTTTCTCCCTTCTTCCCTCCCTCCTTCCCAAGACAGCAACCAATCTGATATAGGTTATACATATACAATCATATTAAATATATTTCCACATTAGTCTTGTTGTGAAAGAAGAATCAGAACAAAAGAGAAAGACCGTGAGAATGAAAAAACAAAAAATGAAAAAAAAGTGAAAATAGTCTGCTTTGATCTGCATTCAGACTCCATAGTTCTTTCACTGAATGTGGATAGCATTTTCCATCGTGAGTCTTTTGGAATTGTATAAGATCATTGTATTGCTGATAAAAGCCAAGTCTACCAAAGTTGATCATTGCACCATGTTACTGTTTATTGTTGTGTCTTTGATGAATTTTTAAAATGATGGTCCTCTGTTTTGTTTTCCATTCTTTTGGAATCATTTCTTCTTTGAGATATCTCTAAAATGGATTCCAATGCACCTTTCAAGTTGTCACCTTGAGTACAGATTTCTTCTTTAGTAAAAAGAGAGAAAAGCATGTTGAGTGGAACCCCTGTGGCAAACCTGGGGGCGGTCATGGCCAAGAAAGAGTCACAAAGAACAGGCAGGCAGAGATAGGGATCTTTTGAGGGACCATCCTGATTTAGATCATAGAACCATGGGAGTTGTTGGGGATTTCATTAAATCTGAATGTTCTTTTCCTCATGTGCCATTTCTGCTTCCTCATATACTACACAAGATACTGAGGCAGTAGAGTCCAAATGTGTTGGTTCTGTCATTATTGATGACGATACAAGTTCATCTGCAAATGTTCTTGGGGGATAGTTAAAGAACCTCACAGAATTACAATGGTTTCACTAATGGCAGAATACGAAATAAATTGACAAGAATCAGTAAGGGAGGCAGACAAAGAAAAAGAAATTCCATTCAAAATAACTATAAAATGGACAAAATATCTGAGCATTAACCAACTAAAGCACATTCAGAATTTAAATAGCCATGACTCCAAAATATTCTTTATAGAAACAAAAGAAGATTTAAATAGAGAGATATCTGTGGCTGATAACTGAGTCATGCTATTATTACAGAAATGATGATGTGACTAGAAACTGACTTAGAGATTTAGTGCCATGCCAATACCAAGGTGTAATTTTATAGAATATACGCCAATACTAAGGTGTAATTTTGTAGAATATACACCAGTACCAAGGTGTAATTTTATAGAATATATGACATAATAACAAAACTCACTTAGAGGGATGAAGCTCAGATGGGATAAGGAAAAGCTATAGGAATGATGGGTTTCATAGATAACCACATATACTCAAATGCAATAACCGTCGAATGTATTTGGCACTAGAAAAAAGAATGAAAAGTAATTCAGTGAAACCGACTAGATAAACCAATGAATACAGTAGCTTCATGTTTGGTAAGCTCAAGCAAACAAGCTGTATGGAGAGTGACACTGGTGTCAACAAGAAGAGTTGAGAAAACTGGAATATAATTTGACAGAAAAGACATTAAGGCCAGTTTAAAGGTGGGGTTGATTGATTTACTCAATCGAGCCACCCCCCACCCCCCACTTCAAGTAAGTCATCAGACTTCAGTACATAAGTCTTAATCCTTGGCTAAGTGTGAAAAAGTCCTTGGAACTCTATGACATTGGACAGGAATCATGTTTGGCTAGGCTGAGGAAACTTGCTTGCACCCCAGGGCTCACCATTATCAAGGGAGTTTAAAAATAGAGTCATTCAAGATTTTGGAACAAATAGAGCCTTCTTAGCCAACCCCTCTGAGGAGAAATTTATTGGAGGAAGGAAGGAGAGGCCTCAGCTCTAGATTTGGCCTAGGACTCCTTTTTCACTCCCTTTGGCTAGAGGTGGAGCTTCTACATTTTAAGGGTCCAAAAGTTGTTAGACTTCCTCTTTTCCCATTAATGGTATCCCTGGAATTAGCTGGCAACAGTGTCTGCGTTAGAAGCCAAGGACACCCTGGATATAGATTCATGGATATACAAAGAGTCTAGTAAAGAAACTATACTATACCTAAGGGGAACCTCTTGAACACTCCAAAAATTGGAGGTATTTCCCGAAACCAGAATCTGTGAGTTATCCCATTTGCCACATGTACCCTCTAAACTTCAGTCCATTTTCCCCTGGAATCTGTATGTACTTATGGGAGGGTGTGTAACGTACTTTCAGGGGGATGTTTTGTAACAATTGTTCTTATTGTATCACCATAGTAAAAATCCCTTTCTAAAAGCCAATTAAAGTGGCCAATTTTATTATTACTTATTATCACTTTATTATCATTTACAATCATATGGAGGAAAAGTCCACAATTTTTTATTGTGTAAAATTGAAAAGCCCTTGTGCAAACAAAATAAACGTAGCTAGAATAAGAAGAGAGGCTTTCAAGTGGAGAAAAAGCTTTGTGTCAAATACTTCCAGTAAAAGTCTGATACTCAAATAATCAAACTAACTAAACTGACTCACAACTGATAATCTTAGGTGGAATCACTGATGGGGGCTTGAGGCAATAGCATTAGACTCCTCAGCAGTATCCCTAGAACCTTGAAGAGAAGATGTAGCTTA
>CM053628.1:48143817-48162873 GCA_028646595.1 Phalanger gymnotis
GTATCTTACCCCACAGGAAAGAAGGAGGAAGAAGATAAAAAAGGGGGGATGATGGAAGCGAGGGCAGATGGGGATGAAGGTAATCAAAAACAAACACTTTCGAAAAGGGACAGGGTCAAGGGAGAAAATTCAATAAATGGGGATAGGGCAGGAAGAAGCAAAATATAGTTAGTCTTTCACAACATGAGTATTGTAGAAGGGTAATAAGCATGTGGCCCAGGTTGAATTGCTTGACTTCTTAGGGAGGGTGGATAGGAAGGGAAGAGGGGAAAGAATTTGGAACTCAAGGTTTTAAAAAATAGATGTTCAAAAGTAAAAAAGTTTTTTTTTCACGCAACTAGAAAATAAGATGCACAGGAAATGGGGTATAGAGATTTATCTTGTCCTACAGGAAAGGAAGAGAAAGGGGGATGGGAGGGGAGTGGGGTGATGGAGGGGAGGGCTGACTGGGGAACAGGGCAACCAGAGTGTACGCCATCTTGGAGTGGGGGCGTGGAAATGGGGAGAAAATTTGTAATTCAAACTCCTGTGAAATCAATGCTGAAAACTAAACGTATTAAAAAAATAAATAAAAATTAAAAAAAAATCTACTTTGTTGTAAAACGTAAAAAAACATTCTTTGCTCAGGGACCAAACAAAACAGGCAATGGATGGTAGATATTTAGATAGATAGATAGATAGATAGATAGACAGACAGAGAGATAGATAGATAGATAGACAGAGATAGAGATACATGTATGAGTATACATATCCTATATCCATATATTTATGTACATAAATATGTACTTATATATTTATCATATATCACATATTTATATATTTTTATATATCCTCTATCTGTCTATCTGTGTCTGTCTATCTATCTAAATATCTATCTGTCTGTCTATCTTTCTATCATCTATCTGTCTATCTTTCTATCTATACATCATCTATCTGTCTCTTTCTATCCACGTATCTACCTATCTATCTTTCTATTTATCTTTCTATCTATCCATGTGTCTGTCTATCTGTCTGCCTGTCTATCATTTATCTATCATCTATCTGTCTGTGTATCTTTCTATCTATCCATGTGTCTATGTATCTGTCTGTCTATCATTTATCTATCATCTGTCTGTGTATTTTTCTATCTATCTGTCTGTCTGTCTGTCTGTTTATCTGTGTGTTTACCTATCTGTCTGTCTGCCTATCTATCATCTGTCTGTCTGTCTATCTATCCATCTGTCTATCTATCTATCTGTCTGTCTGTCTGTCTGTTTATCTGTGTGTTTACCTATCTGTCTGTCTGCCTATCTATCATCTGTCTGTCTGTCTATCTATCTATCTATCTATCTATCTATCTATCTATCTATCTATCTATCTTTCTATCTACATAGGCTATCCTTTACCCTTGAGCTGTGGTTTCCTCACCTGTAGTTTGTAGTAGGATTGAGTGAGATGAGATATGTGAAGTGCCTTCAATGAAATCAATAAGCATTTATTGAGTGTTTACTGTGTACCAGGCACTGTGTGGGGACTAATATAAATAAGCCACCAATCTCTGCTCACAAGGAGCTGATATTCTGCACACACAGAGATGCCAGAGAGATATCAATTCTTATGATCTTATTTTCTGAATCCTTTAGCTAAAGAACTTTTTGTTAGGCAATGGAAAGATGCATTCCTATCCCTAACTCCTCCTCCCCACTCTAGACCACTACCAGACCATTGGGTAGGCTTCTAATGTTTTTTAAGCTTCATTTCACTGGGAAAGAGGAAGGGAACAGACATTTATGAAGAGCTTGCTATATGCTAGGCACTGGGCTAAGTATTTTGCAAATATTATCTTATTTGTCCCATTTCACTGACGCCAACCTTCTGATACAGATTTAGAAAAGATAACTGTATCCTTGTATCGGACAAGAGAACTTGGGAAGTTGGAAAGCACATCAGGACAATAACTCTACCCCTGATCCCAAACTGGTTAGTACTTGGACCTTTTTGAAATTTGCTCTTTTGTTATTTTCGATTTTTTCCTACTGATGTTTGGTTTGGGGAATGTCATGACGAATGTGTGTATGTTTTGTATGATTGAGAAGTGGGGCTGGAATATCAAAAGGCAAAGAGAGGAGCTACAGGCTTTGGAGAGACAACCAATCAATCAGCATTTATTAAGTGCCTACAGTGTGCCAGTCACTGGGGATAAAAGACCAAAAAGAGAGAAATAATCCCTGATCTCAAGGAGTTTACATTATTTGATCTGGAAAGACAATTGGTAACAGGGTCCGTTGGTAGCTGTATGGTGTAGATGGCTAAAGAGCCAGCCTTGAGGAGGGCCCTCCTTGACTCTGCTTGAGCAGTGAATCCAATTGACCTGGCAGCCAAAACACTTCATCCTCCAAGCAAGGAAGCCATTCAACCATTGGAGATAACTCACCCGGGGTGAACTTGGTAGGGACTCCTCAAAGGAAGAAAAGACTCCGTGAGGAGAGAGAGAGTGCTATCTGAGTTGGAGGGAGGGAGGGAGATGTTTTGTACACACCACCAGAAGACCGAGCCATTCTCCCCAAAGACAAAGTCTGTGCAAGGAGAGTGTGCCTCTGATTTGGGGGAGGGGTGATTTTTGTATTTTTTCCCACTTTTGGAGTAAACATTTACTATTGAGTAACTATCCTTTTGTAAAAGCAAATTGATATCAACTGGTTCATCGATATTGAGGAGCAAATCAGATGGGGGATCACGAGGTTACCTCTAGAGGCCCAAAGTGAGAAGTAGTCAGCTGCCTTCTGTGACATTTCCTGCCAGTCTTCTGAGTTGGGGTTGGAGGAGTGTGCTCAGAAGGAATGCTCCATAAGGATGGAGGAGACTTGGGAGCAGAAGAGGCGCCAGTGGATAGGAAGTGAATGAAGAGTGGGGGTGGCGTGAGAAAAGGGGACAAGCTCCTGTGAGGAGACAGAAGGGCATGGGATCAGTGGGACAAGTCAAGGGGTTGGTTTTGGTGAGAATAAGGCCATATTCTTTGTCAGAGACTGGAGCAAAGCAATAGAGAATGGGGGTCATCGGGGGGGGGATTTTTGAGGTATGGGATTGGGAAAAAGAGTTAGCCCAAGATAGATGGCCTCTATTTTCTCAGTAAAGTGTGAGGTGAATTCTCTGCTGAGAACAAGGGAGAGACGACAGAGAGGGGAGAGTGCAGACCTGCAAATCAGGGAGTGTTCATATTATCTTCCCCTGCCCTCAATTCATTTTTCAGATGAGGAAATTGATCATTCCAGAGGAAAAATGACACTCAAACACAGGCTGTCATTCTAAATCCTTTTGCCAAGTGGCACAGGGGCCAGAGTTCTATCCTTGGAGTCAGGGAAACATGAGTTAAAAATGTGTGACCCTCAGTGTGCTTTGGTTTCTTCATTTGTACCTCCCAGGGTGTTGTGAGGATTGAATTAAATATTTTAAAGTATTTTAGGAATGTTATGATTATTCGTACTATATCATACTATACATACATACATACATACATATATGCCTAAAATTCCTCTCAGAGGAGCTTTTATTTGTCCACACATAGTAGATGATAAACAAGGTGAAATCTTTGCTTTTAATTTATTTTTTATTTTTAGTTTACAACACTCAGTTCCACAAGTTTTTGAGTTCCAAATTTTCTCCCCCTCTCTCTCCTCCCCCTTTCCCCCCAAGATGGCATGTAATCCAATGTAGGTTCTATATACACATTCACATTAAACTTATTTTCACAATAGTCAAGTTGTAAAGAAGAATTATAACCAATGGAATGAGCTGTGAGAAAGAAGAAACAAAACAAAACAAAGGAGAGAGACAGAGAGAGCATATAGTTTGCTTCAATCTGCATTCAGACTCGGTAATTCTTTCTCTGGATGTGGATAGCTTTTTCCATCATGAGTCTTTTGGAGCTGTCTTTGAACCAACAAGGTCAAATCCTGACCAAATCATGAAGGTGCCAGAAGGTCATCTTCCTTCTGTTTGCACTGATTTCTTTCTTTCTTTATCCACTTTGTCCCTTGGCAGCTGCTCATTCCACCACTTTAGTCTCATGCCTTATGAACCCCCAACCTGATCTTAGTCTTTGAAATGACTGCCATTATCAACACCCCTCTATTCTTTCCCAGGCTCCTCCATGCACTAACTTCCATGTTTGATGTCCAAGCATGCTTTGTAAAAATCCTAACCCTGGATTACTGACTTCCTCACCTATCTACTTCCTTCACTCCTATTAATGCTGAGTGGAGTTGAGGGAATTCATGAAATCATCCTGACTGGGTCCTCTACAAATCGGTGTTATCTGTTGTCAACCGGATTCCTCATGGTAGCATTGTTCCACAATTGTTTCACTATTCCATAGCATGTCAGCTACTACAAACCTTCCCTTTTTTCCTAAAGCCTCTCACATCACCCTCTCACCCACGAAGCTCACCTTATACTTCACTGAAAAAATTGAGACCATCCAATGAAGATGCTTCCTCATCTCACATTTAGACATCCTCCTCCACTATATCCTCTACTTCTTGCCAAGGCCAAGTCCTCTGATCACCTCCCATCTTCTTCCATAGATGGCCCCCACCATCCTCTCCACTCTCTCTCTAATTTTTAGTTTCCCCCTATCTATGGGCTTCTTCATTGCTGCCTAAAATCCTGCCAATGGCTATCTCATCCTCCTCCTCCCCACTTGATCCTACAGTCTCTGTTATCTAGTGTTCTACTTCTCCCATATGTTCTTGGCCATGCTCCTAGAGAAAGCTGTCTGTAGTATGTGTTCCCAATTCCCCTCCTATGTCCCTCTTCTAAATCCTCTGCAATCTGGCTTCTGACCCAGATCGTTCCGCTAAGACTGCTCTCTTCAAGGTTATCAATAATCTCTCCTTTGCCAAACCTAATGCCGTCTTCCGGGTCCTCATCCTCCTTAAACTCTCTGCAGCACTGGACATCTTTGATTACTTTTTCTTCCTGGGTACTCCATTCTTTCTAGGTGTTCACAATAACATTCTCTCCTGGTTCTCTTCCTCTTTGTCTGACTACTCCACAATCTCTTTAGCTGGCTTTTCATCCAAGTCATGGCCACTAACTGTCAGTGCCCCCCAAGGCTTTGTCTTAGGCCTTCTTTTCTCTTTCTTCAATTGTATGTGAATTGGCTCCCATGGATCCACTTGTCGTTTCTATGAAGATAATTCATATATATATATATATATGTTATGTATTATACATACACACATATATATATATATGAATTGATTTCATTCTATTTATTCTAGTCTCTCTCTCCTTTCACCCTGTCCCTCCTCAAAAGTATTTTGCTTCTGACCACCCCCTCCCCCAATATGCCCTCCTTCTATCACTGCTCCCCTTTTTTTATCTCCTTCCCCTCCTACTTTCCTTTAGTGTAAGATAGATTTTTATATGCAATTGCATGTGTATATTATTCCTTCTTTGAACCAATTCTGATGAAAGTAAGGTTCACTTACTCTCCCTCCCCTCTCCCCTTTCCCCTGCATTTTAAAAGCTTTTTCTTGCTTCTTTTATGTGAGATAATTTACCCCATTCTATCTCTCCCTTTCTCTTTTTCCCAGTACATTGCTCTCCCACCTCTTAATTTTATTTTTTAGATGTCATGCCTTCATATTCAATTCACACCTATACTCTCTGTCTATATATACTCCTTATAACTACCCTAATAATGAGAAAGGTCTTGTGAGTTACAAATATCAACCTTATTAAGTCCCTTCTTATTTCCCTTTCCTGTTTACCTTTTTATGCTTCTCTTGAGTCTTGTATTTGAAAGTCCAATTTTCTATTCAGCTCTGACCTTTTTATCAAGAATGCTTGAAAGTCCTCTCTCATTGAATGTCCATGTTTTCCCCTGAAGGATTATACTCAGTTTTGCTGGGTAGGTGATTCTTGGTGTTAATCCTAGCTCCTTTGCCCTCTGGAATATCATACTCCAAGCCTTCCAGTCATTTAATATAGAACCTGCTAAATCTTGTGTTATTCTGATTATAGCTCCACCATACTTGAATTGTTTCTTTCTGGCTCCTTGCAATATTTCTCCTTGACCTGGGAACTCTGGAATTGGGCTATAATATTCCTAGCAGTTTTGATTTTGGGATTGCTTTCATGAGGTGATCAGTGGATTCTTTCAATTTCTATTTTACCCTCTGGTTCTAGAATATCAAGGCAGTTTTCCTTAGGTATTTCTTAAAAGATGATGTCTAGGCTCTTTTTTATCATGACTTTCTGGTGATCCAATAATTTTTAAATTATCTCTCCTAGATCTATTTTCCAGGTCAGTTGTTTTTCCAGCGAGATATTTCACATTGCCTTCTATCTTCTCATTCTTTTGGTTTGTTTTATTGTTTCTTGATTTTTTTATAAAGTCATTAGCTTCTATTTGCTCCATTCTAATTTTTAAGGAATTATTTTTCTTCAGTGAGCTTTTGTACCTTTTTTCCATTTGGCCAGTTCTGCTTTTTAAGACATTCTTCTCCTCATTGGTTTTTTGGAGCTCTTTTTAACATTTTATGTAGTCTGGTTTTTAAGGTGTTATTTTCTTCATTTTTTGTGTCTTCTTTACCTAGCTGTTAACTCATTTTTCATGATTTTTTGCATCTCTCTCATTTCTCTTCCCAATTTTTCCTCTGCTTCTCTTACTTGATTTTCCAAAGCCTTTTTGAGCTATTCCATGGCCTGAGACCAATTCGTATTTTTCTCAGAGGCTTTGGATGTAGGAGTTTTGACTTTGTTATTTTCTTCTGAGTATGTGTCTTGATTTTCCTTGTCATCATAGTAACTTTCCATGGCCAGAGTTTTTTTCCCCATTGATCGCTCATTTTGCCAGCTTATTAGTTGACTTTTAAGTCTTTGTTAAAGTAGGCCTTTGTTTCCATGGTGGAGGGTGCAATGTCCCAAGCTTCAGGGGTTTTGTGCATCTGTTTTCAGAGATACTTCCAGGGACATACAGGTTTTCAGTTCTTCCAAGGTGGTATGACCTAAGGAGATGTGTTTACTCTTCTCTTGGCCTTGCTCTGGTCTGTGAGGGACCACAAGTACTCTTTTCTGCCCTGAAACTGTGAGGAGGGTCCCCCCTCCACTACGGCCACAAGCTCTGCTATGCTAGTGCTCCTCTCCAATCTGGGACTGCCACTCAGTACTTCGACCTAGCTCCAAGTATAGACAAAGCAACAGAGTCCTACCTCAGTGCTAGCAAAGAGACCCCTGTAATCTTCTAACCAGTTGTTTGACCTCCTTACCATTTGTGGGCTGAGAGGTCTGCAAGCAGCCACTGCCACTGCTGATTCAGTCATTCCCAAGGCTTGCTCCTAGTTTGCTGGGGTTGGGTTTGCACTGACTGGGCCTGTGCTGGACTGTGTTCCACCCTCACCCAAGTGCAATAAACCTTACCTGTTGACCTTCCACGTTGTCTTGGGCTGGAAATTTGTTTCACTCTGTCTTTTGTGGGTTCTTCTGCTCTAGAATTTGTTTAGAGTCATTTTTAAAGGTATTTGGACAGGATTGGGGGAGAGCTCAGGAGAGGCTCTACCTTTACTCCCCCATCTTGGCCTCTCTCCTTATTAAATATTTCCAAATGGATGTCCAGTAACTCAGTCAACATAAGCAAAACAACTTATAATCTTTTATTCCCCCCCAAATCTTTCATTTTCTGAAATTCTCTATTACTACCATGGGCACCACCAAATTCTCAGGTAGCCAGCCTCACAACCTCAGTATCATCTGTGACTCATCATTCTCTCCCATCCCACAAATCAGTGTGTTACCAAATCTTGACTGTTGCCAAAGTGACTTTTCTAAAGGGTCAGTTCCAGGGATATGATGGAGCCAGCTATAACTGCTTCTGCTACAGCCAATAAAACTAATGTTTAGATTTCAGCGTGTGCATTTATTTACACCTTGGAAATCAACAAATGCTACAAATCAGGGCTTGATTGAATAATAGTTAATAAAAGCTAGCATTTATATAGCACTTACCACATGCCAGGTACTACTCTAAGAGCTTTATAAATATGATTTCATTTGATCCTCATAACAACCCTGTGAGCAATGTGTTAGTATTATCCACATTTTACAGTTGGGGAAACTGAGGCACATAGAAGTTAAGTGACTTGCCCAGGGTCACATAGCTGGTAAGCATCTCAGGTAGGATTAGAATAATAATGATAATGATGATGATGATGAAGAAGATGATGATGATGGTGATAGCTAATATTTATATAGCACTTACTGTGTGCCAGGCATAATGCCAGGTGCTTTAAAAATATGATCTTATCTTATCTTCACAACAACCCTATGAGGTAGGTGCTGTTATTAGGCCCTCTTTCCTTTTCATTCAGTATTATTTGACTCAGTGATCTAATCAGCTCCCATGGATTCAAGTATCATTTCAACTGTGTTACAGTTGAGGAAACTGAGGCAAACAGATATTAAGCAATTTGCTCAGTCATCCAGCTAGGAAGTGTCTGAGGCCAGATTTGAACTCCAGTTTATCCTGACTCCAGTCTTAGCCCTCTATTCACTGTATCATCCAGCTGCCTCATTGTGTAGACTTTAGAAAGTGATAGGGGAAATGTGAATAATGCAGATTAAATGGAAAAATGTGTTCTATGGACATACCCCCCTCCAAGACCTGGTTGTTAAATGTTTACTAGCACACCACTGCTCATTGAGCTCCAGGGGCTGTTGGTGTGCTTCCTTCATTCTTGAAGAGGACCAATGACATCAGGAGAGGGATGTCTTGACTTTCAAGCGAATTGAATTTAAGTGAGGCAGGACTGTGCAAAGTCACCAGCCTCACTGTCTCCTCCAGAATCATTGGAGTCCAGAGGCAAGAAGTAGGTCAGGACAACTAACAATGGTCCGGGATGCAGTGGGAGATCCAGCTACCTTACTGTCTAGACTTTTAAAGTGGTGGGGAAAATACGAATAATGCAGATTAAACATAAAAGTGTGTCCTATGTACACTCCACCCAGAGCTTGTTGTTAAACATTTATCGGCACACCAGTATGCAGTGAGCTGCAGAGGCTACCTCCAGGATTAAATATGAACTCTTTTGGGCATTGAAATCTCTTCACAACCTACCTTTCCAGTCTCCTTATACCTAACTGCCCTCCCACCATCCACTGGAAGATCCAGTTACATTGGCTTTCCCCAAACATGGCAGACCATCTGCTATCTAGGCTCCCCTTACCCTACCTGTCCCACCTACCTGGAATGGCCTCTTTCTTTATTTCCACCACTTAGTCCTGCTACATTCCTTTAAGACTTAGCTTAATGGGGCAGCTAGGTGGCACAGTGAATAGAGCACCAGCCCTGGTGTCAGGAGGACCTGAGTTCAAATTTGACCTCAGACACTTGATGCTTTTTAGCTGTTTGACCCTGGGCAAGTCACTTAACCTTGATTGCTTCCACCTCAGCCGCCCCTCCCCCCCCGCAAAAAAAAAGACTTACCTCCAATTGCACTTTCCATGGGAGGACTTTGTCAGTTATCCCAGCTGTTTAGTGGCATCCCCTCACAGATCACCTTCCATTGACTTTCTATATCTTAAATGTGCCTAGTCATTTATAGGATCCTCCCTGGAATTTATGCTCCTTGAGGCCAGAGACTGTTCATGCCTTCTTTCCCCAGTGTTTAACTCCTTGTTAAACTCATAGTGCTTAGTAAACACTATTTAAGTGCTTGTTAACCGACTGATCAGAGGCAGCTGGTGCTGAACTGAATAGGGCACCAGACCTGGAGTCAGGAGCGACAGGGTTCATATTTGACCTCTGACACCTGCTAGCTGTGTGACCTTGGACAATTCACTTAACCTCTGTGCATCTCGGTATCCCCACCTATGAAATGGTGATAACACCTCTCAGGGTGGTTGTAAGGATCAAATGAGATAATATTTGTCAAAAAGCACTTAGCACAGTGTCTGGCACATATAGGTGCTATGTATATGATCATTCCTCCCCCCAACTAACAGTGGCCTGTTGTTTTCTACATTCTTTCCTCCTATCAAAACAGGCAAAGGTCAGTTATTCACAATTAGAGATAAATAACAACGACATCTCTCATATAGCGATTACAGGATTACAAAGCACTTTCCGTTCATCATTTCTATGGCTTAGGTTTTCTGAAATGCAAGAAGCTTCAGGAGAATCGGTGGGTCAAAGAGACTTGGTGGGCTAGAAGGTCAACAGGCCATAGATTTTTCTAGCCCACAGGTTGCTGGTTCTTTTAAGCCTTGAAGGCACTTCTGTCCTCCTGGGTGTGGGGGGAACAGAGTAGGTAGGAAAAGAGAAGGGGAGATTCCCTACCACTCTGGGGAAGTAGGAGGAGAAAGAGGGAAAGGATTAGACACCCATGGCTTTCAGCACTTGAAGCTGCTGGAGCGGCTTGATGACGTGCATGTGCTGGGGGCTTGGCAGCTCTTTGCCTCTCTGGCCGGTGGTCTCTACTCTGGGACTCCAGGTCCAGACTTACAGCCTCCACATTTAATCCTCTCCCAGCCTCATTGCCTTGACTTTGCTCTCTCCTTGTTGCTTGGCAAGATGAGCCTGGGGAGCCCTGGAATAACTCTCCTTCCTCCTCCTCCTCTGCCTCCCCTCCGTGTACCAAATAGGCCTTTGTGGAAGGGTCTTCAAGGCCAAAAGGACCTGGGAGAACTACACAGTCTGGCCCATCGTATCTTGATCATCTTCAGAACTCCTGACTCTTCCTGGGTCTCAGCAAACGCGGGCGTCATCTCATTTCATCCTCTACCTCATGAGATTGTTGTGGCAGGTATTCCTATAGCTTTTTAAACAAATCTCAGGTAGATTCAGTGATTTGCTAGAAAGGGTTGGGGGCCAGATCCAAACCCAGATCTTCTAGACTTCAAGTCAGGTACCTTTTCCCTCTGTTTCTCCAGATGAATCAGGCTGATAATAGTTTGTAGGCCATTTGACCAGAGAGTGTGTGTTATAATGGATAGAAATCCATTCCAAGACCTTGATTCAGCACCCCATTTCTGACACAGCCTGTTTTGTGATCCTGGGGAAAGTCACTTAAGCCAGGCGTGGGGAACCTGCAGCCTTGAGGCCACAGGTATCCTTCTAGGTCTTCAAGTGAGGCCCTTTGACTGAATCCAAACTTCACAGGACAAATCCCCTCTAGGTCCTCAAGTGCTGCCCTTTGACTGATTCCAAACTTCACAGGATAAATCCTCTTAATAAAAGGACGTGTTCTGTAAAACTCGGACTCAGTCGAAAGGCTGGACCCAAGGACCTAGAAGGCCACACGTAGCCTCAAGGCTGCAGATTCCCCAACCCTGACTTAACCCTTTATTGCCAGTGCTCCTCTGGACTCTGTATCTACTTGCAGAACTATGTCCTGTATGTTTTGGGGGAAATTTTATGCCAGTACTGTTTACTATAAGTAAATATCCCTTTTTAGATAAAAAGAAAAAAAAATCTTTTCATTGAAAACTGTTTGTTTGCAGAGAAGGTGCCTACCTGTATTGGTAGAGGGACTTTACCTACCTGGGAGTTCCCTCTATCAAATTGTCTAATTCCATTTGACCATCTAGTTGAATTTGACCATAAGGTGGTAATGTTAGCTGCTAACTGGACCTTGTCTTTGGGAAGGGTCTCCAAGCTTCCTGGTAGTCCTTTTTGCAGTAAAGGTCTCTGTAGTTTTCAGAGAATAAGTGATTTTCTAACCATCAGTTCTATCTCTCTGGGGAAGGGGGGCACATCCTCTTTTCAGCAGGAATATGCCTGGGAGAGGAGAGGCTATAGTTTGGGCTTTAGAAAGGTGTATTTCTCCTCTACCCCTTCTAGCTTCAAAGCAGGACTGGAGACTTCCTATCAATGCCTGAAAGCAAGAACGTCAAGCTCAAATGAAAATGGGGGTCATGAAACCATAGCAAAGGATCCCTGTGGGATGCACATTGGCTTAGAAAACCTCATTTTCGAATCATCGATGTTCTATTGTATTTTTGCTTATTCTGTTAATTATTTCCCAAATACATTTTAATCTACTTCAGGTCACACTCCGGAGTGTTGTTGGGCCACTCTGTCCTAAATGTTTTCCCAGGACCAGCTGGTGGTAATGTCTACATCGGGAGCTGAGAAAAAATTGCTCCCAGATCCACATGTCTAGGAAAATTCTCAAGCACTCCAATTAGAGAACCATGGAGAATGGGCCTTCCAGCATCCAGAACCTGTAAGTCATCTGTTTGCCATGTGTACTTATGAAATTTGAGCCAATGCTCCTCTGGACTCTATATCTACTTGCAGAACTATGTACCCTATGTTTGGGGGGATGTTTTATACCAACAGTGCTTACTATAAGTAAATATCCCTTTTTAGATAAAAAGAAAAAAAGACTACTTGAGGCAGGCTGACTGATTATCAACTGAAATTCTTGGAGGAAAAGCACACTGGTGAGGAAGGGAGGCTCAACCAATGGCAATAGAAAATCACCCCTAACCCCTCAGCCTAGCTCTGGAAACCTGACTCATCCATGAGAGAGAGAGAGTCTATAAGACCAATGAAAGCTTTATCCCCTGGCATTTACGAAGGTCATAGACAATACATAATCTACGTGCACACATTACGTGTGTTCTGACAATGGGATCCTTTGGTTTTGAGGGAAGCTACTTCATCCTCCTAGAGCAGGGCTATCTAATATGCAGCCCGTGGGCCACATGCAGCCCTCAGTGTGATTTATGGGGCCACCTACAAGCATAGAAATTTACATAAATGCTTTAGCAAATGAAGCCGAGCTACCTCAGAGCTCTGGCTAAAACGGCAAATTAAAATATATTGTCTATTGTTTCAATAAAAACCTGAGGTTGGACAGCCCTGTCCTAGAGGATTATAAGTAAACTTGGCCACTGGCCTAGTAGGCCTGGAAATTTTCCCTTGGCCTATTGAGTTGGGTGATGACCCAGGGTGTTTACTAGTATCCACAGGCCTAATAGTGCCACTCCTGAGCTCTGGCTTCACCCCAGCTACCTATCCTTAGGTTCTTTATGTACTCCCTGTTCCCTGATTGTCTTCACTATCAGAATATAAGTCTGGGAAGTATTCAGCCTTCCCCTTGCCCACACTCTGCTTCTGAACACAAGTCCTGATTGGAACCAGGACAGACTTGATTGGCTTTTTGGACCTTCTGGTTTTCTAACACTCCTATCCCTCCTTGTCAGAGTCAGAGTCATCTGAGTTATGAATATACTTCTTCTCTCATGGGAATTTGTGTTGATCTAAGCCTTTGAGGGTGATTAGAGGAAGGACCAGGATTAAGGTCAGAAGAGATGGGCTGTCGACTTTCCCCATCAGATATTTCCTGTGTCTCTGAGCTAAAGGTTGGCCCAGAGATTTTCTTGCTACTATAAGTTAATAGGAACCTTCTGGAGGCAGATGTATGTGTGTTTCATCATTTTTTGCTGCTTCTTGTGGGACCACCCTGGCTGATTAAAGGCCTTCCTGATATAAGCACAATAGTGGAGAAAGGAAAATTGAGGTAGTAGGTGTCATCTACAGATCTTATGAACTCACCAGCCCCCTCCTCATGCTAGAGGCTATCCATAGGCAATAGATAAAAACAGGGAAAGGAAAGGTTCTCTGCTGTGTTCTCTAGATTGGTCCCAGTGCTGCTCTTGCAGAGTGGCCATCCCTAGAAGGGGAGATAGGGAGATACAGGTCTCTGGGTGGCTGAGCAGAGTAGCTCTGGGATTCTATTGTCCACAAGAGCCTTTATGCCCAGGTAGTGAGGGTCAGAAGTAGGATCAAGGGTTTGCTCAGCTGGGGCATGTTCCATGGAGTTGAACATGTGCTATGAAGAACATGTGCCTTGCTGAAATGACAAAGAACTTAAGGCAACATAGGAACAGTCCAGATGAGAAGGCACGAGTCCCTGAAGTATGGTGGCAGCCTCGTTGTTGTTCGTCCTTTGTTCTCAAAGAGGACCATGGCATCAGGAAGGTCATGCCATGACATGCAAGTGAATTGGATTTAAGTGAGGGAGGGCTGTGCAATCACCAGCCTTGCTTTCTCCTCCAGAGCCATCTGGGTCCAGTGGCCTGATATGCACCAAGACCACTGGAAATGGCCCAGAATGCAATGGGGACCTCAACCTTTTTTAAACTAAGGTCTTTCCCAGTCTCAGTTTGTCTGAGGCAACATCCATTCAGTGATTAAGGCTAGATAAGAAATGAGGCAAAGAATGGCCCAATTTGACTTCCCAAAAGAATCAATCCAGGAGGGGAAGATCCTGAGAGTTTCTGGTCAGAGCAGAAACCATTACTATTTACACTCATGGTGGCAGCCTCATAGGTGAAGAGGACAGACATGAAAGATGTCAAGGAAGTAGAATTGATGGTAGTTCCTATGGTTGGGTGTGGCGGAGGGGCAGTTGTGTGGCTGAGTTGCCCACTCTGTGGGTTATCGGCTGAGGAGGAACAGTCCACCTCTTTTGGGACACATTGTCAGGCGATCGTATCTCCCTCAGACTTTCATCAGGAGAGTTGTTTCTCTTCTCTCACTCTACTAACTTCTTCATCAGCAGTAGCACCTACAGCCTAAGTTTCTTGTCACCTTCTTTTGTCAGTCAGTCAATAAACATTTGCTAAGTACCCAGGACACAAAGAAAGATAAAAGTAAGTCCCTCCCCCAAGGAGCTCCCAGTCTAATGGAGGAGACAACACGCAAAGAACTATGGTCCAAATCAGCTATGGACAAGAGAAATTGGAGCTGATGGGCAGAGGGCAGGTGCTGGCATTAAGGGGGACCAGAAAAGGTTTCTTGGAGAAGGGGGGATTTTAGTTGGGACTCAAAGGAAGTCTGTGAAGCTGGGAGGTGAAGGTGAGGGGAGAGAGCCTTCTGTTTTGTTCTCTAAGTACAGACCAACCACCAAGAAAATATCATTTTGCAGCCCTGGTGCTAAATGTGGCCGTTTTAGAAGTGAGGAGTTTCTGCGTGGTGCCCCAGGTGCCCAGCGGGAGGCGATTTCCTCAACAGCACTGTTTCTCAGGGGAGAGGGTGACTGCTGCTATACCAACCTCGGGCTAATTGAATAAAGAAAGCCCAAGTCATGCCTTGTCTGGTCAACAGATCAGGGCCTTGTGTGTTGCTTGGAGAGTGAAGGTCTGGCATGAATGTGAAACATCCTAAATATATGGTTATCAAGCCCCAAAGGGTTTCTTGCCTTTGGCAGCGACCGTGTTCAATGGGATGTACTATTTAAGATGCTTTGTGCTTACTGTATTTATACCTTCATGTGCCCCTTTGAATCCCTTGGGATGGGGGGAAGGGAACAAGCATATTTTTTAACCCATCTACTATGTGTCAGGTACTGTGTTTTATAAATGTCATTTATAATTTTATGAATAATATATAAATGTAAATTTAAAAATGTCATCTCATTTGATCCTCACAATAGTCTCAGGAGGTAGGTGCCATTATAATCCTTGTTGTAGAAATGAAGAAACTGAGGCAGAGGTTAAATGACTTGTCAAGGGTGGCACAGGTAGTTAGTACCTCAGGCTGGATTTCAACTCAGGTCTTCCAGACTCTACTGAACCACTTTGAGTATTTTCCACGGTGAATATTTGTAAAAAAATCTGTACTGTACATATCTATTATACATTGAGTACCTTTATTGAGCACCACATTTTTAGGAGAGCCTAGAATCATACTTGAGCTTTATTTCAGATTTTTCCCAGAGCACAACTCTGGGGTGAGGGGATAACAAGCCAGAGACAAAGACTGGCCTCTCACTCTTTAGAGTCAAGTCCTCCCAGATGACTGTGGGGCTTTATGGGTATAGAGTTGGAGGCCTTGGTGGGATGGGACTCTCCTACTCTGGGCTTCAGGTGCCTCCTCACCCCTTGGTCCACTGCCTTTGGGTCCCAGTGGTGGCTGCATCCTTGACATTACCTTCTGAGATATTGTTGACATCCAGTATTCTCACTGGGGTTGTGGGAAATAACTCATTCAGTCTCAGGAGGGGTGAAGATTAAAAAAAAAGTTTATTACAGGACTGCAGTGACAGGAGTCTCCTTGAATAGACACACCCTAAAGAAACAAAAGCAAGCCTTAAAAACCTATGCCTGACCACAAAGTTCCTCCCCTGTCTCTCCATTGGCTGGGTAATACAGGGTATACAACTTTCCGATACACCTACTGCATAGTTCCCCTTGATATGTTCCCCCTCCTGCTACATGCGCTGTATGACCATTAAAATGAACCTTTCGTCTTCCCAGGGAAGAAGTTAATATTCATAAGCATATTACACGTGAGCATTACAAGCTAGACTTAACTTTTCCTCTACTTAGCTGACTTCTAACCTCAAAACAAGATGAAACCCATTGCTTTGCCTGTTATCTTCCATGTGAGACTCAACTCCTTTGTTATGTCTCCCATTCTGCTGACTGTTATTCTGAATTTATGCAAACAAATTTCCCCATTATATCTCTCAATTTCCCTCTTCATCTGCTAGAAGATAATCTAGTACTAATCTATGTTGATAATGTCTTCTACAATCAATTCATTTTCCTGCATTTGCTGCAAGTCAACAGACTTGTATGGATCCCCTAGATTTCATAACTCATGTATTACACAATTTCTGTGGGTCATCATGTAAGACACCATGGGGTCATGACCCTTCCCAGGCCCTTTCTCTACACTTGGACTCCTCTTTCTTCCATGAAGCTATATCCTATGTCAAAAAGTAAGACGCCATGAATCCAGAGTGCATTCTCATTCTCCATGCTCTGTCATATATTCAATGACTTGAGCACATGGTCATCATGGGCTTCATGTCTCAGTTTCCAATAGTGTAAGTTTTCTAACCATCAGGATTTGACATCAGAAGACTACAGTTCAAATCATAGCTTTGTTTGTTCTAACTGGTGTGACCTTAGGCCATCATGCATCTATCTGGGCCTCAGTTTGCTCATCTATGATATAAGGTGATTGGGAGGGATAGCCTCTGTAGTCCCTTATAACTATCCAAAGAAAGCAATTCTTGCCTTTAAGAAGTTTTCAATCTAATGAAAGAGGCAGCATATGTATAAATAGATGCATATATATATACATATACATACATATATATAAATACATAAAAATAATTTGGGTTTGTTGCTGTTGACTCATTTCCATCATGTCTGACTCTTCCTGACCCCATTTGGGGTTTTCTTGGCAAAGATACTGGAGTGATTCACCATTTCCTTCTCCAGCTCATTGTACAGATGAGGAAACTGAGGCAAATAGGGTAAAGTGACTTGCCCAAGGTCATACATCTAGGAAGTGTCTGAGGCTGGATTTGAGCTCATGACAATGAGTCTTCCTGGTTCTAAACCCATTGCTCTATCCACCGCTCCACATTTATATAGCACCTACTGTATTCCAGGCACTGTATTAAGTAAGCTCTTTACAAATATCTCATTTGATCCTCTGGACAACCCTGGGAGGTAGATTCTATTGTTATCCTGAATTTGTAGATGATGAAACTGAGGCACAGAGATGAAGTGACTTTACCAAGGTCACATATTTAATAATTGTCTCAAACAGGTTTTGAACTCAGGTCTTCCTGACTCCTGGCCCGGCACCCTATCCCCTCTATCACTTAGCTGCATCTATGATCCAGAGAAAGTATGCATCTGCGATCCAGAGAAAGTTCCATCCTCTAAATGTGTGCTTCCTCAGTTTCTTCCTCTGTAAAATGAGGGGCCTAGACTTAGATGACCTCTGAGGTCCCTTCCAGCTCTGGATTGAGGACCCTGTGTATAACTCAGGGCAGTTAACTTCCCTTCCCTAGATATCAGTTCTCTCTTCTGAAAAATATGGGTGTTGGCCTGGTCCCTACCACCCCAGATCTAGGATTTTATGTGGGATGTTGCCTGACTTACTTTACTTAACTGGGCCTTAGTTTCTTCATCTGTAAAATTAGGGATTTGGAATATATGTCTTCATGGCTTTAAATATAGGATCCTGTGTGATCCTGGAAAAGTTCCTTCCCTTCCTTGGTCCTCAGTTTCCCCCTTATAAAATGGTGGAGAGACTTGGACTAACTGGCCTCTGAAGTCCCTCCCAGCTCTAGAGCTAGGATCCTATGGATGGCCCTGGGTAAATTAGATCTTCTCCTTGGGCCTCAATTTACCATTTTATAAAATAGGAGTTTGGAACCATGTCCACAGGCATCCTTTTTATCTCTATTTCTAGGATGCTATTGTGACCCTGGGTTTCACTTTCCTCCTCTGGGCCTCAGTTTCCTCAACTCTGAAATGAGGAGGTTGGATTGCATGGCCTCTGAGGTCTAAGATTCTACATATGGGGCATGTCACTTGACCTTGCTTGGCCTCAGTTTCTTCATCTGTAATCTAAGGGGTTTTAGATTGATCATCTCAGAGGTCCCTCCAATTCTGGGGCTCTAGGCAACTTATGTCACCATCCTGGGCCTCGTTTTTCTCCTCTTTAAAATGAAGGAGTTGGATTTGGTAGCCTCCAAAATCTCTTAAAGCTCAAGATCTATGAGAATCTGGGGCAAATCATTTTCCCTCTGTGGGCCTCAGTTTCCCCCTTTGTCAAATGAGTGGTTTGTACTAGGTGGGCTCTGAGGTCACTCGTAGCTCTAGTTCTGTGATCCTAAGTGTGACTTTGGGCAAGTTCCTTGACCTCTGTAGATCTCAAATTCTTACTTTTTAAAAATGAGAGGGCCAGACTAAAATACCTTAGATGTGTGTATCTTCCATCTCTACTACTGGGATCCAATGTGAGACTGTGGACAATTCCCCAGGTCTCAGTTTCCCTATATGTAAAATTATGGCTTTGGCCTCTGCGACTGTTTCTTGTTCTAGATCTAGCATCCTATGTGTGATACAGGGAAAGTTGGTTTATCTCCCTGGACCTCAGTTTCCTCTCCTGTAAAATGAAGGAGTTTGACTAGATGGCTTCTGAGGTCCATTCCTATTCTAGACCAAGGGCAGCTAGGTGGACACAGTGGATAGAGTGGAGGACCTGAAGTCAAATTCACCCTGAGGCACTCATTAGCTGTGTGACTCCTGGGCAAG
>CM053628.1:48163373-48188022 GCA_028646595.1 Phalanger gymnotis
CCAGGGTTATTGTAAGGATCAAATGAGATAATATGAGTACAAAGTATTGGATATATTATAGGTGCTACATAAATATTGTCATCATCATCATATTATCATCATCTATAACCATTAGCAAGTCACTTTCCTTCCACAACCCTCAGTTTACACCTTTTTTGGGGGGGAGGGGGGCAGGGCAATTGGGGTTAAGTGACTTGCCCAAGGTCACACAGCTAGTATGTGTGTCAAGTGTCTGAGGACAGATTTGAACTCAGGTCCTCCTGACTCCAGGGCCGGTGCTCTACTCACTGCGCCACCTAGCTGCCCCACTTTATACTGCTTTCACCTGAGGAGGTTGAACCAGATGGCCTCTGAGGTCCCTTAGAGCTACAGAGTTGGGATCCTATGTGTGATCTTTGTCATTACCTTCCATCCCTGGACCTTAATCTCCTCATAATTGAATATAATTTGTAATGTAAGTTGAATGTACTCAATGACCTTCAACTTGCCCTCCTTCCCTAGTCCTCAGTGGGGAGACATTCTAAACATGAGGAATAGTAGGAGAGGGAAGGAACTTCAGCTCCAGTTTGGGGCCTGCGAATAGCTCAGATTGGTTGGAATCAAACACACAGGGCATGTGTAGGGGCATGGGGGAAATTTTATTGGAAAGATAGGACAAGAGTTATTTTAGAGCACCTGAAATGTTAAGCCAAGTCCTTTGGAATTAATTCAATGGGAAACCATGAAAAGCCTTTGTGCAGAGGATTGGGACTTAGTCACTTGTGTATTTGTTGACCATTCATAGCTGGTTCCCACACAGCACAATAATTCTCAAGCTCCTCATTAAATATGTGTCAGAGGAAAATAACTGGCTTTGTGGGCGGCTGCTCATATGTCATGACCGCCGGTGTATGACTTTGACGAAAATAAAGAAAATGCTGGGTCAGGTCTCTCAGAGCTTTTTGGATCCTTTCCTGGGGGCTTTTGGGGATGGTCAACACTTACCTAAGGTAGGGAGGGGTTGGGAAAAAGAAACCATTTACCAAAGGCATCAGGGAAATTTTTCCATTCTCTTTGATCAAGATTCAGTTCCTGGTGTTTAGTTTTTGAAATGACCTTCAAAATCACACAGTTCAATTCATGCACCTTACAGAAGAGGAGAATGAAGCCCTGGAAGAGGAGATCACTCATATCAGGTCACTACCCAGCTATTCTGACTCTAAAAGCAGTAATCCTCACAGCATCTCATGCAGCCTCCGTTTCAGCCAAAAATAAACACCTACTCCAAGCAAATAAATGACCCCAAGGCAAATCCATTTTTTTTAGCATCGACATTCTTCTGATGATGCTAGGTGGCTGGAAATCATGGCTCACCACAGGCTTGTGACCACTGCAATGACAAGATACCAAAAGAGCAATGGACAGCTTTTTGGTGGATGTGAACAGTTGGGAGCAGGCCTTCAAGGATAACTTGCATTGGGGAATTGGCATTACAAAGTAATTAAGAGGACCAGCCCCCTCTGACTATTTTAGTACAGTAATGATAGAAAACTTTAAAAAATGGAAGTCTAGGGGCAGCTAGGTGATGCAGTGAGTAGAGCACCAACCCTGGAGTCAGGAGGACCCGAGTTCAAATCCGGCCTCAGACACTTGACACACTTACTAGCTGTGCGGCCTTGGGCAAGTTATTTAACCCCAATTACCCTGCCTTCCCCCCTCTAAAAAAAATGGAAGTCTGAAGATACAAAGAGACAATACCAATGAAGAGGAAAGGAGGGAGATGTGTAAAGAGGACTGTGAAGATGCACACAGACCCAGCCATCTGCTTGGATTTTTATAAGACATGTATAGAAGATGGAAGCAAGACCAGGCAATGAAGGATGACTACAAAGCATTACACAATTGAAGGCAGACTCAGGTGGGTCAGAATTAGCTCAAAAGGAGCTAATGTTGGCAAGAAAGACTAAGGACAGCAAAATGGATTCTGTTTTGCTGCATTGGGCAAACCAATAACAACCACTAACTGCAACAACAACTACAACCACAAGAACAAGGAACAAGAACAATGCACAACAACAGCAACCAGCAACAACAACCACAACAATCACAACAACAACCAACAACAACCAACAATAACAACAACCAGCAACAACCACAACAACAAACAACAACAACCAACAACCATCAACAACCAACCACCAACTACTACCAACAAACAAACAACCAACAACAATAACAGCTAACATTTATATAGCACCTTCTATGTGCCAGGCACTGTACTAAGCACTTTAAAATTATTGTCTCATTTGATCCTCACAACAGCCCAGGGAGTAGAGGTGCTACTATTATCCCTATTTTACAGGTGGAGAAACTGAGGCAGACAGAGATGAAATGACTTACCCGAGTCACATAGCTGGGAAATATCTGGCGCTGAATTGGAATTCAGGGCTTTCTGACTCCGGGCCTGTCGCTCTGTGCACTATGGTGCACAAAAGGTGGCTGTTGATTGAGGAAGGTGGGCAATATTCTTGGCAAATGAAGGAGAAATGAGAGAATGAGAACAAAGGGCAAATTGTTCATCTCTTCTCTCACCATTGTTTTCAGATCATAGTTATATAACAAAGAAATCTCATCAACATTCATTTTCCAGATGAGGAAACTGGGCACTGGGTAGGTTAAGTAACTCACATTGTACATTTCCAACTCCCTCAGACATTTCCAACTGGATGTCCCATAGGCATCTCAAACTCAACATGTCCAAAATGGAGCTCATTGGCTTTCTCCCAAATCTATTGACTTCTTAGTTTTTCTCTCACTGCTGAGAGCACCACCATTCTTCCAGTTATCCAGATGTACAACCTTAGTGCCATCTTACACTCTCCATTCTCTGTCATCCCACACAACCAACCATTTGAGGAATCTTGATGATTTTTCCCTCTAGGTCTCTGGCAACTGTCTCTGCCTACTCACGGAATCACCACCCTCCTCCAGGCCCTAAATCACTACATGCCTAGACTATTGCTATAGCCTGCCAGTTGGTCTCCCTGCTTCTGGTCTCTCCCCACTCCAATCCCCCACTTATTTGCCAAGGTGCAGATGTGACCACATAGTCACCCACTAAACCCAATAACCCAATACAACCTAGTGGTTCTCTACTGCTTCTAGAGTCAGATTTAAATTCTTCTCTTCAACTTTTAAAGCTGTTTAAACCTACCTTTCCAACCTTATTGTCCATTATGTTTTGCCCTCTTTAATTAAACCAAATCGTTTTTCTTGCCTGAGATGCCATCTTTTTTCTGTGTCTTTGCATTGGGCTCTCCCTCATGCCTGGAATGCACCCCCTCTTCATTTCTGCCTCTTAGAATGTTTAAAAAAATACCTGAGGCCAAGCTCAGATTCCTGAGATGCTCCCCAGCTCAAGCACCATCTTTTCTATGAGGCCCTAATGATCTACCCCAAGTTATCTTGTGTATATTTACAATATTTATCACGTGTTTAGAAAGGTACATATTTTGTGTATACTTATATGTGGACATTTCTCTCTCCATAGGACATGAGTTCATTTTTGTCTTTGTTCCCCTAGCACCTAGGACAGGGCCTGCCACCATACTTTGTGTTTAGTAAATATTTGTTGTTTGGCTGACTACTCAAAAGTTACACAGGTAATAAACACTAGAGACAGGATTTAGACTCTGACTTTGTAGCCACTCTGGTGGCCATGTCTGGCGATCATGTGTGGTGACCACACAGCTAAACAGAATTATCTTTGCACTAGAGAGGACAGAGTGAAATTGACTAATAGGCCAGTAATACTCAAGAAAAGTAAGAAGAGAGTAGAAGAGCATCTGGTTGCCTTTGACAATTTCAAGTCACCTGACCCTGATAAAATGTATCCAAGTGTATATAATGCACTGGCAAATGTGATGGCTGGGTCATGCACCATATTTGTAGCTATCTGGGGAAGCACTACAGGCTTGGAGAAGCGCAAATGTTATCTCGAGTTGTTTTGTTGTTGAAGTCTGCAAACTACAGAACAGTGAAATTGGCTTTGATAACTGGCAAAATATTAGAGCGGGAATTTTTAGCCTGTGGTCTGGGAACTTGGTTTTTTAAACATTTTAATAACTGCATTTCTTTATCATTGATTTCCTTTGTAATCCTCGTGTTTTATTTTATGCAATTAAAAATACGACTCTGAGAAGGGGCCCAGAGACTTCCCTAGGCTGCCCAAGGGCTTTAAGACACAAAAAGGTTCACAAGCCCTGATCTGCAGCTCATTATTAAAGAGACAGTTAGTGACCATCTAGAAAAGGAAGGATGATCACAAAGTTCACATAGGCTTTCATCAAAAACAGCTCAGGCCAGCAAAACTAATTTCCTTTTTTGATAGTGTCACTAAACTGCTGTAGATTAAGATAAAGAGTTTACCTAGGTGCTTTTTAAAGCATTTAACAAGGCCCCATGCCTGGCACATAGTAGGCACTTAATAAATGCTATCTATCTGTCTGTCTACATGTCTGTCTGTCTGTCTGAATGTCTGTCTGTCTACATGTCTGTCTGTCTGTCTACCTATCTCTTTGTCTGTCTGTCTGTCTACCTGTCTGTCTGTCTGTCTACCTGTCTGTCTGTCTGTCTGTCTACCTGTCTGTCTGTCTATCTACCTGTCTGTCTGTCTATCTATCTATCTATCTATCTATCTATCTATCTATCTATCTAATCTATCTATTGTCTGTGAAATTGATCCATCTACTGTACTACAGTCTTTCATGCTATGCTTATCAACTATATGGAGCAATCTGGGCTAGTTGGCTGTAAAATTACATGGGTTTTGAACTTGTTCAATGATCAGACCCAAAGAGCAGTCTTGATTGTTAGACATCAACATGAAAGGATGTCCCCAGCGGAGCATCTCAGGAATCTGAGCTTGGCCTCATGTATTTTTTAAAACATTTTTAGCAATGCTTTGCTTTAAGGTATATTGACCACATCCTGCTTAAATTTGCAGATGCCATCAAACTAGGAGGTCTAGTTAAGGCTTAACAACTACTTGTCGCATATGTCGTCATGGCCATTCTTGGTTTGGGATGGTGGGATTAAATAGCCTCTATGAGAGATTCTGGGATGCTGACTTTTTAAAAAGGTTGTAGACTATGTATGTGGTTAGGATGAGGATCAATAGGCAAATGGGCCAGATGTGTCACAGACTGACTCCCCTAGGCTCCCCACTATTCCTACACTTATTAGATAATAAACTCACTGAGGGCAGAGATCTTGTCTTATCCATCTTTCGCATCTTCCCCGGCACCCAGCATGATGCTCTACATATCTTAGGTATTTAATAAATGTGTGTTGGAGTTGAGGCGATAAGATGAGAGGAGCCTGTGAAGCAAGGACTGTGACCTGCATGACAATTGAGATAGCAAATAAGAAAGAAATAAACAGGCTGGGCCCAGGCTCTGACTTTCAGTTTTGCACATTCAGGAATTAGGGCAGGGAATCAGGTTTTGGGGGACTGGATCTCTTCCACCAAAGTCATAAAAGCCCAGGATACAAAAGCAAGAGCTGGAAGGGAGCTCAGCAACCACCCATTTTACAAATGGGGAAAATAAGGCCCAGAGAGGCAAAATGGCTTGTCTAGTGTCATATGGATAGTGAGTACCAGAGGTGAGATGAGCCCAGTTCACTCTGATTCCAAGTCCACTGCCACTTTGTCTCTGGAATCGAGAGCCTGATTGTTGTGGCATTATAGGAAGAGGTGTGGATTTGGAGTCAACCGACATGGGTTCAATTCCAATCCCTGTCACTTACTACCTATGTTACCTTGGGGGAGCCTCTTCCCTTCCATGGGCCTCAGTTTTCTCTTCCATAAAGTGAAGGGCTTAGAAAGCTGGCCTCTGGGTTCTCTTTCAGTTCTAGATCTGATATACCCTAGTTATGTGACCCTGGGCAAATCACCCAAGCTCCCAATGCCCAAACTGAGACTCTAAAAGCATAAATGTCAAAATAGTTGCCTACCAATATTTATTTCTTTTATTATAAATTTCTTTTTTAATTTTTAGTTTATAACATTCAGTTCCATAAGTTTTGGGGTTCCAAATTTTCTCTCCCTCCCTCTCTTCCCCCCTCCCCCTCCAAGATGGCAAGTAATCCAATCCTACCTTTATTTCTTACCATGTTTTCCATAGATCAATGGAATCCTTGATCTGGCCCCAAAACAAACAGGAAAAACAAAATAACCAGGCCACTATGAGGATCAAATGAAATGATGCCTTAAAGCATTGTATACATATTAGCTGTTGTTAGCATAGACCAGATGCCTATTTTCTGCCAAACGGACCAGAATATTGTGATTGGCCGGTCAGCGTTCCACCTCCTCTGGAAATTGCTATGGAAACTCTGGCAAACTTTTCCAACTCTCTTCCATGCTACTGATCATTTACCCCAAACTTCTGCCATTATCCCACTTGTCAATGGACATTGACCAATTTTCGAGATTGCAGTTCATCTCACATTAATTGTGTGAAATTGATGTCTTCTTTTTTTAGGGAGGTACTTGAGTCCTTTGGTGAGATGTAGGAGGATCTATCTGATCAGCAGTGCACTTATGAATCATCTCTTAAGTGGGTAATTTGGGTGAAAGATTTCCATAGCTGTCTTCCATTTCTTGGAAATGTTTCTTACCATGTCCTTGTTATGCCAGACATTATCTCCAAGGTCTGTGCATGTAGGGAGCAGAAACTCCCAGGAAAATAACAGAGGAGCCAATAGAAAGGACACTGGATTTAGAGGCAGCAGGACTCGGGTTAGAATTATCCCTCAGGGAACAGCTAGGTGGGCAGTGGATAGAGCCCCAGCCCCGGAGTCAGGAGGATCTGAGGTCAAATTCAGCCTCAGACACTTGACGCTTACTAGCTCTGTGACCTTGGGCAAGTTGCTTACCCCCAATTGCCTTGCCTTCCCCCCTCAAAAAAATTAAAAAAGAATTTGGCCTCAGATACTTGGTAGCTAGCCATGTACCCCTGCCAAGTCAGTTTGCTTGTCTGGCCTCAGTTTCCTCATCTGTAAAATGAGGAAAGGAGACTAGATGCAATGGCCTCTGAGATCCAACTCTAATCCTATGATCCTATTACCACCAACCACAACAACAAGAGCTATAACAGGACCAATAATATATTTAGGGGAGTAAGGAATTGGTCAGTGGCCAGAATGTGAAGGGCTCCTGGGTGAAGGGGCTTTATTTTGATCCTAGAGGCAATAGGGAGCCACTTGGGACAGAAGAGTGACATTGTCAGATATATGCTTTAGATAGATTATTTTGCCACTTGTTGGGCTAATGTGTACCAATGTGTGTGTAAGCATGTTTATTTATATGTGTATGTGTATAGGTTCATTGCATATGTGCATTGGATGAACACATATGTATGTATATTGTACATATGTGCATATGTGTGTTTATGTGTACATGTGTATGTGTACATGTGTGTCTGCAGGTATTTGCGTATAGTATATGTGTGCCTATGTTTTTGTTTAGTCATTTTGTTCATGTCTGACTTTCCGTGATCCCATTTGGAGTTTTCGTGGCAGATATACTGGAGTGGTTTGCCATTTCCTTCTCCAGCTCATTTGACAGATGAGGAAACCGAGGCAAACAAGGTGAAGTGACTTTCCCAGGACCACACAGCTAGTAAATGTCTGAGGTGATTTGAACTCAGAAAGATGAATCTGGCACTCTATCCACTGTACCTGGCACTCTATCTACTGTGCCACCTAGCTGCCCATACAAACTTTGCCAACACCCAAACAAGTTTCCTTAATGACAGCATGGAAAAAGGATTCTGTGAAGACATAGCATAGGCTCAGGTGGATGCAGGCCCCTTGCCTCTCTCTTTGCTGTGGGGGTGCAGCTGGCTAGAAGGGTACATTGGATGGCAGAGCAAAATGAGCAATAACTCCTAATGCACAGAGCCTTAGGTGACTAGGAAACTTCATCAGTGAGTGGGCCAAGCCTCCATCCCCAGACCAATTCCACACAGAGAGCCATTTTGTATATAGCCTTCAGTCTTGGTAGGCCTCTTATCATCTTGGTCGCTCCCCTCTGACCACTCTCTAGATTATCCATGGCCTTCGCAAACCATGGTGCCACAAACCTGTGGATGTAGGGACCAGAGCCTCCCAGGCAAAGAATAGAGAAGCCAGTGGAGATGACCCTAGATTTGGAGTCAGGAGGAGTTTGGTTTTAGAATTCTGGTTTGGGTTAGAATTCTGCTTCAAACACTTCCTAGCCAGCTATGTGCCCCAACAGAACCCCAGAAGCCAGATGAGGTCTGACCAAGGCAGAGGCCAGCAGACCTCTCGTTGCCCTCTTTCTGGACATTGTTCCCCTCTTAATGCAGCCTAAAGACCCCTTAGGGATTCAGGGCTGCTGGATCACACAATTGCCTTATATTAAACTTGCGAGCTTGCAGCCCAACCCAATCTTCTACTTGTACTGTGTTTCAGATTCAATTGTAGCAGGCCACAATGATCCTTAGTGAAGTTCATTTTATGCAATTTAGCTCATCATCCTTGCGCAGAAAAGATAATTTTGGATCGTGACCCCATCATCCAACTTGTTACTGATCCCTCTCGGCTTCACAGCATCTGCAAGTTTTAGAAGCTGACTAAATAAGCCATCAGCCAAAGCACTGAATTTTCTTTTAAAAAAGAATTTAAATGAGACAGAGCTGGGGACAGATTCCTGGGGTACTCCACTAGAGTACCTCAGGTACTTGAACCTTCCTTCCAGGCTGACAGCTACCCCAAAAGGTTTACTTTGGGGGATTGGTTGGCTCTTCAACCAGTTCTGAATTCACATCATTGTGTTGTCTCCTGGGCCACACCTCAACACCTTGTCCACAATCCAAGTCTTTGCTGAAGTCTCTGTGTGCAAATGTCTACTGTATCCTCTTGGTCTTTGACTGGCCCATGAGGAATTGAGATGATCAAACACAAAAAGCCTCACAACACTCCTAAATATAACTAGCGACACTTTTGGTGGAGGAAAAAAAAACAAAAATAGAAACAAAATGGGTACCCATTGGTTGGGAAGCTGCTGAACAAACTGTGACACGTAATGTATTTCACTACTTTTGTACAGTAAGAAATGACTGATGTGAGGAATTCAGAGAAACTTGGTAAGACTTTCATGAACTGATGCAAAGCAGAGAAAACAGAACCAGGAGAGCAATACGCACAATGACTTAAATGATATAAATGAAAAGAAGGAAGAAAAGAAGGGAGGGAGAGAGGGAGAAAGGGAGGGAGGAAGGAAAGAAGAAAGGAGAGAGATGTAAAGAAGGAAGAAAGGGAACAACATTTATTAAGCACCTACTATGTGCCATGCTCTGGGCAAAGCAGTTTACAAATACTATCTCATTTTATCCTAATGACAATCCTGGCAAGAAAGTGTTATTACCATACCCATTCTATAGGTAAGGAAACAGACAGACAGAGGTTAAGTGAAGTGCCCAGGGTCATATAGCTAGGAAGTATCCAAGGCTGGATTTGAATTCAGCTTTTTCTGACTCTCCACCCAGCACTCTAACTACCACAGCACATAGCTGTGCATTCTAAGGGGGATGAACTTATATTTTAGGCAACAATCAAAACTGGTTATAGATGAAAGTCTATGGAGCCCTTTTCTCTTCTCTGGCAGAGAGAGGGAAGACCACAGATGGGTTGCATTGATTGCCCAGTGAGATCTATGTGTTGGTTGGGCTTACTTAATTGTTTTCCTTTGTGACAATGGAAGATTTATGGGTCAAGGAAATATCATAATGTCTAATGTCTATGGAGCATGTAGTGCCCTCTCCCGCAGCTACTTTTCCCTTCTCCCACCACCAACACATACTTGCAGAGAACAACTATTATTCTGGGTTCAAAGGTACTCCTTGCATCAGCACTGAAAAAATTATAGTTTAGGAGCCCCTACCAGTGCATTTGCCTTTAATAGTCCATCAGTAGAAATGAGAAAGCAGAGGCTTTAATAGTCAGTTAGTAGATATGTTTAACTCAAAACAAATTTACTAAGATGGCACAGTAAGAGCCATGATTACGAACTGTTCTCTACAAAAACCTAGGATGCACTTTGGCATATATATAACCTCAGTGTGAAGAATTGGCCCAAACCGAGAGTATATTGGTAATGGAGCACACATATAGGATGTATGATGGTCTAGGAAACTCATGTCTCCAGTACTGCCTGGCCTTCATGTCTTTTCACACTGACCCCACTGGGCGCAACAACATCTCTGCCAGGCAATCACTCATCTGGATTTTCTGCATTGGCTCTTCTTGATAGCTTAACAATTGACTGCCAAAGCTAATTGTCTCTTAGATTCATAAGTTATTCTTTTATCTGATGCCAGGAACCATATTCCTTAGAGATCCCTCCACTGACTCTCTCTGCTCCCTACCATGTATGATGTCTTGTACTGGGCAAGTAGCTCTGATGAAAAGTGTCATGGGTGACGGTGAAGAGAGAGAGGGGGAAAGAGAAGAGTGAAATCTCTTCCTCTTTTTACATGCATGGACCTCAATGGGTATGTAATATTGCATAGACTGTTCTATTAGTTGGCTTTGCTGTATTGAGGTAGGGGCTATTATTATTGCTATTTTCAACTGAGGTAACTGAGCCTCCAAGAACCTTACATAACTTGCTCATGGGCTTATAGCTAGCAAATGTCTTAGGTGGGATACAAATCCAGGTGGTCTTTTTTTTCCTTTTTTCAAAATTTTCTTTTTTGTCTTTGATAAAAATTATCTTATTTTTACTTTTAGTTTATAACATTCAGTTCCACAAGTTTTTGAGCCCCAAATTTTCTCTCCCTCCTTCTCCTCCCCCCTTCCACACCAAGATGGCATGTAATCTGATATAGTTTCTACATATACATTTGCATTGAAATTATTTACATAATATCCTGTTGTTAAGAAGAATGATAACCAATGGAATGAATCCAGATTTCAAATCTAGAGATCTATTCACCTTGTCATTCCATCTTAATTAAGTACAATCCCCATAATTCCCCTGTGAAATTCAATGTACAGTCAACCTAGTAAGTATTGCTATCCCCAGAGAAATAGGTAGGGAGACTGAGGCACAGAGGATGACGCCATGTTGCCTTGGTCACCTGTGTTCTTGACTTGTGTGCTCCCATCCCAGTAGCATTATGGTGTGCCCTGTGGGAAATTGTGTTCCTGTGGTTATAGACAGAAATTGTTTTTTTCTTTTGGTCCCTCAATTGGCTATCCTGCTTGATTAAATGTTTTTTTTTTTTGCTTTGAACTAGTATGTTCCAACTTAGAACTTAGAAATAATCCTTTCAGGTCAGCTAGGAAGAGTAAACATGTTGCCAGAGGCTTAAGAGCTATGAGTTAGAGCAGCTGCATACAAGTATTTGCAACCTGTGGGCATATGTAGGAGAGAGAGGGGGGGCCATGTCCTAAATTCACATGGCTCTATCTTTTTAATATACAACTCTGATCCAATCCTGTCTTTCATCTGTTCTGTCCCTTTTGAATAAAATAGACCTTTTCAAATCCATATTCCAATCATCTAACCACATCTCAGTGATGCCTATGAGGTTAAATTGGCCTCTTTGTATTAGGATACCTAGTCCATTCAGTTTATTACCCATAATTTGTACATTGTGTATAGACATCTGAGGCCATAGGTTTTATTGCCATTTCTCTTCCCGGATATTGTCTCCTGTGAATTACAGGTTCCCTCTTCTGCTGTTCCTCCTGTTTTGAAACACCTGCTACTCTCCAGGGTAGCAAGCTTGTTAGGTCTATTTGGACAGCTTTCTATCTGCCTATCCTTTTTAGATTTAAAACACTAGATTTGATTTCCAAGATCACAAGAAAATAAGCTTTTTAGCCGGCTATGTTAAAAGTTCACTGCAGTCTAAACAATTCAATTCAAGAAACTCAATTAAGAGCAATGAGTTTTATTGTACAAGGCACCATGTTAGGCACTGGGGATGCCTGTCCTTCCATTCTCCTGAGGAGATATGACATAAACACAAGTAAGTATGTATAAGAGAACTTAGGGAGGGAGGGAGAGAGACAAAGTACAGACAAGAGGAGAATCAGATAAGGCTTCACATAAGAAACAAGTTTGTACGGTTCCTTCTGGCAGCTGCCCAAGACAGATCTGGACACCCTCCTCTTCCTTTTCTTCTCACAATCCCATTGTAGTTCAAGGTCAGGGCTAGATCCTGGAACTTGGGAATGTTGGGGGAACCATTGGGCCAGAAGGTTGGTTCCTTCCCCTAAGTCTCTCTAAATTCTGAACTCAATGAGTATGGCCAAGGAAGGGTTACATTTTCGAAACTGGGACATTTGCTTACCTTGGGTCTAGTAGGACCTCACCTATTCTTTTCCTAAATCTTTACTTTCTGCATTACGTTGTTAACCATGTGGTAAGCATGTTGGCCAAAAAAAGAACCAAGCTATTTGATGTTTTAATTGGATGGGGAGAGAGCAGGGAAGGGATTCTTCCTTTCAGAGGCAAGTGACATTTTGACTCAGTAAGGCTGGACTGGGGGGCTGACATTGGAGGGGCAAAGAGAGGGAGCTGCTGTGATCTTCCCATAAAATATGCCAGTTCAAGGTTAGGGTTAGGCCCCAGAACTTGGAGATGTTGGGTAAATTGTTTGACCAGTAGGTCTGTTTCCTCCCTCAAGTCTGACTGAGTCACTGTGTGAGCAGCCCAGGATGGGTAACACTGATAAGAGAAGAAAATGGAGTCTGGTAATGACAGGTTAGTAGTTCTTCATTCTGATTAGTTATCAAATTCGAGGACATTAATGGGACAGTTAGTGAACATTTAGAAACACCGTGTGTCACAGAGCATAGAGAGCTGATCTCAAAGACAGGAAGACCTGGGTTGAAGTCTTTCCTCTGACACTCGCTGGCTGTGTGACCCTGGGTAAGCCATTGAACCTCACAATGCGTCAATCTGGAAGACTAAAAGTTAAAGAGAACATGCTAACTTGCATTGGTGGAGGGAGTTTCCTCACCCAGAAGTCCTCAAATACCAATCCAAATCACAGGTCTGGTCTCTCTATCCATATTAAAGAGATTACCAGTGAATATCTGAAAAAGAAAGCCATGATCACAGAGACATCAGCTGGCTTCATCGATCCATTCTCCACCTCGCTGCCAAAGTGATATTCATGCTGATTTTGGCATTTTCCTGCTCAATAAACTCCAAGGGCTCCCTATGGCCTCTAGGATTGAATTAAAACTCATCTATTTGGCATTTCCAGCTCTTCACAACCTGCCTCCAACCTACCTTTCCAGGCTTTTTATGCATAACTTCCCTTCACACTCTTGGTGAGCCACTCAAACTGGTCCTCACGCATATCCATTCATCTGCTATAACCGTGTCTTTGCAGAGACTGTCCCCAACACTAGGAGGGCAATCCTCCATCACTTCTGCCCCTGCCTCAAGGCTCTCCTCATTCCAATCCATCTTCCACTCAGCTGCCAAAGGGATCTTACTAAAGACAAAGTGTGACCATGTTACTCCCCTCCTCAATAAACTTCAGTGGCTCCTTCTTATCTCCAGAACCAAATATAAAATGCTCTGTTTGGTATTTAAAGCCCTTCCCAACTCAGCACCTTCCTACCTTTCCAGTCTTCCTACACCTTAATTCCCTCTACGTTCTTTGCACGCAAATTTGGGAAAAATCCCAATTAACAACCATTTACTAAGCACCAAGCATTGTGCTAAATGCTTTACAAATATTATCTCATTTGACCCTCACAACAATCCTGGGAGGTAGATTCTGTTACAATCCTCACTTTTCAGATGAAGAAACTGAGGCAGAAAGAAGCTAAAAGACTTGCCCAAGGTCACACAGCTAGTAAGTGTCTGAGATCAGATTCAAATTCAAGTCTTCTTGACTTCAGGTCCAGTGCTCTCCCCACTTGGCTATTAGCTGCCGACTTGCTTTTTCACTCTTAGGTTCTCCTCTATTCCTAGAATTCTCTCTTGCTTTCTGCTTTCTTTGGCCTTTTTATATCTCGGCCCAAATCCCTTCTTTTTCAGGAGGCCTTTCCTAGTCTCCACCTCTCCTAGCTGTTGGGAGATTCTCTTTCATTTGCACTGTGTAGACATCTAGTATGTGCATAGGCATTTATGTGGTGTCTCTTCCATTAGAATGTGAGCTCCCTGAGGGCGAGATCCATACTCTGGACTTGCTTTATATCCTCAAGGCCTGGTGGTGGTAGACACATAGTAAATGCTTATTAAAAATGCTTGTTGACTGACTGGCTCCAATACCATCTAATCTCCTGAATGTTAGTATCTTCCTCAGCTCTGACAAAATGACCTTGCATTTCCCAGGTATGTGTTTGTAGGTCAACCAGTTGTCTCCCTCAATAGAACATAAGTTCCTTGAGGGCAGGGAATCGTTTTTGGTTTTGGTTCCCCAGTGTCTAGCATATAACTGGTACTTAATAAATCCAGGGTGAATGATGAAGAATACATAAAGCCAAGCTAACCCCATTTCCTTTATCGATAAGGTTATTAAGCTTGATCGATCAAGGAAATGCTATTCACACATATTTTTCTAGATTTAGCAACATAGCCCATGTCATTCACGTGAACCAGATGGAGAGACATGGGCTGAAACTGGTCTGTAAACTAGAGCCCACAGGCCAAATCCAGCCCTAGCCTGTTTTTGTATGGCCCTGCAAGCCAAAACTGTAACCATATTTTAAAATAAAGTCTTATTGTATTTTAAATGAAAAAAAACCACATTCTTAGCTCCCAGGCTCTACTAAAACAAACTGCAGACAGGATTCAACCTTAGTGTGCCAGCCCCTAGACTAAAAGATAGTACAGGTAGGCAGATTCAGGACAGATAGAGTGACTGAACCCAAATAGTAAACATCACTGGGTTAATAGCAACTCTAAAATGAAGCACTTGAACTATATCTATGAGCCTTGGCAGGTGGTCTCTAGTGGAGTGCTTCAGGGATCTATATTTGGTCTTTATATCAATGATTTATCTGGAAGCAAAGATGACATGTTTATTATATTTACAGATACCACGAAGATGGAAGCTTAGCCATGATACTGAATGGCAAAAAATTCTTGGCAGCCTAGACTAGCATGGTGAAATCTACGCATGCAAAACTTAAAAACACCACAGGTACAAAATGGTGAGCCATGTGATGGTCTGTCTGAAAAAAGACCTGGGGGTGGAGGGAGGCTAGTAGACTGTGTGCTCAAAGGGAATCAATAGTGTGATATGGAAGGAAGCAAAGAAGGAAGGGAGAAATGGAGGAATGAAGGAGAGAAGGAAGGAAGGGAGGGAAGACTGGAGGAAGGAAGGAAATAAGCATTAGGTGCTAACTATGTGCCAAGCACCATGCTAAATGCTTTTGCAAATATCATCTTCTTTATTCTGCCAACAACCTAGGAAGGTAGGTGCTATTATCACTTCCATTTTGTAAAGAAACTGGGGCATACAGGGTGAAGTAACTTGCCCAGAGTCTCACAGCTCAGAAGTGAAAGCAGATTTGAATTCAGAGCTTCCTGACTCCAGGTCCAGCACGCTATTCACCATGTCACCCAAGGGGCAAAATCTAGGGAGTTGCTTGGCCCCTGCCTTAGGCTATATCCAGCACTGCATTTTAGGAAGGAAGATGATTAGGTGGACGGTGTCCAGAAAAGAGCCATTGAGATGCTGATGACGCTAGAAATCCTGAGGACTGTTTGAATGAACCAAAGCTGTTTCCCTAGGATAAGGGCCAATTGAGTGGGGTCAGTATAGCTAGTTCCAAATCTTGGAAGAACTCTCGTTTGTTCTGTGTATAACAGAGATTCTTGTTCAGTTATGGGCTGAGATAGATGGCCTCTGAGTTCCCTGCCCTCAAGAAGCTTATATTCTAATAGGGATGGAACAGTACCATACATCATTATATATGTACAATGTACCCCAGACTAGTCTATTGTGTTGTCCGTGGAGGTTTTTCTCTCCCAAAAAAAACCAACTACTCTTTGTGTGGAAAGCCTGGAGCAGTCACAAAAATCCTAGACATGCAGTCTCAAGCCCTGCCATCACCCTCACTGGTGCTCTCTAAGTGGGGTCCATCAAATAGATATAAGAATATCCATACCACCTACTTCCCAAGGGTTTTTGAGAAACACAAGAGATAATCAATTTGCAAACCCATTAGACATGCTGAAGCATAAGGGGCATCCGAGGACTGAGTTGTTCTGTGCGGGTCTTGTCTCTAGCTGAAATGTACCTTGCTGAGGGCAGAAAGTACTCTTCCTTTTCCTCCTCTTCTCCTTCTACTGTGTCCTTCACTGGATACCTTCACTTCCTTTCTAATTTTCAGCCTCCTTTTATGTCTTACCTTTCCCCATTCAAATGTAAGTTCCTTAAGGGTAAAGATTGTCTTTCTTTCTGCTTGAATTTGTATTCTCAGAGCATAGCCTGGCACAGATTAGGTGTTTCATAAATGTCGGTCGATTGATTTGTTATTGTCTTTTTTGTTGATAAATATAGCAGTACTTAATTTTTTTTTCATTTTAAATAAGCTAATTTATTTATTTTTAGTTTTCAACTTTCACTTCCATAAGTTTTAAATTTTCTCCCTCTCCTTCTCCTCCCACTCCCCAAGATGGCATGCAGTCCATAAATTCCTATTAAACATATTTTCACACTAGTCATGTTGTATAGAAGGATTCAAACAAATGCAAGAAACCATGAGACAGAAAAACAAAACAAACAGAAAAAAGAGATAGTGTGCTTTGATCTACATTCAGACTCCATAGTTCCCCCTCTGCATGTGGGTGGCATTTTCCATCACAGGTTCTTTGGAATTATTTTAGGTCCTTGCATTGCTGAGTAAAGCTAAGTCTATCAAAGTCACTGCACACTGTAGCTGTTACTGTGTACAATGTTCTCCTGGTTCTGCTCATTTCACAGCATCAGTTTATGTAGGTCTTTCTGGGTTTTTCTGAAATCTGCCAGTTCATCATTTCTTATAGCACAATAATATTCCATTACATTCATATACCACAACTTGCACAGCCATTCCACAACTGATGGGCATCCCCTCAATTTCCAGTTCTTGGCCACCATAAAAAGAGCTACTATAAATGTTTTTTGTACATGTGGGTCCTTTTCCCCATTTTTACGATCTCTTTGGGATATAGCCCTAGAAGTGGTATTGCTGGGTCAAAGGGTATGCACATTTTTCTAGCCATTTGGGCCTAGTTACAAATTGCTCTCCAGAATGGCTGGATCAGTTCACAACTCTACCAATAATGTAACAGTGTTCCTATTTTCCCACATCTTCTCCAGCATTTATAGTTTTCCTGTTTTGTCATGTTAGCCAATCTGACAGGAGAGATGTGGTACCTCAGAGTTGTTTGGATTGGCGTTTCTCTAATCAACAGTGATTTAGAGCATTTTTAATATGATTGTAGATAGCTTTGATTTCTTCCTCTGAAACTGCCTGTTCATATCCTTTGACCATTTATCCATTGGAGAATGACTTGTATTCTTATAAATTTGACTCAGTTCTCTATATATTTTAGAAATGAGGCCTTTATCAGAGATACTAGTTGTAAAAATTCTTTTCCAGTTTTCTGCTTCCCTCCTAATCTTTTTCTAAAGTTAATTTATTTAATTTTAGTTTTCAACATTCACTACCATAAGTTTTAAATTTTCTCCCCTTCCCTTTCCTTCCCCCCTCCCCAAGACAGCTTGCAATCTGATATAGGCTCTACACATATATTCCCATTAAACATTTTCACATTAATTATGTTGTATAGAAGGATTAAAATGAATGGGAGGAACTATGAGAAGGAAAAAAAAAAAGACAAACCAACAACAACAAAACAAAGAAAATAGTCTGCTTTGCTCTGCTTTCAGACTCCATAGTTCTCCCTCTGGATGTGGACAGCTTTTCCCAACATGAGTCCTTAGGAATTGTTTTAGGTCCCTGCATTGCTGAGAATAGCCAAGTCTATCAAAGTTAGTCATTGGACACTGTGGCTGTTACTGTGTACAATGTTCTCCTGGTTCTGCTCACTTCACTCCACATCAGTTCATATAAGTCTTTCCAGGTTTTTCTGAAATCTGCCTGTTCACAATTTCTTATAGCACAATAGTATTCTATTACATTCATATACCACAACTTGTTCAGCCATTCCCCAATTGATGGGCATCCCCTCAATTTCCAGTTCATGGCCACTACAAAAAGAGCTGCTATAAATATTTTTGTACATGTGGGTCATTCTCCCATTTTTAGGATCTCTTTGGGATACAACCCTAGAAGTGGTATTGGTGGGACAAAGGGAATGCACATTTTTCTAGCCCATTGGGCATAGTTCCAAATTGTTCTCCAGAATGGTTGAATCAGTTCATAACTCCATCAACAATGAGTTAGTGTTCCAACTTTCCCACATCTTCTCCAGTATTTATGATTTTCCTGTTTTGTCATGTTAGCCAATCCGTTGGATAAGATGTGGTGCTTCAGAGTTGTTTTTATTTTCATCTCTCTAATCAATAGTGATTTAGAGCATTTTTTTCATATGACTATAGATAGTTTTAATTTCTTCCTCTGAAAACTGCCTGTTCATATCCTTTGACCATTTATCCATTGAGGAATGTCTTGTATTCTTGTAAATTTGACTCATTTCTCTATACATTTTAGAAATGAGGCCTTTATCAGAGATACTGGTTATAAAAATTCTTTCCCAATTTTCTGCTTCTCTCCTAATCTTGGTTGTATTGGCTTTGTACAAAAACTCTTCAGTTTAATGTAATCAAAATGATCCATTTTGCATTTCATAATGTTCCCTATCTCTTGTTTGGCCATAAATTCCTCCATTCTCTATAAATCTGACATAAACCATTCCTTGCTCCCCTAATTTATTTATAATATCCACCTTTATATCTAGATTATGTACCCACTTGGATTTTATTTTTGTATATGGTGTCAGATGGTATATGTGCCCAGTTTCTGCCATACTGTTTTCCTAGCAGTTTTTGTCAAATAGTGAATTCTTATCCCAGAAGCTGGGGGTCTTTAGGTTTGTCAAACAGTAGATTACTATAATCATTGACTACTGTGTCTTATGTACTCAATCTATTCCATTGATCTACCCCTCTATTTCTTACCCAGTACCAAATAGTTTTGATGACTGCTGCTTTATAATGCAGTTAAATATCTGGTATATGCTAGGGCACCTTCCCTAGCATTTCTTTTCATTAATTCCCTTGATATTCTGGACTTTTTGTTCTTCCAAATGAATTTTGTTCTTATTTTTTCTAGCTCCATAAAAGAAATTTTGGTGGTTTGATTGGTATGACATTGAATAAGTAAATTAATTGAGGTAGAATTGTCATTTTTATTATATTAGTTCAGCCTAACCACGAGCAACTGATGTTTTTCCAATTGTTTAGATCTGACTTTATTTTTGTGAATTGTTATTGTGTTGTTGGCTATGAGCTCTTGGCTTTAGAGCTCTTAAATGGACTTAGAATCACAGAAATGACTGACACTTATATGGCATTTTAAGGCTTGCCATTCCATTTTTTTCACTTAATTCTCAAAGAGTGCCAGTGAGGCATGTAACAGAGCTAATATCCCTGTTTTGCAGATGAGAACACTGAGGTTGAATAAGTGACTTACCCATGTTCACCCAGCTAGTAAATGGTACACATTGTGGTACAATGAAGAGTGTTGACCTCAAGGAAGCCTTCATTTGGAGTGGTCCCTGCTCTACTATTTACTGCCTGCGTGACCCTGGGCAACTTCTTTCCCTCCCTGGGCCTCAGTTTCTCCATTTTCCATGACCTCAGAGGTCCTTTCCAGCTCTAGATCTAGGAGGCAAGATTTGAACCTCAGTGTTTATGAGCCCAGGTCCAGTCCTCTTTGTATCATATCAAGCTGCCTGCCATGTTCAAAATTTTAAAAGATACTCTAAATTGTAATTGTCCCTGTCCGTGTATGTCTCCTGTCAGCTAGACAGTATGTATATTTGGAATAGACAGTATAGATGGGCAGTGTTTGGGGCCCAAATTTGAGCAGAAGAAGAAATAAACAACAAACCAGTCCTGGATGCATTACTTTTAGGAAATTGTGATGCGTCTATGCTGCCCCCTACCTGCTCATGAAAGCAAAGACCTAGCTTTTCATTACCTATGGTCTTCCAGTGTTGAAATATGACAGGTAGACTTGGAAACAGAGCTGCTTCTAGAGAACTAAATGGAGCCATCCATTGGGGGGGGCGCGCGGAATGGAGAGAGGCAAGATATTACAACTTAAAAATAATATAGAAACTTGGGAAAAGAGCAGTCAAATCAAATCACCAAGTGTATATTATATAAACACTTATATGTACCAGCCACAGTGCTAAGCACCAGGGATGGAAAGAGAGGCAGATGACAGTCCCTGCTCTCAAGGAGCCTGCATTAGATTGGGGTAGACAACACAGAAATGACTATGTACATGCAAGATATATTCAGGGGAAATTGGAGGCAATTCACGAAGAAAGCTATAAGCATTGAGGGGGTCTGGGAAAGGCTGAGATTTGAAACAAGCCAGGAGGTAGAGACAGAGAAGGGGGAGCATGCAGACATTGGGGGGCAACCACTGGAAAGGCACGAAGTCGGCGGGAGATGGAGTGTCCTGTGTGAGGAACAGCATGAAAGCCAATGTGGCTCATAGTGGGGGTGGGAGGAGGCGTGAGCCTGGAAAGATAGGGAGGAAGGTACCAGTTTGTGAAGGGTTTTTCAAAAGAAAATGGAAAATTTTTAGATTTTATCCTGGAGGTAATGGGGAACTGGAGGAGTTTATTGATTAGGGCAGTGACACAGTCGGGCCTGAGCTTCACGGAGATCAATTTGACAGCTGAGAGGAAGCTGGGGGAGAGGCTTGAGACAGACAGACCCACCAGCAGGATATCTCAAGAATCTAGGCGGGAGGCAGTGGGGGCCAGCCCCAGGGTGTCAGACAAGAGACGGGGGAGTCTAGGAGAGAGGGTACAAAGTAGGAACAACAGGGCTCTGTAATCAGAGGACATTGCTGGAGAGGGAGGTATTATTAGTAATAGAGAAGTTCCAAACAGGGGAGCATTTGGGGGAAAGATAATGAATTCAGCTTTGGCTATGTTTTTTAAGAGATTTACATGACGCCCTGTTACAGATGTCTAATAAGCAGCTGTTGATGTAAAACCCAGGGCCAAGAGAGAGGTTATGTCTGGACAAATGGATCTGAGAACCATCTGCATAGAAATGATAATTGAATCCATGGGAGCCAATGAGGTCAGCAAGTGGGAACCTATAGAGGGAGAAGAAGAGGGGGGAGAGACATCTGCTAGTCATGTAGAAGTGGGGGGGACATGGGGGGGGCATGTGACCAGGGAGAGTGCTCCACCAGCCCCCTTCCCACTGGGGAGAGAGGAAGAAAAGAAGGCTTCCAGCATGTTAGGAGGGACCCCTTGTGGTGAACTTGGGGGAACCTTGGAATCGATGAGATCGAAGATCTTTTAAATGTTGTTTCATGTCTCTCTTCTAATCATTAAAAATAGGGACATGATTTTTAATCTATGCTCTGGGTCATCTTCAGTGCCTGTACATAGTAGATATATAATAAATGTTTCTTGTTCCTATCTTCCCCATAAGGCTGGTATATCAGGAACAGTATCTATTAGGTTACCTGCATGTAGACCAGGCTGTTTTTTTCATGTTTTTTTTTAAAAGGCATCAGCATGTCCCTTAGAAAAAAATTGTTTTAACATCTACTGAAGGGAAAAATAAAATATTATATTTTAAAAATGTACCTTGAACTTGACCGAGCTAGAGGGTGAAGGCTTGAGGTTTGGAGGCCTTTCCTTGGTTCCTAGTGCATAAGATTGCCAGCTTACCAATCCACAAGGAATCAGTACTGGTCATACCTGACAGATATCTCACCTCAGCGTAGTTAGGTGGAACAGTGAACAGAGCACGGCGCCTGGAGTCGGGGACACCTGAGTTCACATCTGGCCTCTGACACTTACTAGCTGTGTGTCCCTGGGCAAGTCACTTTACCCTGTCTGCCTTAGTTTCCTTATCTCTGAAATGGGGATCATGACAGCACTGACCCACCCCAAAGTTGTCATGATGATCAAATGAGATAATATTTGTAAAATTCTTTATAAATTATAAAGCACTATATAAATGCTGGCTATTATAGTGACTGTTACTGTTTGGTCATTTCAGTCACGTCTAACTCTGAGTCTATTTGAGATTTTCTTGGCAGAGATAATGTAGTCATTTGCCACTTCCTTCCCCAGTTCATTTTACAGATGAAGAAACTGAGGCAGAGTTAAGTGACTTGTCCAGGGTCATACAGCTAGGGAATTGTCTGTGGCCAGATTTGAACTCAGGAGGATGCGGCTTCCTGACTTCCAGGTCTGGTGCTCAGTCTATTGCAGTGCCACCTAGCTGCTCCATTGTTGTTGTCATTATCATTAGTACTTACTGGATGACCCTGGGTAAGTCTGTTGACCTATGACTGCCTCAGTTTTCTTATCTGTAAAATGGGGATGCTAAAGGTCCCTACTTCTCTGGATTGTTCCAAAGATATAATGAGATGATATTTGTAAAGCATATTGTAAAAGTTAAAGCCATATGCAATTGTCAGGTATTATTATCATTATCATTATCATTTTTATTCATTATATCATTGCTATTACTACAACTATTACTAGCTGTGTGACCCTGGCCAAATCACTTGGACTCTATTTCAGTTTCCTTATCTCTGAAGTGGAGACAATAACATCCCCAAAGTATCACAATAAAATGAAATAATTTTCGTAAAGCATTTTGGAAACCTTGAAGCACTATATGAACCCTGACCAGTATTATCACTGTTATTCTTATCATCATTTGTATCATTGTTGGTGGTTTTTTAATTGTAATTGTAACTTGTTGTGTGACCCTGGACAAATCACTTGGCCTCTATCTCAGTTTCCTTATCTCCGAAGTGGAGACAATAATATCCCCAAAGTCTCAGGGTTCTTATCAGGATAAAATGAAATAAATTTTGTAAAGCATTTTCAAAACCTTAAAGCACTATATGAACCCTGACCACTATTATCACTGTTATTCTCATCATCATTTGTATTGTTGGCGGTGGTTTTTTAATTGTAATTGTAACTTGTTGTGTGACCCTGTACAAGTTGCTTGACCTATGTCTGCCTCAGTCTTCTCATCTATAAAGTGGGGATAATAATAGTACCTCCCTCCCTGGATTGTTCTGAGAATAAAGCAAGATAGCATTTATAAAACACTTTGTAAACTTCAAAAGCCGTGGTTGAATGTTGACAACTATTATTGTTGTGGTTGTGGTTGTTATTGGTGATATGCTCACGGTCTTTCTCATTATTCCTTCCTGTGTGACCCTGGGTAAGTCATTCGACCTTAAGTTCAATTTCCTTACTTGTAAAGTAGGACTAATAGCAGCATGAACTCCAAGCATCGTTGAGATGATAACCCTTTGCAAACTAGAAGGCAGACTGAATTCCAGCTATGGCTGTTCTTGTCAGTATTATTGTCATTATTATGACTTGTAATGTGACAATGAGTATGACATTTGACCTGGATCTATATCAGTTTTCTCATCTGTAAAGTGGGGATAGTAATTGTATCTACAACCCAGAATTGTCGTGAGCAGAAAAGGAGCTAATATGTGTAAAGTCTTCACAAATCTCAAAGCACTCTCTGAACACCAGATACGACAATTGCTACTGCTACTAATATTGTCATTGCTATTACCCTAAGTATTACTATTACCAACCACCATTCCCATTCCTATTAAGACTAGGTAGGTGACCTTGGACTAGTCACCTGACCTCTGCCTCAGGTTCATCATATGTAAATTGGGCTTAATCAGAGCACCCACCTCCCTGGATCATTCTAAGAATCAACCAAAATTATATTTGGAGAGATCTTTGTAATCCTGGGTTGTGACTATTTTATTACCATCATCATCACTACTAACGGCTGTGTGACCCTGCACAAGTCACTTGACCTCTGCCTCAGTTTCCTTATCTGTAAACTGGAGGCTATAACAGCACTAAATTTCTGAGCTTATTTGAGAGAGGAGATGAATGAATGGAAACCTTAAAGTACTATACGAACGCTTGTTATTCTCTTCATCGTATTGACGATAGCTGTTGTATTTATTATCATTTAATTGCATCATTGTAACCTATTGTGTGATCTTGGGCAAGTCACTCAACTATACCTGCCTCAATTTTCTCATCTGTGAAGTGGGAACACCAATAACAATTACATTACAGGGTTATTCTGAGAAGAAAAGGAGATGTTTGGAAAGTACGTCACAAGCCCCAAAGCACTCTATGATAATTATTACTATTGTTAATACTATTACTATTTCTAATACTTTTATCGCTATTGCTAAGACTACTAACAGTAGTACTATTACTGTTGCAAATTCTATTACTAATATGACTGCAACTGCTTGTATGTCCCTGGGCAAGTGTAGTAGGAAGGCCGAATTTATGATCTCAAATATAATCACGTATATGTTTGAATGGTCCGAAATCGCAAGGTATGAGAGATTCTCTAAGGAGAAAACAACAAGGAAT
>CM053628.1:48188522-48205820 GCA_028646595.1 Phalanger gymnotis
CATGTTCACTGGCCTCAAGTCCTCGTTCGTTCGAACTCCTGGGTCCACACAGGTTGGCTCTGCTTCGGCTTTTTTCAGCTGTAGTTTCTCACCTCTCCTTGCAGCCAAGCCTCTGGCATTCTCCAGCCCCGCCTCAACGACCAGAGACCAGAGTCCAGAGACTATTGGTTCCCGAGTTGGCCCCTCTTAAGTTATTAATCTATGCCCACACAGGTTTCATACCTGATAGGGCTTTGGGCCTGGGGCTTAGCATTTAACAGGTGAAAGTACTTTCACGGTAAACAAAAGCCAAACTCCTCAAGGGCACCCGTTAAACTAAGCCCTTTTTGCCTTACTGGCACAGCAAGTAAGCATCCAGAGGAGTACCTAAAAGAGAATAAATGAATACAAGAGGGTGTGAGGCTGCTTCGAACTTAGCACGTTCAAAAGACCAATTCAACTCAATTTAAAATCATTCGTTCAGGTCCTCTGCCATACAAACTGTTTTGACCATTTAAATCAGGCCTACACAACATAGGGCTTGTGGGTTGTAAGCAGCAGGCCGAAGGACCTCGGGCAGCCTGTGAAAAATGTTGGGTTGCCACTGTGCTCTCCTGTTTGTCACATCACTCATGCCAAACAACCACCATCAGTCTGTCTCTAATTTAAGTTATCTGTGGCCTATTTTATGTTTAGCCTATTTTAATTTTGGCCCCTACCTACTTCCAAGTTGTTCAAGTGTGGTTTAGATCAAACAATGCTTGCCTCCATGGGACATCCATTCTATTAGGATGACACACACACACACAGATGGCTGGAATAAAAATACACAATAATATGTGAAGGATGAGGGGAAGGCCGCTACTTACTGGAGGATAGGGGACCCTTTTTGGAGGCAGTGGTACTTGAGTTGGTTTTTTCAGGATGGGTAAGAATTCAATAGGTGACAAGAAGGTCAATCCAGGCCTAGGAAACAGAGTAGACAAAGACCTGGAGATGGGAAAGTTTGGGGGTATAAAAGGAGATGAGGAGTTCAGTTATAAAAAACTTCATAAAACCAAATTGAGCTCACCGAAAGCCTCCATTACTTTGTACAGATGTGAATAGATGGGGAAAAAAAATTCTTATGCCAATTGAGCTCTCACAAAGTGGCAAAGAAATAGATAGTTGGAAACATTTACTTCCCCGCTGACCTTTATGAATGTCTATTAGTCTTGGTTTGGCCCTGTCTGGGAAAATGAAATCTACCTTAATACTCCCAGGCATTAGCACATTTACCCTGTGGAGGACGAAAGCAAATAAATGTGCTATTTGCCATTTTCGAAGGTCAGAGCTCTTGAGAAAAGGGAAAGACATATTTATTTTAATAAATCATCACTCTGCTTTGAGAGATTTCTCAATTTCATCCATTTCCACAAGTATTTTGTCAGATTTCCTATGGGCAAGGAAGGCACCGGGCTTCGGTCTGGGGCTAGAAGGCTCCTCTCAAAGAACTTCAGGTCTAATGTAGGGTAAAAGGGCCATGCTGTCGAGACTGAAGGACTAGATTAAAGGTCATGAAATCTAGGCTAGCTAGGTGACCTTGCGCCAATCACTTAACTTGTCTCAGACTCAGTTTCCTCATCTGTCAAATGAGGGGTTAAACTACATCATCTCTATGTTCCTTTCTAGTTCTGGTATTCTGTGATGTGTGGTCTTTCTAGCTCTTTCTCCAAAGGAACTTTCCAACACTAACATTATGTATTCGAGGTTCTGCGTCTTGTTTATGTTCAAACATTTTAAGAGACTGTGACTTCAGGGAAGTGGGAATCTCAGGACTGATGGCTTGTGCGATCTGCCACCAGCCTGGGGAGAGGCAATTTTCTTCTTGGTGGACCTCACTAGAAGCCCAATCGCCAAGCACAGTTTCCCAAACTTTTGTGCATTTCCTAAACAATGGTACTCATCTGCCTTACAGATGGGAAGTCTCAAATTACATGCCTTTTTGCAGTCTCTAGCTACCATCCTCCAGAAGAAGCCCCCAAATACCTGAAAACATTTCAAACCAACTTTCTGAAGGCTGCCAGTATCTGGGTTTTTCTGGCTCTGGAGCAAAAAGCAAACTTCAAAAAGCCACTCAATTAGCACCTATGCTAATGGGCCCTTAAACTGATTCAAGTCAGCCAACAACCTTGATCGTGGCCTGGGCCTTGTCCTCAGGCCACTGAGGGGCCTTTGACAAGAGAACTTCCTCAAAGTTCCTCTGAGAGCATCCATCTCTATGGAGGCTTCAGGGTTCCAAAGCAGACCACCTCATTTGAGCATCCGTTAGGGTACCTGGTAAATAGTCACTTTACAAGTGAGACAGCTGAGCCTCAGTGGTGTAAAATGACTTTTCCAAGGTCACACAGCTAGTAAGCTGGGCAGAGCCAGGCAGGCATCCGGCCCAGGCCTTCAGACTTTAAATCCAGAGTTCTTTCTATTCCACGACAGCTACCATGTACTTCCCCTTTGTGTTCAGGACTGAAAAGCTAAGGAGCTGTCTTCCAAGAGACAAAGAAGGGGAAGTTATAAAATATCCTGCATAAAATGAGATGTTTGCTTTTCTGCCAAGTACCAGGCACTTTGCTAGGCACTGGGGAGAAAAAGGGAAAGAATGGCACAGCCCTATCCAGCAAGGATCTTACATTGGGGGAGGGAGAGGACGACATGTCCACAGATGTGTATAATATAGGGGAGGGAGTGCTCTGGGATAGCTGGAGTAAGGAAAGAATGCAGGAAGGTTCCTGGGAGAATGTAGGATCCTGAGATAAGCCTTGAAGGAAAGGAAAGATCTAGAGATGGAGAGGGAGCACATTATAAACCTAGAGGATGGCCTGCCTGAATGCACAGGGGGTGGGAGAGCCACAGGATGATCTAGGAAACAGAGTAGTCCAGACTGACTGGAACATAGAGTGTGTCAAGGGGAGTCCTAGGCCAAAAGCCTGGAGTCAAATTGGAGAGGACCTTCAATGCCAGGCTGAGGGATTACTGAATATCTTGGTTCAAGATAGAACTTTGTGGTGTGCTCCACAGAGAACAAGGCATTGAGTTCCTGTGGTGGCCAAGTAATTATCACTGTTGCTCAAAGTACAGGTTGTTTCTATTCCTCAAAGAGAAGGTGAAGGAATTCAAAGGTCTGTCCATGGAAGGCCATGTTATCAGGGAGAAGGAAGTATTCTTTCAAAGAGTGGGGGAATGGTTTCAAGCTAAAAACCAAGAATAAAAAAAGATTATGAAGAGACAGAAGGGAGTCCTAGCCAGGTCAGGAAGTTGGAGAATGGGAGAACGTGACATAGAAGGGGAAAGAGAAGAAGGAGCATAGAACACTAGGAGCTAAATAAGAAATGGGAGACTTTATCTGCAAAGGAAAAGCTGAGTGCTCAGAACTTTCTTACTCTCCAAAGAATTGTGTTCTAGATCCATAGGTGCCATTGAAAAGAAAGAACTAAAGGAAGAAGAATGAGTAGTGGCAGTTGCTGACTCCCTGCTGATGGGAACCGAGGATATTTGTCATTCAATCAACCAATCATATAAATTTATTAAATACCTATGTGTCAGGCACTATGCTAAGCACCCAGGATACAAAAAAGAGGCAAAAAACAGTCCCTGCCATCAAGGAACTTACAATCTAAGGGGAAGGCAACATGCAAACAAATCTATAAAAAGAAGCTGTAGAAAGGGTAAATAGGAAATGATTTAACAGAAGGGAAGGCACTGGAATTAAGAGGGGGTGGGGAAGCCTTCCTGTAGAAGGTGGAATTTGAGTTGGGACTTAAAGGAAGTCAGGGAGGTCAGTATTCAGAGTAGTGAGCATGTTCCAGGCACAGGGAACAGCCAGAGAAAATACCTGGAGTCCAGAGTTGGAGTGCTTTTGTTTAGGGAACAGCAAGGAAGTTATCATTATATTGGCCATGAAAATAACATTGATAGCTTTGGAGAGATTCAGTTGACTGATGAGATTGGGAGCCAGATTGTAGAGGGTTTGGAAGAGAATGAGATGAAAGTGGAGTGCACCCCATGAACAGTAGGAAGAGTGTCCCAAGGGATAGCCTAGTCCAGTCCCCATATGGATGTTTGGTAGATTGATGATATGCTCTATTTGTATACAGGAACTCAGGAGAGTTTTTCGTAATTGTTTCACCCACCCATCCACCACCCTTGCCCATTTTCCTCTCAGTTCCATCTAGGATTTACAATGTAAAAACAGTTGTATAATATTTCATTAAATTGCCACAGATTGACTCATTCATTTGTACCCACTCAAAACTTTTAGAAGATCTCCACAATCTGATCTATAGATCGATCATGTTTAATCTCAATGTGCCTCCATTATAGTAGAGTCATTGCAGTGTAGAGTCAGTATATTGTAAGTCAGTGTGGAGAGCTCTGGTCAAAGAGTCAGAAAGACCTAGGTTTGAATTCTACCTCTGAGGATTATCAGCTGTGAGAACTTAAGTAAGTCATTTAAGGTTCATTCTGTATCTCGCTGGGCCATCTCCAGTTGTGCTGTTCTATATATGGCCACTGGACCCAGACAGCTTAAGAGGAGAGAGTGAGGCTGGTGACTTTGCACAGCCTTCCCTTACTTAAACCCAATTCTCTTGCAAGTCATGGCATCACCTCCATGATGTCATAGTCCTCTTTGAGAACAAAGGACAAACCTGCAACCACAACCTGTTATCTTACTTTCCTCATCTTTAAAATGAAGGGCTTGAACATGAAGATCTTTAAAGGCCCTTATGGGGTGAGGTTCTGATTATTATCCCATTCACATCATCATCATCATCATCATCATCGTCACTAGCCTTTATATAGAACTTTAAGTTTGCTGATAGCTTTACAAATATCTTATTTGATTCTCACAACAACTTTGGGAGGTAAGTACTATTACTGTTCCTGTTTTACGGATGATGAAATTGAGGCAGAGGTTAAGTGACTTGCTCAGGGCTGCACAGCTAGTACACGTCTGAAACAGGGCATCCTGACTCCAGATCCAGGGTTCTTTTAACTGTACCACCCAGATTCTTCAAGTTGATGAATAAAGTAATTGCTTTTGCTAGGTAAGAACATGTCTGAGTTGAATCAATCAATCAGAGCCAAGAGTGAAGGAAGCCTGTAAATCACCTTGAATCAATCAAAGCCATTGTGTGTGAAACTTGACTACAACTGAAGGAATTTGTATAAAAGAGAGAATCTTTTTAAGAACAAGATAGACTCAGGTATACACCATCAGTGTATCCACCTACTTAAAGACTTAAGGAAGTTCCCAGAAAAGGTCTACTCTTTCCCTACATTTCCTTTCCAGTGCCTGTCTATCCACAGACACTGTTATATAATCTGCTGTTTTATTATCCAAAGGTTTCTAGTAACCAAATTTTGCCTCAATAACAAAGAGGCCAGGGATTAATTAGAAATGGATATAAATGTATATTAAGACAGAGATCTCAACCTAACTGGGAGCTCTGAGCAATTTTGACTGAATATATAACTTCATCTAAAATACACTTTTTATCAGTAAAGAGAATCATGTGGACCTTCAGAGGTATTATACTGCCCCAGGCTTAAAATAAGGTAATTATTACAACGGGGTATTACATCTCTGATCAGCTATATGCCCCTTAGGTAAATGGTCAGACATCTCCATTCCTATACACAGGGACAGCCTCTAACAATGGATCAGTTCATGATTACACTTCCCCTGAGGGAACACTACATATAGATGTGTCCAAACTGCTTCCCTTCCCTGTTCCCTGCCTTCGAGTATATTATGGTAACCTTCAATGCTTATTAGGAGAGATGGATGGAATCATTTCAACACCATCCACATTAGCTCCTATGGTTCAGGGTCCCAAAGGTTGCCATGCAAGAAAGGGTGTCTGCTACATCTTAGGTGCCTTTTCCTGGTGAGTCAGCTTCCACATTTTGCCAGAATTTTGGAGGCTGCCACCTCTACCATAAGGATGGAGAGGAAAGTGGGAAAGGCTCATGGAGCAGGAAGTAAAGTGAGTGTGTGTGTGTGTGTGTGTGCGTGTGTGTGTGTGTGGTGTTGGGCAGGGTGGATTATCTTGTTGAATGGTGCTGCTTATGTAATTTTGTTAGACCTCCCTCTTGGTGATGCATTATGTCGCCAAGCAGTCTAATCTCTTGTGGGTCTGGACTACTCTGCTTAGTGTGACAACTTTGCAACAGTCTTGTCACTTTGGAACTCCCAATACTTCCTCAAAACCCCTTGTTTGCAGTCCACAAAACATGCTGTTCTGGTTGGAAACCAGCACAATATTGATGTGATAATCTGCCTGACTGAGCAGGGGCTCCACAGAATTTCATTCCCGAGAGTTTCCCATCCATCTTGTCCTGATTTTTCCTACAGAATTTGAGGCTATTGGACCTAACCTCTCTCTGAACTCTGAAATCTGTTTTCCCCAAATGCCAGGCTTTCCAGCATTCCTTGGATTCTCTTTCACAAATCATAAGATGAAGTGCACACTTCCCCATCATTTCCACCTCGTTAACCAGTTCCTCTCTGCTAGTGAGAATCAGATCCAGAATAGAATTTCCCCTTGTTTATTCTTCCACCTTTTGAAGGATGAAACAATCAATACAGCAAGTCAAGGAATGATTAGTGGCTCCGCTTTTAGTTCCAACAGATGTTTGGCTAATTGAAGTCCCCCAACACTAACATCTCATCCCTCTGTGCCAGGATAGTGATATGTTTATTGAGCTCTTCATCTGTTTCCTCTTTCCTTCCAGGTGTTCTATAGTATACTCAGATGACAATATCATTTCTAATTCTGCCTCTCTTAATCTTTCTCCAAATGCCCTCTAAGAAGCTTTTCTTCTATGGTTGCTGGATTTCTTCACGTGAGTATATTTTCTCATGTGAAATGATGAAATCATGTGAAATAACATATACAATGTTATTCTGTGACTCACCACCTCCTCCCCATCCTAACTTTGGCTATTCCTTTTATAAGAAGTATACTCAGCTGGAGCCATATTGCTGTCATGGGTCCCATCCCACACAGTCTTATTGATACCTATGGGCTCCAATTTGCTGCATTGTTTTAGGCTTTTTAGTTCATCTTTCCTGTTATTTGTGTATGAGCATCCAAGGCCATCCCAAAGACATCTTAAATTTGACACATCCAAAACTGAACTCATTGTTTTCTTCCTCCCAAACTTTCCCTCTTCCTAACTTTCTTGTTACTGTCCAGGCCGCCGCCATTCTCCTAGTCACCCAGGGTCACAATCTAAGTGTTATCCTTGACTTCTTACTCCTGTCATTATATCTTCCAAACATCTCTCAAATATGCCCCCTTCTCTCCTCTGACATGGCCCCTACCCTGTTACAGGCCCTCATACCTCCTGCCTGGACTATTGCAGTAGCTGCTGGTGGGGCTGCCTGCCACAAGGCCCTCCCCACCATTACAGTAGCTGCTGGTGGGGCTGCCTGCCACAAGGCCCTCCCCACTATTGAAGTAGCTGCTGGTGGGGCTGCCTGCCACAAGGCCTTCCCCACCATGGCAGCAGCTGCTGGTGGGGCTGCCTGCCACAAGGCCTTCCCCACCATGGCAGCAGCTGCTGGTGGGGCTGCCTGCCACAAGGTTCTCCCCACTCCAGTCCACTCAATTGTCAAGTGGATCTTCATAAAGTGCAGATTTGTTTCCCCTCTCCCAGCCCTTGATTCAGTAAACTCCAGTAGCTTCCTATTAACTTCAGGATGAAATATAAGATCCTCTGTTTAGTGTTCAAAGCTCTCCATAACATGCTATTCCCATTACAATCTTCTTACACCTCACTTTCCTCCTCATACTCCATGACCCAGTGAAATTGACCTCTTCAACTTTATAGTTCATCTCCAAACTCTGGGCATTTTCCCTGGCAGTCCTTCATGCATGGAATTCTCTCTCTTCTTATCCCCTCTCCTGGCTTCCCCAACTTGCCTCAAGTCTTAGACAAACTCCTTATACTCTGCAAGAAGTCTCTCCCAGAAATATTTTACATGATTCCACATGGATAAGCTATATTGGATTACTTACTGTCTCAGGCAGGAGGAAGGGATAGAATTTGGAACTCAAAACTTGAAAAAAATTTTAAAAATTGGTTTACAAGTAATCGGGGAGAAAACAAAATATTATAGACAGAAAAAGAAGTGTCTCCCAGCTCTCCTTAATAATAGTGATTTCCCTCCCTTGATTATCTCCAGTTTATCCTGTCTATAGTTTGTTTATACATAGTTGTTTGCCTGTTATCTCCTCCATTAGACTGAGAGCTCTGTGAGAGCAGGGCCTACTTTTTGCCCTTCTTTGTAACCCTAGCAGCTACTTAGCATAGTGCCTGGCACACAGCAGGTGTTTGATAAATGCTTGTTGATTTAACTAGTACCTAAACCAGCAAGAGAAAACTATATCAATATTGCTAATGAATATCATTGCAAAATTTTAAAATAAAATGCTGGCCAAAAGACTGTGGCAATATAGTCACAAAATTATTTACTATCACAAAACTGGATATATACCAGCAATACAAGGACAATGTTAACATTAGAGAGACATTAAGTAACCATGTTGTTGTTGTTCAGTCACATCTGACTCTTTGTGGTTTTCTTGGCAAAGAGACTGGAGTGGTTTGTCATTTCCTTCTCCATCTCATTTGACAGATGAGGAAACTGAGGCAAACAGGGTGAAGTAACTTGCCCAAGATCACATAGCTAGTAACTGTCTGAGGCTGGATTTGATCTTAGGTCTTTCTGACTCCAGGCCTGGTGCTCTATCTACTGTACAACCATAGTAAGTATATTAAAACCAAAAATACCACAAATAATATAATTAGATGCAAAAATATTTTGTGTCTGTATAATTACATATGACACACATACGTATAGTATATATCCAATATATAATCTAAACTACATAAATGCAGGAAAAAAACCTTTAATGAAGTATAAGGCTCATTTTTGCTTAAAATGTTATAGAGCATATATCGTGTATATACTTAGTTGTTTGCATGTTGTCTCTCACATTAGACTGTGAATTTCTTGAAGGCAGGGACTATTTTTGCCTTTCTTTGTATCTCCAGCATTTAGCACAGTGCCTGGCACATAATAATCGTTTAATAAATACTTATTGAATTGACTTTTCTTAAAAGGATAAAAAAGCACATACCTACAACCCAAAGCTAGCATTATTAATGGATAAACCCCAGAAGCTTTCCACATAAATCCAGAGAAGCAAGGATGCCCTTTTGTCCTGCTATTATTTCATATGATTCTAGAAATTCTAGACACAGTGATACAACGAGAGAAGGAAATTGAAGTCATACACATTGGAAAAGAGGCAACGAAATTATCTCCAGTTGCTGATGACATGATAGTTTACTTAGAAAATCTCAGAGTATCAACAAAGAAAGTTAGTAGGGATGGGGACTGAATATATGATTTCATTGGTACAGGGAAATCCTGGGTGAGGAAAGCCCTTCTGCCCATGCAGGTTGGCAATTGCTCTACAACTTCTAGGCTCTGCCTCAACTATGGAGAGGTTAAGTGACTTTCTCAGGGTCGTATAGCCAGTATGTGTCAATCAAGACCTGAACCCAGGTCCTCCTGGATCAGAGGTCAGCTCTAAAGCTCCTATGCCACACTGACTTTATAGTTTTAGTAAAGTAGCAGGATACCAAAAAGACAAATCTGCAAAATGAACAGCTTTCTACATAGTGATAACAAAATCTAAGGAATGATAGTGGGAAGGGAAGTTTTATTCAAAATTACTACAGACTATATAAACTATGTGGGAGTCAATCCACCAGGGTAACATCAGTATACATGAAAACAATTATGAAGTATGTTCTAAATAGACATTCTTTGTGTATGGAGATACCTCACATCTATATAGCATTTTAAGGCTCTGGCTGGATCTCTCTCTCTCTCTCTCTCTGTCTCTCTCTCTCTGGCACTTTCTCTCTCTCTACATGTATACTCTTCTCTCTCTCTCCTTCTCTCTCTCTGGCGCTTTCTCTCTCTCTACATGTATACTCTCTCTCTCTCTCTCTCTCTCTATATATATATATATATACATATATATATATACACACACACATACTCTAGAGAGAGTATATACATACTTTATAAAGTATATATACATATATATACACATACTCTACATACATTCTCTCTATATATACGTATACTCTCTATAAGAGAGTATACGTATATATATAGAGAGAAATGTGTGTATGTACACATAATCACATGTACATATGTGTATATGCATGTGCATGTATGTATGTGTGCATATATGCATATATGTGTGTATCTTATATATGTGTATACATGATATGTGTATATACACACACACACACACACACACATGCACACACATATATAATTTGTTCTCTATAACAACTCTGGAAGGTAGGTGCTATTATGATCCCCATTTTACAGATGAGGAAACTAAGGCTGACGGGTTAAATCACTTGCTCAGGATAGACTAGCTTGCAAGCATCTGAGACAGGACTTGAATTCAGATTTTCCTTAACTCCAAATCCTGATGCTAACTACACACCACCTGGCTGCTTCTCATTAAAAAAAATAACTGGGAGGGTATTCATTGTTCATGGTTGGCCACACCAACATAATAAAACGTGATGACAAGAACTAAATTAATTTACAGATTTATGACTGTACCAACCAAAATATAAAGGAGTACTTTATAGATCTATCTAGCTCTATAACAATTCATTTTGAAGGAAAACAAAAAGTCTAGAATCTTGAGGTAAATAATGGGGGAAAAGTAAGAAGGAAGAGACAATAGCAATTCCATAGGTCAAATTATATTATAGAGCAGTAATTATTTAAACTATTTAGTACTAGCCAAAGAAGAGGAAAGAAGAGCAGTGATACAGGCTAGATAGGAAAGAATCAGAAGCAATGGAATTCAATAACTCAATGTTTGATAACCCTGAGAACATAAATTACTTGGGGAAACACACTCTACTTGAGAAGAACTACAGGGAAAAGCAGAAAGGAGTGTAATAGAAATTAGATTAAGGCCAGAAACCTATACCATATTCCATGATAAGTTACAAATGAATTAAAATTTAAACTATAAAGTTAACATCACAAAAACAACTAAAGATAAATGGATGGAAGCATCAATCATTGGTAAGACTAGGGAGGAATTCTGACCAAAGGGGTGATGGAGGTGATCACAAAAGATGAAATGGAGCATTTCAATTACATGAAATTGGAAGATTTGCACACATACACACACACACACACACCCCAATTCCAGATAGAATTAAAATGAAGACTGTTGGTGGGGGAGAATCTTTGCATTGAATATAACTGGAACGATTCAACCAAGATGTATTAGGAATACATCAGTGAATGTCTTTGAAAAATATAAACAAAGAGTTATCAAAAGAATTGCAAAATATTAACAAATATATGAAAGATTGTTCCAAATTAATAATAATGAAAGAAACACAAATCAGAACAACCTCAAGGTTTTAGCTGACACCTAGAAAATGGATAAAGATGATAAAAGATGGAAATAATCAATACTGGAGGGATTATGGAAAGGTGGGTATGTTGATATGTTGTTTATAGAGCTCTGAGTTGGTGCAACCATTCTGGAAAACAATTTGGAACTATATTAAAATAATGTTTTATTATTTTAGAACCAGAGAGAGAGAGAGAGCCCATTGTTAAGAATGTACCCCAAGGAGGTCAAAGACAGAAGAAAGGTGCCACTTACAACAAACATTGATTCCAGCACATTTAGTGGTAGCGAAGTACTAGAAACAATATAGATGCTGATTGAGTGTAGAGTAGCCAAACTAAATGCCAGTACATGAATATCATGAAAGATTACTATGTAGTAAGCAATGACAAATATAAAGAATGAAGAGAAGCATGAGAATATATATGAATGGATATAGATTGAAGTTAGCAGAATCAGAACAATATAAACATTGATTTCAGCAATGCAAATGGAAAGAAAAAATGAAACTGAATACTGTGATTATGACTTGACTGTAGAGGAAAGATGAGAGAATGGATCTACCTCCATTCTTCAGAGATGTGGGATACTATGAAGGTGAAACATTGCATATACTGTCAAGACTCAGTTGATGAATTGGTTAATTTTACTGAAGTCCTTATTTTCTCTCTTTTTTATTCTTTGTTACCAGGAATGTCTCCATATATCAGAGAGAGGGAAGGGCTATATTTGGAATTGAAAATGATGTAAAAAACAAAAGGCTTAAGTTATATATGTATGTTATGTTATGTATGTATATATACATACACACGTGTGTGTGGGTAGGAGAGACAGAGAGGAGAGAAAGAGGAGGGGGGGAGGGAAGGAGGGAGAGAGAGAGGGAGGGAGGGAGAGAGAGAAGAGAGAGAAGAGAGAGAAGGAGAAGGAAGGGAGGAGAAGGAAGAGAGGAGAAAATGAAAATGGTGGGGAGGAGGTTTTGAGGGAACCAGGGAAGGGGACAGGAAAAACAGGATAGAGATTCCAGTGGAGCTTGCCTATGGTGAATGGAGACAAAAGCCTAAGGAGTAGTATATAGGCACCAGGGTGTTCCCTGAGATAGTCTATGGCTCTGGATCACAGCAATAAGGACAGAGGGAGAGGGGGAATTTGCTAATCATGGAATTGGAAAAGATAATTTGAAATGTATCAACATGTGGCAGAGAGATGTGGAGGAGTCTCCAGAACCAAAACGCCATGATTCTAGGTGATGTCCAGTTAGGAGATACTTGCCCAGACTCATACAGAAGGTGGAAGTTGTCACAGCTCAGATGTTGAGGTCTGGTTTTCTGACTCCAAGATCCATGCTTTTGCTACTACAAGTGCTGGCCTTCAAGTCCAAACACCTGGATTCCAATCTTGGTTGTCTTAATAACTGACTCTGTGATCTTCCTCTCTCTGTTTCAGTTTCCTCATTTCTAAAATGGGACTTTGGGAGTCTCCAAAGGGAGGATGGATGTACAGCACTTGTGAAGATTATCCATTCCTCTGCAGTGTTTTTCCAAGGGGCCCTTAGCTGGGAGTACGGAGGTGGTTTTGCATGCAGAGGGGCTGAATTGGGAGGGTGCCACAGCAAGCAGGAATCCCAGGCCTGGCCTGCCTCAGAAAAGTGAATTGAGCTCCAGCTTCTGATGGAGATTTGCCTGCAGGGTTGTGTGTGTATGAGGTGAAGAGATTTGGGGAGTTGTAAACCAGGGAGGTAGTGAGGGTCCATCCTAGGACCAGGTCCTCTAAGGCTGTCTCCAGACCCCTCCCCCCTAACCCCCACAGCCCACTCCAGTCCTCATCTCTGTGGAAACTTTGGCTGAGCCTGTGTGATTCTAGCCACCCTAAGAGCCTTGCCCAAAACCCAGAGTACATTTGGCCTGGCCTTGGCCTCTTCCTTCTCTAAACTTGGTGTATTTCAAGGGAAATCTGATCAGGCCCTGTCTGATTCACTTATCCTGGAGTCATCCAAGGGCTCTGTTGTAAGAGCAAATTTAGCTCCAAGAAGTCTTGGGAGACTATACTATAAATCTCCCTGAGATTTTGGGGATTAGGTGATTTTGGGGGTGGGTGTGTAGGTCTTTAAAAAAAATCTAACATACTCCTACTTTCTTTGAAAGGAGATGTTGTGGTTTTGCTCGGTAAATGGATACCCAGTCTCAAAGGGGTTGTGTTTGGTTTAAGGGCCTGAAAGCCTGTAGCTCAAAGGCCCAACTGTGTTCCTCTGGAAGCAGAAAAAATAAATCCCAGGGGAGTGAGCCTGAGGCTTCCATGCCAAAAACAGGCAATCGGAAGGGAGCCAACCCAGACTGGACTTCGGCTGGGCCAGGGAGACCTGGGGCCCTACTTGGGGAGCCTAGCAGTACCTCCATTTCTCAATTAGGACAATGGGGGGCAGGAGGATGGGGTGACCCTTGCCAGGCGCCTGCTAGGTCTGGCTGGGAATGGATTCCTAGGTCATCAATTAAGAACAAAGACTAGAAAGAGAGTGCAGCCAGACAGGATGAAGAAATGGTCCTTCTCTTCTGTTGGGGAGCGAGGAGAGTGTCAGCAAATGGGTATGATTATGTGAGTGCTGGCTGTGGGGCATTGGGAACCCAAGAGATCCCAGGGGAATACTGGCCCATTATGGAGAGATAAGGTGAAGAGCTGGGACTTGGCAATAAGACCTTGGGGACCTGGGAAGAGCCACCAAGGTGGGTGACAACTCGGCTCAACAGAAAGAGAACAGAGTCTTGACCCAGGAAGACCTGGGTTCGGCTCTTGCTTCTGCCACTTCCTGTGTGATTTGCAGATCCTCTCCCACTGGCTGGCATATGCCATAAGGGAAGCAGTGAGGTAGTCAAGCCAAGCCAAGCCCATAAGCATTTATTAAGTACCTACTGTGTCAGTTCCAATCACATGGCATCACATTGTAGTAATGGGGGAGACCAATTCACTTAAAAAGACACTACATTTGATAGCAACAGCTCTCAACACTGAGCCCAAAAGAAACCAAGCAGAGCAAGGTTGAGAGTCCAATGGGCCCTGGCCTCATGACAAGGCAAACAGCCCATGGTATAGTCTAGAGGAGCAGAAAGTGGTAGGCCAACATGACCCTGCAAATGCCATGTAAAAGGTTTAGGTCCCTAGAGGTGGGATGCCATCAGGATTCTGCTGCTCCTGGCATGGAGCAATAAGGTCTCATCTGGCTACTAGGGTGGGATCACCTCAAGCCCAGAGTCTGGCATTGGCAGTCAGGGGGGAAACCTTCAAGTTACCTTGGGTTACCCAAGTTACTAACTTGGGTTAGTGCTGCCATATTGATACCCTAAAATATGGCCTGAGGGAAGAGAGGAAGCCTCAATGCCTGAAACTTTGGTAGGAAGGAAGAACACAGGATCATAGATCTGGTCTTGTACTAGGCTTCAGAGGCCAGTGCCCTCATTTTACAAAACAGGAAACTGAGGCCCAGGGAAAGGAAGGGACTTGCCCATGGTCATACAGATGATAAGTGGCAATGGATTTGGACTCAGGTTCTCCAACTCAAAATGTAGCATTTTCCCCCTAATCCATAGTGGAACAGAGCCTAGTGCTTCTTTTTCAATCATCTTTTGGCTTCTCCAGTGCTCCTTTAAAAACCTACTGCTTCAGAGACATCCCCACCCTACATGGTACCAAATCTTATGAAATTCTCCATCTCTCTTTTCTTCTTGTTCATCAGAGGTTTTGACCAACCCCCAACAGGCAATAGGTGGTCCTGATGGCTTTTCTTTGCAGGGTCTTGACCATTCCCTGGAATGATTTTATATCCTTGCAGATTGCCAGCCTTTTCACTACTTGACAAAAGGTGCTAGGGATGCCTTGGCTGGGGCACTGGACTCCGAGTCAGTGGGTTCAAATCCCACTTCAAACACTTACTAGCTGTGTAGGTCACTTTGCTACTTTGGGCCTCACTTTACTCATCTACCATTACCCCTTCCACATCATAACTTTCTCCATTGAGGTTTTGAGATATCACAGGTTGCCACAAAAAATGAAATGGGAATTTTGGGGGAGTTTTGTGGAAGCCCCAGACAACATATGAAGGCCAGCAGATGACATAGAAAAAGTTTAGAAACTCAGCAAAGCATAAAATATATGTATGTTATTGTATAATATCAACCCAAATTTTACAATAAGGTACCATAAACACCTCATAAAATAAAAAGAAAAAAATCAGACTTCTTCTCTAGTATGAAGGGAGGGCCAAAACTTTCACACAGATTTTCCAGATCACAAGGGTACCACACTCCTAACCCCCATGATGTGGAAGGGACAATTGTCTAAAATGAGTGTGTTGGACTCAAGGATCTCGAAGGTCTTAGATTATGGACTGACTTTCAACCAGTCTACCATCTTATGCTTTCCCTGGTCTCCAACACTTCTAAGCAACTGGAGAAGCTTTCCAATTCCTAGTTATACGTATCTCTGCATCTTAGGGACAATGACCTGTCACACTTTGATCATCTTCTCTTTCTCCTTCTAGATATAAAGTCCTTACATCAACATTCCAAAGGCCTGCTGGCATTTATACTCTCCAAGTGAGCTGGATGAATGAGTAGCACTTTCCTTTGAACATGTCAAACACAGGCCTCTCACTTCCTAAAGTAATTTGCCATCATTTGAACCCAGGACCCTCTATTTTTCCCTAGCTCCAGTATCTTCTCTTGGCCTAAATGTCTAAAGTTGTCATTTAGTGCTTTTAATAACCACTGAGCAAAAGGACTTAAGGAGCAACTGGGAGGCAGCAAGTTACTGACAATGGAAAGTAATTGACTCTGTAGGACCTAGATTCAAATCCTGCAACTCACTTCATCTCTTTGGGCATCTCAATCATGAGGGGGTGGGACTAGGCAGTTCCTGCCACTTTTTTGGAGGGGGGAGACAGGGCGATTGGGGTTAAGTGCTTGCCCAAGGTCACACAGCTAGTGTGTCAAGTGTCTGAAGCTGAATTTGAACTCAGGTCCTCCTGACTCCAGGGCCGGTTCTCTACTCCCTGTGCCACCTAGCTGCCCCTAGTTCCTGCCACTTTAATAGTGGCATCAGGGCCTTGATGCCCTTCCTCTCTTCCCTAGAGTCCTCTTACTGGGTAGTTATTCTGCTGCTAGGTCGGGATGACTTCTTGCAGAGTGAGAAAAAATCATTCGCATCTGCAAAGGCCTCCTGAATTCTGGCTGTTTCTGTTCACCTTATGACTCACAGATTTGCTGAAGTCTATACATGTAATTGGTGAAAAAAAATGAAATACATTGAAATTTTTTTTTAAATTGCTGAAGGCTAAAAGAGGCACACTTTTATACAAACCTGTTTCAGAGCAGCACCTAGACATTTTGTGACAACAATGCTGCTTGCTGCTACTATGGCTGTGTAACACCAACACCACCAGCGCACAGAAGGGCTGCTAGCACAGATTCTTTGATCTACTTTTCTTTTTTTTGGCTTTATTATTTATTGTACTTCATTCTTTTTTTAATATGTTTAGTTTTCAGCATTGATTTGCACAGGAGTTTGAATTACAAATTTTCTCCCCATTTCCACCCCCCCACACTCCAAGATGGCGTACACTCTGGTTGCCCTGTTCCCCAGTCTGCCCTCCCCTCTGTCACCCCACTCCCCTCCCATCCCCCTTTCCCTTCCTTTCTTGTAGGGCAAGATAAATCTCTATGCCCCATTGCCTGTGCTTCTTATTTTCTAGTTGCATGAAAAAATTTTTTTTTACTTTTGAACATCTATTTTTTTTAAAAACCTTGAGTTCCAA
>CM053628.1:48206320-48224888 GCA_028646595.1 Phalanger gymnotis
GAGGTCTGGTACATGCCACAGTTCAGTATTTCGGGATGCCAGGGCACTTTCCGCTCGTCTCCTGGTCTGGTAGGTCTGTGTCTGGTCTGTTCGCGCCGTGCGCGCTGGGCTCAGCTCCGCTCCCCTCGGCTGGGGGCTGGGAGGTCCATGTGGGACCGACCTTACCCAGAGACCATCCAGGCTGTCCTGGGGTGGGGCCCTGCTTCCCTCTGCCACTTTGTGGGTTCTGCAGCTCTAGAATTGGTTCAGAGCCATTGTTTCATAGGTTTTTGGAGGAACTTGGTGGGGAGCTCACGCCAGTCACTGCTTCCCAGCCGCCATCTTGGCTCCGCCCTGTTTTACTTTTTCAATGGACAAAAATCTAGTTCCTCCCTCTTCCACCTTTCCTTCCTTCTTAAAAACATACCTTTTCTTTTCCATGAAGCAAATGCCAAGTATTTTTAAAATAAATTTTCGTGGATAGCTTTTGCTTTCACATTCCCTACAATTCATAATGTATCTTTCCCTTTTTCCCTCCAGGAGGGCAATCACTATTACAAAGAATGAAAAAAGAGGAAATATAATGACAGCAAAACCAATGACCATATTGAAATAATCTGACATTATATGTAATACTCCATACCCATAGTCCCCCACCTCAACATAGAAATAGGGGAAGATACCTTCTCAGATTTCTTCTTTGAAGACAAGTTTGGTCATTATACTTTTATAGTATCATTCCAATTGTTTTCTTGTTCATTCCATTTTAATTATGGCAATTCTTTTCCTCCTTCTGCACATACAATGACTGTGATCTTTTATGTGTCAATTTTAATAGCATATAATGTGCCACCTCATACCAGTGGCTAGATGCTTTGCACTAACTTCTCTCGAACTAATTTCTCTCTCTTGGTTGTCTTCATATGTATCCGACCACTCCTCAGTGTCCTTTACTGGCTCTTCATTCATTTCCATTAAGTAGAGATGTCCCCCAAGACCCAGCTCTGGGCTGTCTTCTCTTCCCTCCCATCTCATCAGCGATTATGGATTCCATTGTCACCCATGCAGCTTGGTGGGCATTTGGAGTGCCATGTTTAAGGAAGGATATCACTAAGCTGGACAGTAATCAGAGAAGAGAAATCAAGATGGCAAGGGACTGAGCCATGAGCCCATGAGGATCAGTGAAAGGAATTGGATATGTTTAAGCTAGAGAAAAGTCTTAGGAGACACATGACAGATACCTTCAAATATTTGAAGGCAGCTATCATGTGGAAGAGGGTTTGGGTTGAGCTATACATAGCTCAATGGCATAGTGGATAGAGAACTGAATTTGGAGTCAAGGAGATCTGAGTTCAAATTCTGATGCTTACTAGCTGTGTGACCCTGGGCAAGTGACTTAACATCTCTGACTCAGTTCCCTCATCTGCAAAATAAGGATAATAACAGCATCTATCTCAGAGTGTTGTTCTGAGGATCAAATGAGACAACAGATATGAAGTGCTTTGTAAAGCTCTATATAAATGGTATTATGTTTATGATTATTGGTTGGTTGTTGTCCTTCATGCTCAAAGAAAACCAAAGTGACATCACTATGTTGGAGTCAAGGTGCAGTGTGTCTGACTGTGGCTAATCAGACCAATATGATCTTGGAAGGCTCTACCACAGGTCAGGCACAAATAGTCCATATGAACATGATATGATCCTCTGAGGTGCTTTCCGACTCTGAAATTCTATTATTCTATGAAGCATTATTGCAAATAAATTATCCCCATTTTACAGATGAGAAAACTGAGGACTCAGAGTCTAAGTGACTTGACCAAGGTCTTATCCCTATTACCAGAGCCAGGCTTTGACCCCAGGTCTCTCCAAATGCTGGTTTTTACTCTGTAATTCAAGACTCCTCTGTGAAAGTGGGAGTGGATTGTGAGCTCCTTGGAGCTATCTTTTGCCTCCTTTTGTAATCCCTAGTATTTAGCACAGTGCCTGACACATAGTAGGTGCTTAATAAATGCCGAATAATTGAGGATCAGGATCAGCAGGGCTCGGACACTATGATCTATATAGAAATACATACCCAATAAGCAATAAGCAAGTTGAACTAGAAAGCCCAAGAAAAGGAGTCAAAATTGACATTGTAAGTAAAATTTGGACTCAAGTTTCCAACATTCTTGTGTATTTTGTATCATGTGTCTCATATATCATCAATGTGAATATTCCTTCCATTGATACAGACCTCAGCCCTCCTATGCCTTAACATCCTTGGACATGGAGATGCATTTTCCTCAGAGCATCTACCCCAAATACTGAGGGCCTCCATTAAATTCTTGAGATTGTGTGGATACCAGTGGAGCATATGGTTTGTTCATCAGTTACTCCACTTATTACATAACTAGTCAATCTTTTTCTTTTTCTTCTTCTCCTCCTCCTCTTCCTCCTTCTCCTCTTTCTTCTCATTCTCCTTTTCTTTCTCTTCCTTCTTCCTCCTCTTCCTCCTCTGTGTCCTCTTTCTCCCTCTCCTCCTTCTCCTCCACTTTTCCTTCTCTTCCTTCTCCTCCTTTTTCTTCTCTTCCTTTTCCCTCTCGTCCTTTTTCTCCTTCTCCTCCCTCTCCTCCCTCTCCCATTCCTTCTCCTTCTCCTTCTCTTTCTCCATCTCCTTCTCTTTCTCCTTCTCCTTCTTTTCCTTTTCTGCCTTTTCCTTCTCTTCCTTCTCTTTATGCTCTTTCTCCTTCTCCTCCCTCTCCTATTCCCTCTCTTCTTCCTCCTCCTCCTTCTTTTCCTTCTTCTTCTCCTCCTGCATTTCCCTGATACATTTTATACTGCTATTCTTGCATAATTCCTCTCCAGTTTCCTTACATCTACCATGAACCTTTATGTTTCCCTTTAAGCAATCTTCAGTTTCAATTCTTTGAAAAAAAGAATTCTATAACTCACAGTCATACAAAACAACTGAAGAATATTGGTGTTAAAAGATAGGCCTCTTTATTTAACAGAGAGATATTTGTGGTAATAGATCATAGAGCCAGAAGAGACCTTCAAAGGCATCTAATTCAATTTCTCATAATTTTACAGATGAGGAAACTGAGGCTCAGAGAAATAAATGGCTTGTCTGTGGTCCCACAGGCAGAAAATGACAGTCAGAATTTGAATTCATGTCCTGTGACTGAATTCATTGATCTTTACATTGGACCAGGTTAATAGAAGGACTGCATCCTATCCTCAAGATAACTCAACTAACTGTCCTCCAGCTATTTAATTGTGGGCCCAGTTCATTGTCCTTTTGAAGTCCAAGATATATAGGTGAAACAAGCTCTATGGTTTGGTCATCCTACTATCTACCTCTCTGTATTGGTGCTAACACAACTGTGACTGAGGCAGGTCGTTTCCATAATGGGTGCTCTATCCCCCTTTAATAAAGTATGTCTGGATGTTTTCTGTTTAACACTTTGGCCACTTCAAAGGGCCATTATTCCTTTCTGTGAATGAATAGGCATTGCTTGCTAGGAATGTATCAAGGGAGAGTTGTAACTCCTTAAATCAAGCCTCTACTGTATTTGCTCCAAAGAATAAGTCTCAAGGCCATTCTTCTCTTTGGCAGCGATCACATTATTTAGAGATAAAATAATTCTGTTAGGAGGCCTGTGGTTTACTGATCCCACTCTCCCTCCACCCCCATCCATTCAACTTATTGCAATTTCACAACTTTTTCATACATCCCTGAATTGCTGGGAACATCTCTTCCTGTTTCCAAAAGCATGATAATGCTGAGCTCAGCCCAAGTTAAGGAGGCTTTTTGCAATGCCCACGTCCCTGGGACCAGAGATAACAGATTTCTGCATCCTAGGCAGAGATAAAGATGAAGTATATGAGCCTTTCCTGGACATCCCATTCAGCTCACCCCTACCCTAGAATCCATGGGAATCATGAAATTGATACATTCCTCATGTGTCAGGGATGTGACTTTTTCTGTATAAAACAGACAGCCTCATGAAGTATCTTTGATGCTGCAACACCCTTCAAACCTCTGGGAGTTGCCATCCTCATTAGCTGATCTGAGACAATAGGCCTCAGCACTACCCAGATATCTGGTAGAGATCCAACTGGAGACATAGACCTCAGGAGTGTCCCATCTCATCCCCAGGCCTCCCACAATCTCTTCTGGCTGCACAAAATATTCCTCAACTAACTACGTCAGGATATGTAGAGTTTTTCTGTGTGTGGTCTGTCTCCTCCTTGCCTGGGTGTAGTGCTGCGTTTATCAAAAATCACTCAGTTAAAGGGCAAATGCCAGAAGAAATAGGGATAGAATAATCTGATCATTCCCCATTTCAATTAGTTTTCTGCAGACAACGAAGCAACATTAACTCATTTGAATTGTACAAGACAGAACAAAAATGGCTATTATGGAGTTGAATCTCAAGGTAGGGACAGAGCTAGTAAGAGCTGCCCTTGATGAGTTCAGGTCACCTGGGCCAGTTGAACTGCATCCTCTTGTACTGAAGGACCATAAGATTGTGGAGAGAGCCCCCATCACTTATCTTTGAAAGATCATGGAAAATGGGAGACAGAATATGAGATTAGAAGAGGATATATGATTGATTTTCCAAAAAGAAGAAAAATAGAATGAATAAATGGATGGATGAATGGATGGATGGATGAATGAAAAGGGATTTATTAAGTGCTTACCATATAAAAGGCACAATGTTAAGCTTTAGGAATACATAGATAAAAACAAGTCTTCAGAAAAAGAAAAAAAAGTGAAGGCCAAGAAAATGAGGTGGAGATGGTGAGTGAAGAGGTGATATCTACTTTGTCAAGAGCAGATAGAGAGATTAGACAGATAGATAGATAGATAGATAGATAGATAGATAGATAGATAGATTGTTGTTCAATGTTTTCAGACATGCCCAACTCTTTGCGACTCTATTTGGAGTTTCTTAGCAAAGATACTGGAGCAGTTTGCCATTTCTTTCTCTAGCTCATTTTACAGATGAGGAAACTGAGGCAAATACCATTAAGGGACTTGCCCAGGGTGACATAGTAAATGTTTGATGCTGGATTTAAATTCAAGAAGATGAGTTTTCCTGACTCCAGGCCTGGCACTCTATCCCTGCAGCACCACCTTGCTGTGGATAGATAGATAGAGAGATTAGATAGATACATAGACACATAGATACATTAATAGATAGATACATTGATAGATAGATAAATTGATAGAGAAAGAAAGAGAAAGAAAGAAAGAAAGAAAGAAAGAAAGAAAGAAAGAAAGAAAGAAAGAAAGAAGGAAAGAAAGGAAGGAAGGAAGGAAGAAAGAAAGAAAGAAAGAAAGAAAGAAAGAAAGAAAGAAAGAAAGAAAGAAAGAAAGAAAGAAAGAAAGAAAGAAAGAAAGAATGGAAGGAAGGAAGGAAGAAAGGAAGGAAGGAAGGAAAGAAAAAAAGTGCTTGTTAAGCACTTCTATATGCCAGACTATGCACTAAGAGCTGAGTACATGAATTCAAGCAAGGAAAGTAATCCCTGTCCTCAAAGAGCTTCATCTCAATGAATGGAGCTCCTCCTCCTCCTCCTCCTGAAGGCGGGGGAGAAGCAGGCCAGCAGGACAGTAAGGAGATGACCAGAAAGTGACATGAAGGCCTGGTTCTGGCCAAATTAAGGTGAAGGTTCACTTCTTGGAGCTGGCCATCCCACAGGCAGATTTCCATAAGATGCTAGCATATAACCTCTTTTGGGGCAATGGCTGTAGGTTTGGTGTCTGGTCTTGTATTTTTGTTCAGTTTGGGTAGATTTGGTAGTGTACACACAATGGTTAGCACAATGCCAGGCACATAGGGAGTAAGTGTTAACTAGTGCTTCCTGGTTGCTTGATGGGACAGCAGTATAAAGCCAGAGGAGCCAGTTCTGCCTCATCCTGTCTCACTGAAGAACGGAAGTGATGAAGGAACAAACCGTTATTCCACACCAGGTTCCGTGCCCGGCACTGTCCTAAGTGCTTTGCAAATATCATTGCATTTGATTCTGTTTAACAAAGAGAAAAGTCAGCACCAAGAGGAAGCTGAAAGAGACCAGAAGCAGCCTCCTGTCCACCCATCCAGGTCCTCTCTTTTTCGAAGCCCTCCTACTAAGAGCAGGTACAAACCCAGAATGCCATTCTCTTTGTTTTCATTGGATCTAATATTAGAAATTTTAAACATTGCAATAAGCAGAGGAAAAAAGATTAAAATTAGAAATGAAGAGGACAAAATATTTATATATAGAAGGTATATCAAGAAAACTAAAATGCCTTGAGTCCTCAAATTAATAGATGTAAGAAATGAGCTCATTAAGGGACAGGGATGGCGAGTATTTCTAGATAATATTCTCCAAATTATGGAGTCATAGGGTAAAAACTGGAAGGGACCTCAGATATCATCTAGTCCAACATTTTCATTTTACAGATATGGAATCTGAGGCACAGAGAGAGTGACTTTTCCAAGGTCACAGAGTAAGTGGTTGGGTTGGAATATAAAGCTCTAGGTCCTCTGACTCCCAAACTCCAGTCCCTTTCCACTAGGCATAGGGATTGGGCATTTGATTTCAATAGTATAGGAAACTCTTTCTACTAATGTGGGTTTGCACCTTCTAGTCCACATTGAGAAGTTAAGTGACTTGCCCAGGATCATACAGTGTGCAACCAGTATGTGTCAGGAGCAGGACTCACTCAGGTCTGTCTATCCAGTGCACCACACTGCCTCTCCACTAAAATATCATCAACATACCAAGGAGCTTCTTTATGGGATTAGGCAAAATCATAATGAATTTTTTGTAGAAAAACAAGGGATTGAGATTGTTGTTGTGTTTGTCCTTCATTCTCAAAGAGGACCATGACATCAGGGAAATTATGACATGACTTTGCAGTTGACTTGGATTTGAGTGAGGGAGGGCTGTGCAAGGTCACCAGCCTCACTTTCTCCTCCAGAGCCATCTGGGTCCGGTGACCTGATATTCATCAGGATGACTGGAGATGGCCCAGAAATGGTTGAGATAATAAGAGACACACCAAGGAGAAAAGCTGATGAAAGAGCGTTCAGTACTCCCAGATATGAAAATATAAGGCAGCTATCATCAAAACAGTCTGGTACTAGGCAAAAAATAGAGAGAAATATTAGTGGAATAGCTATCCATGGGTGGGGAATCTGCTGCCTCAAGGTCACATGCGGCCTTCTAGGTCCTCAGGTGCAGCCTTTTGACTGAGTCCAAATTTTCCAGAACAAATCCTTCTGTGAAGGGGATTTGTTCTGTGAAGTTTGGATTCAGTCAAACGGTTGCACTTGAGGACCTAGAGGGGAATTGTTCTGTGAAGTTTGAATTCAGTGGAAGGGCCACACTTGAGCACCTAGAGGGTTACATGTAGCCCCGAGGCCACAAGCTCCCCACCCCTGAAGCCAGTATCCAAATAAGTGCATACAAAAAAAAAATGGTGTTTGATAAACATTTAGAAAATAAAAACTAGAAATGGAATTCATTATTTAACGAATGTACTTGGGCCAATTGTTTGTAAATTTGGTAGTAAAGCTCTGGATCCTCATTTTACACCATGTACCCCAGTGAATTCCAGCTGGAGTTAAAACATTAGCACCAAAAAAGGGGGTAAGAGGAGGAATGAACTCTAGAAAAATATGGAAGAAAACTGACTGAAGTATTTAGCTTAATTACAGAGGGTAGATACAAATTTTTTGGATCCACCGAATGGAAAGAATTATTAGGGACAAGATAGATGTGCTTGACTACGTATCTAAGCTACTGCTTCACAGCAAAAAGAAATTCAAAAGAACACAGATTAAAATATTCAGGGCAAATAAGAAAGATAAAATTTTGACATTTAAAATGTACAAGAAACTGGTAAGAAGCTACAGCAGTAATTCCCAGCACACAGTAGAGAAATGACCAATGGATACAAGCAAGTAATTTTCAAAAGAAGAAGCACAAATTGTTCAAAACCATTTGAAAAATGCTCAGTCATGCTGAGATTTAGGGATACAAAGGAAAACAATTTTGTTAGATCCCCTGAAATTGGCAAAAAATAATTAACGGCAATGCAATTCATTGTTGTTGGGGTGTGGAGAAATAATCAATTCGTATGAATTCATTGCCAGTAAAGTTGCAAACTTATAGCATCTTTGTCCATTGCTTGTCAGAATCTCTTAAATTATTCATTTTTGTTCGTAAATTCAACAAGATCTCTGTTTCTGAAGTAAATTCTTTTTTCAAAAACACTGCTCCAGAATACAAAATTTCATGCTAGAAGGAACCTTAAATAATCCAACCGTTTCATTCCACAAATGAGATGGTGGAAGTCCAGCTTAATGAAACAGATTCTTGACAATGAATCAACAAGCATTTATTAAAGGTGCCAGGCCAATGGCAATAAAGAAACAAAAGAGACAGTTCATGATCTCAAGGTGTTTATGTTATACCACAGAAAATAGCATGTACAATCATAAGCAAATAGAAAATATATAGAAAATAAATTTTAAAAGAATATGTGGGGTGAAGAGAGCATTAACAACTAGCAGGATATGAGGCGCTTTATCTACTGCAGCACCACCTCGCTGTCTTGAAATTTTGTTGTTCAGTCGTTTCAGTTGTTTCCGACTCTCTGTGACCCTATTTGGTTTTTTGTTTTGGCAAAGATACTGGAGTGGTTTTGCCATTTCCTTCTCCAGATCCTATGTGTGACTTTCAGTAAATCATGTCACATCACTGGACCTCAGTTTCCTCTACTGTAAAATGAGTGGAGGGATTGGATTCAATAGCTTCTGAAGTTCCCTTGCAGCTCTAGATTTATGGTTCTACATACCCCAGATTCTAGATGCCTTTAGTCTATAGTCTCTTGGTGTTTTGATGCCAGGAAACATCACAAAGCAAGGACACAGATAACCGAGGGACTTGCCTGTGGTCTCCATGAAGAACTAAATTGACTCAAGTTAACTGACCTTGCCAAATGCTCCCAGGGAATACCAGAGCCTTAGAAAGTATTTTTTTTTATCAAAAAAGGAAACAGTTTGTGATTCTATCCAATATATTATGATGTTTGTTTTGCAAAAGCACCATCCATTCCCAAATCCTCACCTGACCATTTTACCAGGACTTTGAGAAAGGCCAGCCTGAAAATAAAAGAGCTGGTGAGATAGTAGAGACCAAGGGTGCACAGCTGACACAGGTTAATTTCCTTCTCTCAGCCTCAGTTTACTCATCTGTGAAATGGAGATAATATTTCTTGTGCTGTCTACCTCATGAGATTGTTGTGATATTGTGATGGGATTGTCATGTACTATAGAACAGGGATTCTTAGCCTTTTTTGTATTATGGACCCCTCTGGCAGTCTTATGAAGTCTATAGACCCTTCCTCTGAATCATATTTTCAAATGTATAAAATAAAATACAAAAGAAACAGGAGGTTAGTGGAAAGAAAAATGTAGTTTTCTCCCAAGTTTACATACTCCCCACAATCTATCAGATCTTTGAGGGTTTGTAGATCTCAAGTTAGTAAATCCTGACTTGAAGTGTAAGTGAAATGGCAGCTTTTATTTGGAAGCATTAGATTTGAAAGAAATCTATGAGCCACTAGCTTTTCTTAGAATTTTCTATCCCTGCTTCTTTTCAAAGAGCTTTCAAATATTTTAGCTTAGCTTTAAGAGTTATCAAGTATCATGACTGACACGAATTTATTTGGAAGAGTTCACTAGTTGAAACATACATTTAAAAGTATAGGAAGACTTAATGTGAACTGGGAAGAACTACAGCAAAAGGAGAACAATAAAGTGGCTAATAGGATGTAAATGGCAAGAATGCACCAACAAAAAGCCCTACAGCTAAATTGTAGGTCAGTATAAGGGCAAAGCCATGGAGAAGCGAATAGAAGATGTTCCTCTCTAGAGATGGGGGACTATGGATGGGGAACATTGCATGTTCTGTCAGGCTCAGTCAATATGTTAGTTATTTTTAGCTGAACTCATTTTTTCTCCTCAAAATTATTCTTTTTTTTGCAAGGCATGGCTGGCTGGCTGTGTAAACAGGAGGGAAAAAGGGAACATATTTGGAAAAGAAGGTAATATGAAAACAAAAGATATCAATGAAAATGTAAAAAAATATTAGTTTTATTTCTGTAATGGGGGCCTGATATATGTGCAGAGTGCTTGGGAAAGCATTTCCCTACATGGAGAACATCAGAATCTTGCCTCTGGGAATACAGTGATGACATGAAGTGAAGGACCTTAGAGAGATTGTGGAGCATGTGTAGACATCCCATTACTGGTTATATTTATTTATTTATATATTGTCTCCCCCATTAGATTGTAAGTTCCTTGAGATCAGGGACTGTTCTTTTGCCTCTTTTCATACCCCCAGCACTTAGCACAGTGCCTGACACAGAAGGTGCTTAATAAATGCTTGTTGACTGACATTCTGTGTTCTAAGTCCCACACTGATATTCTATGTTCTAAGGTTCCCTCTTAGTGCTGACATTCTGTGTTCTAAGGTACTTTTCATCTCAGCGAAGTTGGGTTAAAATCCTGGTCCTGATTTATATGGAATGATTCAGAGTGAAGTACGTATATACACACACACACACATACATATATATACATATATATATACACACACACATACACACATATGTATATCTATACATATACACACATATACACATATGTGTATATGCACACCCACACACATATATGTATAGCTATGACATTGTATATGTAAACACCAATAAAGACCCCATGAAATTGAATATGATGGAATTCTATCAGGTGGCCCTGACGAAGAGAAAAGTGCATGTCATGAGTCCTGATGATGGGTATAAAGCCTTGCATGTGCTATCAAATGTAATTCCAGTGTTTGTCAGCATTGCCGAGCTGTTTGTTTCTTTTGTCTCCCCCTTCTATTTCTTTTTTATTCTTTGTTCCTAGGGCTGGCTCTTTGGGAAAGGGAGGCAGTGAAGGTGATGGAAAAAAACATAAACTATAAGTGAAAAGTTTCAAATTAAATAAAAATTCAGGCTGTGAAACAGACTAGCTGTGTCATCCTGGGTAACTATGACTCAGATGAAGAGAGTGCTTTATAAACCTTGAAATTAGTATAGAAATAGCAGCATTGTGATGGTTTCTTCTAAGACTAGCATTCTTTGTATCCATGTTTTCATAACATCTCCTCTGGGCCCACTCTGCCAACTCCCACTAGGCCTGGCAGGTTGGATCCGTGCAGGATGACTGACTACTGTTCCCCTCACAATTCTAGGGGTAATCCTGAGGGGTTGGGGGATGATTTCTTTAGTTATTCATGAGTCCTTATCTTGTGTATTCCGCATTGACTACCAGCTAGACAGCTTTAATTAGCTTTTAGAAAGGTGGTATTTACTAGGTAATACAGTAAGAACAGTTGGTATAAAAATCACCCTCCCACTCCAAATCTGGGACATAGTCTCCCACAAGTACACATAGTGTCTAAGTGAAAGGAGGTTCAACCTTAGAGATCACATGTTATCAAAGGGTGTCTCTTGGCTTCTGATAATGAAAATCTTAAGCTGCTAAGTACCCCGGGGTACAGAGCACTGGGCCTGGAGTCAGGAAGACCTAAATTCAAAACCAGCCTCTGACACTTACTAGCTATGTCGGGACCCTGGGCAAGTCACTTAACCACTCCCTGCCTCAGTTTGCTCATCTACAGAATGAGGATAATAATAGTACCTACCTCCCAGAATTGTTGTGAGAATCAAATGAGATATTTGTAATTTGTTAACTAATTTTTTTGAAGGGGGGAAAGGCAGGGCAATTGGGATTAAGTGACTCGCCCAAGGTCACACAGCTAGTAAGTGTGTCAGGTATCTGAGGCTGGATTTGAACTCAAGTCCTCCTGACTCCAGGGCTGGTGCTCTACTCATTGTGCCACCCAGCTGCCCCAGTGGTAACTATTAATATTATTACTTTTCTTACTTCACAGAGTCCTTTTGACCCATGAGGTGTAGCTCTCTTGTATATGTATAGGTACATTTTTACAATGCATAGCTGTACTCTTCTCTGTCCTGAAGGTCACACACCCTGAAAGTGTCTTTCCATTGGTATTTCTAATTTGTCTTGGACCACTGTTTCTCCTGGTGCCAACTCTCAGATGGGAAGCTCAAATCTTCTAGCTTTTTCACAGTTCACTTGGTGTCAGTTCAAGGAGGGTGGGGCATCAGGAAAGAGACTCATTTCTGCCCATCTACCCCCTTGCTGCCCTCTGGTGACAGGCTTAGGAGTCCAGCTCCTCAAAATGCTCCTGAAACTTAACTGCCTTGATTTGCCAGATTCCTTCCTCTGATATGTGCAGGCCTAAAAGTGGGTCTAAATCTTTCAACCAATCCCACTACATTTCCTGTACCCCATCAATTGAATTTGTTTATTCTGTGACTCTTCATTCCTCCCATATTGATTAAGCACTTGCTCACACCTAAGTTTATGACTCTGATTAATTGGTTCAATAAATCTTCACACCTACACTTCTCATCTACCCATTCTGGGAGAAGTCTTCACGTGCTTGGGGTAGACACCCCATTAACTCACCAATGTGTTTGAGGCCCGTTGGTTACCCTCAACCATCTGCTGAGATGGTTTTACCCAGGTGTGGCTTCTGCACATGCTACAGCTTCTTGGAGCCACAGATGAGAGCTGGGTGCCAGGTGGACACCAAAGATGAATGAGCAGCCCTGAAAAGGCCTCAGCAAGCCCTCATACCATAGGTGCTAGTCTTTCATGAGAACAGTTTTTTTCCAGGCCACTGCCAGTCATCTTGACTTTTCTCCTGCCACTGGACTCAACTCTGGAAGAGAGAATGAGGCTGACAGCTTGGGGCAACTCCGCTTTGCTTAAATCCAGTTCACTCAGGAGCCCAACACATTACCCTGTGATGTCAAAAAAAACCCACCACCTACATTTGGGACTGCTTGGTTGATTTTGACACTCAATGAGGTGTTATCACCTCATTGGTATAATAGCTTAATGTATCTTATTGGTTATGTTACTTGGGGTAGGAGGGCGTGGGCCACTTTTCTTATACATTTTGACTGCTCTTGTCCTGTTCTTGCAGCCTCCATCCTCAGACTGCTCCCCAACCTGGCTTGAAACTCACTTTTGCTGAGGACTGTCTGTTTCTGACAGTAGAATGGCCATGTCCTGGCTCAGATGGGTGAGGAGAGCCAGGGCAGATTTATCCTGAATAGCCTTGAGGAGCCAGTGGCCCCTTTTCCTTCTGCTGGATCTCGGCTGCCTCTCCGGGTTCTCGCTGGCTCTGAGAGAGCAATGTGTGGGGTGATGTGCTAATTCCTTGAGTTACCATCATTCGTGCCCTTGACTTGACTGATCTTTCTGAGGCAAAAACATAATTATACAAACAAAAAAGAAACCAGTCCTGACCTTTTAAACTTCTGTGAGAACAAACTCCTTTTGATTTATCCCTCTGCTTCTTAATTAAATGTGTCTTTTGTAGCTGTTCACTTATTTAGAACCAGTCTTGGCTTTCAGCATTTGGGCAAGGCTCTGCCCAGACTGGCAAAGCCTCATAGATCTGAGGGCACAGCTGTGTCTTCCTCTATCCAGAAGCACCCAGGGAATTTGGGGGGCTAAGCGCAGAAGTGCTGGAAGTGGTGGCAGGAACTGAAGCAGGGAGCCCATTATTGGTCCTCCATTCCTCAAATCCCCATGAGGCAGGAGCTTAGGAGAAAAGTAGGTAACAATGAATGGTGAGAGGCCAACAGGAGGCTCTATTTGATCACACATGAATGGACAGGTGGGCTGGCGTAAGGGTGAAATTCCTATATCGGAGTGGGGCATCCAATATCTCTGAGAGATGCATGTGTAGGTTTGAGAGGGGCAATCATTCCCTAGTGCAAATCACATGGGTGAAATTAACATCTAGGTCTGATATTTTGGTTAGGGATGTTTAGAGGGGATCCATCCATCAAGTAGTCAGTTGAACAAGCTGATCCCTGGCATCCCTTACAACTCCAAAATTTTGTTATTCTAAATTTGTTATTCTATTATTTCCTTCATCCCATGCCAAATGCTGAGGGTTAAAGGGCTCACTATGAAAAAATGCTAAAAATAACAGACATTTCTGTAACATTTTGAGATATACAAACCATTTTCTGTATAACCCTGTGGGGTAGGTAGTGACAACATTGCTACCCCTATTTTAGAGATGAGGAAACACAGTCTCTAAGATAGGCCATGACGTGCCCAGAATTATCTAGCTAGTACAGATAGGAGTCAGGATTCAAACCCCATGCTTCTAGGAAAGGGTTACTTTTTTCTCTTTTTTCTATTTAAGGGGCCACCCCTTGACTCACTTCTTAAAGAGGCCTATTCACTGAATGGGCATTACCTCACTCAAAGTGAGAACCTGAAAAAGCCTTATCCTAAAAGGGCCATAGTCTCCCATTGCATCCTGGGTCATCTCCAGTCATCCTGATGAATATCTGGTCACTGGATCCAGATGGCTCTGGAGAAGAAAGTGAGGCTGGTGACCTTGCACAGCCCTCCCTCACTCAAATCAAAGTCAACTGCAAGTCATGTCATCTTTTTTCCTGATGTCATTGTCTTCTTAGAAAATAAAGGACGAACACAACTTGATGGAAGACATGACACAGTGTACTGGAATAGGAGTTGGTTCTATTGCTGGCTGAAGGGATAAAACTTGTGATTCATTGATAGGCAAACTCCCAGTGAGGAAACTCTTGCCAGAAATACAAGTCAGTATCCACTCTGGAACTTATAATTGTTGAGAGTTACCTGAGGCACTGAGAAGTTAAGTGATTTGCCCAGTGCCACAGCATTAGTATGTGTCAGAGACAGAACTTAAACCCAGGTCAACTTAACTTCAAAGCTTGCTCTCTATCTGCTATGGAATGCTGCTTCTCCTTGATACTTTACAGAAGCTCTTGTCTACTGAATCTCTAGGGTTTTCTAAGCAAAGCATCATGCTGTCTGTAAATAGGGATACTTTTGTTTTCTTTCTGCTAATGTTTATGACTCTAATTTCTTTCTCTTGTCTTATTATCATTATTGACATTTCTATGATTATGTCAAATAATAGTGGAGAGGAGAGCATCCTTGATTTACCCTTTTATTTATTCTAAATGCTTCCAATGGTTTTCCAATGACAAAAATGCCACCTTTTGTTTTAGATGTACACTTTAATGATTAAAAGAATGACTCTGGGGTCCCCATTAATTGAAGAATAACTGAACAAATTATGGTATGTGAATATAATGGAATATTATTGTGCTATAAGAAATGAAGAAAGGGATATTTGCAGAAAAATATGGCAAGACTATGAACTGATGAAGAGTAAATTGAGCAGAACTAGGTGAATATTTTATACTATAAAACAACATAAAAATGAAAAAAATTTGAAAGACTTAAGGACTATGATTAATGAAATAATCAACGATGATTCCAAAGGATTGGTGATGAATAATGATACTCAAATCCTGACAGACAGGTGACAGACTAATAATGTTGAATAAGACACATTTTTGAACATGGCTCATATACTGATATGTTTGAGTTCACTATATGTATTTGTTGCAAAAGTTTTGTTTGTCTTTCCTTTTCAGTGAGGAGGGGGCACGAGGGAGAAAAAAAATGCTGGTTAACTGAAAAAAATTAAAATGTTTTTAAAAATGCCTTTTATGCCTATGCTTTGTAAGATTTTGTTAGCATAAATGTGTTACAGGCTTTTTTTTTGCACCTAAATATGCAATTATATGGCTTTTGATATTTTTGTTTTTAAAGTAGATAAGTATGCTAATTGTTTTTCTGATGCTGAACCATCCTTACATCTAATATCAGTGTGAATCTGACAGTACGAATAAATTTTTATACATTGCTATAGTCTTTCTGCTAGAATTTTGTGAAAAAGAAAAAATAATAATTGTGCATATTGAGAAGTGATGTTGGTCCATAACATTTTTCCTCATGAGTCCTTTGAAATTGTCTTGGATCATTGTGTTGATCAGAGTAACTAAGTCTTTTACCGTTGACCATCGTTGCAACATTGCTGTTACTGTGTAAAATGTTTTCCTTGTTCTGTTCACTGCACTTTGCATCAGTTTACATATGTCTTTCCAGCTTTTTCTGAAACCATTCTGCTCATCATTTCTTATAGCACAAAAGTATTCTATCACAATCATATATCACAACTTGTTCAGCCATTCCATAATTGATAGGCATGCCCTCAATTTCCAATGTGCTTGGCCACCACAAAAAGAGGTGCTATAAATGTTTCTGTACATATGAGTCCTTTTCCCTTTTCTTTGATTACTTTGGGACACAGACCTAATAGTGGTATTGCTGGGTCAAAGGGCAGGCATAGTTTTCAAGTCCTTTGGATATAGTCCCAAATTGTTCTCCAGAATGATCAAAGCAGTTCACAACTTTACCAACATCTCCTCCATCATTTATGATTTTCCAATTCTGTCATGTTAGCCAAGTTGATAGGAGTAAGATAGTACCCCAGAGTTGTTTTAATTTGCATTTCTCTAATTAGTAGTGATTTAGCACATTTTTATATGACTATACGTAACTTTGATTAATTTGTCTGAAAATTGTCTGTTCATGTCATTTGGCAACTTATCACCTGGGGAATGGCTCTTATTTTTATAAATTTGGCTTGGTTCCCTATGTACTTGAGAAATTATGCTTTTATAGGAGAAACTTACTGCAAAATTTTCCCCCAGCTTCCTGATTTCCTTCTAAATTTGGTAGCATTGGTTTTGTTTGTGCAAACACTTTGTAATTTAATATAATCAAAATTATACATTTTCCTTCCTGTGATCCCATCTACCTCTTGTTTGGTCATAATATCTCCTTTTATCCATAGATCTGACAGGTAAATATTTCCATTCTCCCTGAATTTACTTATGATATCATCCTTCATGTCTAAATCGTGTGCACATTTTGATCTTCTTTTGGTGTACAGTATGAGATGATGATCTATGTCTGGTTTATACTGAACTGCCTTCCAGTTTTCTCAGCAATTGTTCTCATGTGATGAGTTCTTACCTCAAAAGCTTAGATCTTTGGATTTACTAAACACTAGATTGCTGTGTTCATTTACTACTGTGTATTGTGTACCTAATCTACTCCTCTGGTTCACCACTGTATTTCTTAGCCAGTATCAGATTGTTTTGATGATTACCGCTTTGTAATATAGTTTGAAATCTGGTACTGCTAGGCCACCTTCCTTCCCATTTTACCCCCATTGGTTCCCTTGATATTCTTGACCTTTTGTTCTTCCAGATAAATGTTATTATTTTTTCTGACTCTATAAAATAAGCTTGATTGGTATGGGACTGAGTAAACAAATTAACTTAGGTGGAATTGTCATTTTATTATATTGGCTTGGCCAATGCATGAGTAATTAATGTGTCTTCCATTGTTTAGATCCTAATTTATTTGTGTTAAAGGCATAATTGTATTCATATAGTCCCTGGATTGTCTTGGCAGGTAGACTCCCAGGTATTTTCTAATGTCTGAAGTTATTTTAAATGGAATTTCTTTATCTTGCCACTGGTGTTCATTGGTAACATAGAGAAATTCTGATGATTTATGTGGGTTTATTTTCTATCCTGCAAATTTGCTAAAGTTAATAGTCTCAACTAGTTTTCAAATAGATTCTCTAGGATTCTTTAAGTATACTATCATATCATTTACAAAGAATGACAGGTTTGATTCTTCACTGCTTATTTTTATTCCTTCAATTTCTTTTTCTTTTCTTATTGCAATAGCTAGCACTTTTAGCACAATATTGAATAATAGTGGTGATACTGGACATCCTTACTTCACATCCTTGATCTTTTTGGGAAGACTTCCTGCATAGCCCTATTTCAGATAATGCTTGCTCTTGGTTTTAGATACTGTTTATTATTTCAAGAAAGGCTCTATTGGGGGGAGAGGCAAGATGGCGGCTGGAAAGCAGTGACTGGCATGAGCTCCCCACCAAGTCCCTCCAAAAACCTATAAAAAATAGCTCTGAACCAATTGTAGAGCTGCAGAACCCACAAAGTGGCAGAGGGAAGCAGGGCTCCAGCCCAGGACAGCCTGGATGGTCTCTGGGTAAGGTTTGTTCCGCACGGAGCTCCCAGCTCCCAGCTGAGGGGAGCGGAGCTGAGCCCAGCGCGCAGGGCGCGAACAGACCAGACGCGGACCTACCAGACCAGGAGATGAGCGGAGAGAGCCCTACAGTCATGAATTACTGAGCTGTGGAATGTACCAGATGTCACAACCCACAAACAGCAAGACAACAGAGAAGGTTAGTGGGAAAAGCTGTGGGACTGAGTTTGCGGTTCAGCCACCACCCCTGGGGCAGCGGAGGTGGGGCAGCTTTGGAACTATGGCTGCAGTTGCTTCTGGCCCCAGGCCCACCTGGTGGGAGGAATTAAGTGGCAGATCAGAGCAGGAGTGAACAACCTGCTGAAGATTTAAGCACAGTCCGGGTAGGGGGTTCTTAGGGAAGGAGGAGTGCTGGTGAGGCAGCCCATCCGCCCAATCATGGAACATAGAACTCGTTAGTCTACAAG
>CM053628.1:48225388-48240984 GCA_028646595.1 Phalanger gymnotis
GTAATTCAAACGCCTGTGAAAATCAATGCTGAAAATTAAACATATTAAAAATAAATTAAAAAAAGAAAGGCTCTATTTATTCCTATGCTTTCTACTGGTTTTTTTTTAATAGGAATGGGTGTTGTATTTTGTCAAAAGCTTTTTCTTCATCTATTAAGATAATAATGTGATTTATGTTGCTTTTGTTATTGATGTAGTCAGTTATGCTGATAGTTTTCCTAATATGGAACCATCCTTGCATTTCTGTTATAAATCCCACTTGATCATAGTGTAAGATCGTTGTGACATGTTGTTGTAATTTCCTTTCTGGCATTTCATTTAACATTTTTGCTTCAATATTCATTAGGGAAATTGGTATATAATTTACTTTTTCTGTTTTTTCTCTCCTTGGTTTAGGTATCAAAACAATATTTGTGTCATAAAAGGAACTTGATAGGACTCCTTTCTTACCTATTTTTTGTCAAATAATGTATATAGCATTGATATTAATTATTCCTTAAATGTTTGGTACAATTCATTTGTAAATCCATCTGGTCCTAGGGATTTTTTCTTAGGGAGATCATTTATGACTTATTCAATTTATTTTTCTAAAATAGGTTTATTTAGTAATTTATTTCCCATTCTGTTAATCTGAGCAATTTATATTTTTGTAAATATTCATCATTCAGTGTTACTGACAGGTAATTGGGCAAAATAACTCTTAATTATTTCTTTAATCTTATCTTCATTAGCGATGCATTCACCTTTTTCATTTTTGATATTGGTTATTTGGTTTTCTCTTTTTAAAATCAAATTAACCAATAGCTTATCTATTTTTTTTTCATAAAACCAGCTCCTAATTTTATTTACTTGGTCAATGTTTTTTAACTTCAATTTTATTAATCTCTTCTTTGCTTTTGAAGATTTCCATTTTGGTGTTTTACTGAGAATTTTTAATTTTTTCTAGTTTTTTTTAGTTGCATGCCATATTCATTGTTTTGCTCTTTCTCTGTTTGATTGATGTAAGCATTTACAGATAGAAAGTAAGTGCTACTCTGGCTGTATCCCACAAATTTTGGTATATTGCATCATTGTTGTCATTCTCTTTAATGAAATTATTGATTATTTCTATGATTTGTTCTTTGACTCACTCATTCTTTAGGATTAGATTGTTTAGTTTCCAAATAATTCTTAATCTATGATTCCATAGGCCTTTATTGGATATCATTTTTATTGTATTATGATATGAAAAGGGCGCATTTAATATTTCTGCTTCTTTCATTTGTTTGTGAGGTTTTTGTGCCCTAATACATGGTCAATTTTTGTGAAGGTGTAATGTACAGTTGAGAAAAAGGTATATTCCTTTCTATTTCCATTCAGTTTTCTGCAGAGGTCTATCATATCTAACTCTTCTAAAATTCTATTCATCTCCTTAAATTTTTTTTCTTATTTTATGATAAGATTTATCTAGCTCTGAGAGGGGAAAGTTGTGGTTCTTCACTACTATAGTTTTACTGTTTATCTCCTCCTACAATTCATTTAACTTTTCTTTTAAGAATTTGGATGCTATGCCATTTGGTGCATATGTGCTTAGTATTGATCTTACTTCACCATCTATAGTGCCTTTTAGCAAAATGTCGTTTCCCTCCTTATCTCTTTCAATCAGTTCCATTTTTGCTTTTGCTTTTTCTGAGATCATGATTGCTACCCCTAACTCTTTCATTTGAGCTGAAGTATGATAGATTCTGCTCCAGTCTCTTATTTAACTACATGTGTGTCTCTTCATTTCAAGTATGTTTTTTGTAAACAGCATATTATTGGATTCTAGTTTCTAATCCATTCTGCTATTTGCTTCCTTTTTATGGGTGAATTTTTCTCATTCACATTCACAGTTATGATTACTAATTGTGCATTCCCCTCTATCCTATTTTCTTCTATTTATCCTTTTCTCTCTCTTTTTAGCTTGTCCCTCCTCAAAAATCTGTTTTGCTTCTGACCACTGCCTACCTTAATCCTCCCTCCCTTTTATTACCACTCCCCTCTCTCTTATCCCCTTCCTCTCTTAGCTTCTTGGGTAAGATAGATTTCTATATCCAGTCATACACATATACTACATATACACATACATACATATATACATACACATACACACATATACATACATACATATATACACACATACATATATACATACATACACATATACATACATACACATATATAATCTTTTATCCCTCTTGGAACTAATTTAGATAAGAGAGGTTCAATCATTGGCTGCCCCCCACATTTTCCTGTCCCTTTCTTCCTTGTGCATCTTTTTATTTGAGATAATTTTTCCACTCCTTCCCTATTCTTCAGCACATTTTTCTTTCTCACTTGTCCTTTTTTTGAGATCATCTTAACATGACCAACTCACACCCATGCTATCTGTCTCTGTAGAGTGCTTCTAACTCCCCTAATAATAATAAAGTTCTTAGGAGTTACATGAATCATTTTTCCCATATAGGAATGTAAACAGTTTAACCTTATTGAATCCTGTATGGTTTTTCTTTCATGTTTACCTTTTTATGCTTCTCTTGAGTCTTGGATTGAAAAGTCAAATTTTCCATTTAGTTTTGGTCAGTTTTCCTGGGTAGGTTGTTCATGGTTGTAATCCTAGCTCCTTTGCCTTCCAGAATATTACATTCCAAGCCCTCTGCTTCTTTAATGTTGTAGCTGCTAAATGTTGTGTGGTCCTAACTATGGCTTCAAGGTATTTGAATGGTTTCTCTCTGACTGTTTGAAGTATTTTCTCTTTGACCTGGAAGCTCTGGAATTTGGCTTTAATATTCCTGGGAATTTTCTTTTTAGGATCTCTTTCAATTTGGGTTCTTTCAATTTCTATTTTACCCTCTAGTTCTAGACTATCAGGATAGTTTTCCTTTATAATTTTTGTTTGAAATGAGATGTCTATGCTCTTTCTTTGATCATGGTTCTCAGATAATCTAATAATTTTAAATTACTTTTTTTCTGATATATTTTTTCAGGTCAATTGTTTTTTTTTCAATGAGGTATTTCAAATTTTCTGCCTTTTTTCATTTTTTGAAACTTTGTTTCATTATTTCTTGATGTCTCATGGAGTCATTAGCTTCTTCTTGGCCAATTCCAATTTTTAAGGAATTATTTTCTTCAGTGAGCTTTTTCTTTTTCCGTTTGTCCAATTTTGATTTTTATGGTCTCTTTTTGCATTTTTTGCCTCTTTTGCCATGCTGTAAATTGTCTTGTCATAAATTTTCTTGCATCATTCTCATTTTGTTCCCCATTCTTCTTCTACCATTCTTATTTGATTTGAATTTTTTTAGCACTTTTGGGAATTCTTGTTGGGCTTCTGTCACTTTTTTTTCTTCGAGGCTTTGCTTGTACCTGTTTTCACATCATTGTCTTCTTCTGAATTTGTGTTTTGATCTTCCCTGTCAGCATAGTGGGCATCCAGTCCTTTGGAAAATCATGGTGATCTTTCTGAGTAGCTTCTTCTGAGTTCACCCCAATAATCACAATCTTAATTTTCAGCATCTTTCCCCTTCTCTTCCCCAGATTACTTGGATCTCATCCCTTAACTCAAGTACTTCATAGGGTCCTCCTGACATAACATACCATCTCTTAGACTCATGGAATCATAGAATTTTAGAAATGGAAGGGACCATTTAAGACTTCACCTAATCTAACCTATTTTCAACAAGAATATACCCTATGCCCCATATACCCAATAAGTGGTCATCCATCCATTTCTTGAAGGCCTCCAGTATGAGGGAAATCTACCACCTTGTTCCAACATCATGGTGCTATAGAGCTAAAAGTGATCTTATTAGATATGTTGTTGAATTTCAGAGCTTAGAGGAACCTGAAAGCAAAGAATATAGAGTGTCTGAGATGAGGGATGAGAGTGATCTCAGAGCATAGAAAAACAACTCAAGAAACATTCATTTAGTATACACTAATATACACAGCACTGTGGTAGGTGTTGAAGATGCATAGACAAAGATGAAATTTCCTGTCTCCAAGGAGGTTCATTCTATTTAGAGATGAAAGAGACCTCATGGGATGGAGAACCTGTGGCCTCAAGGCCAGTGGCCCTTGAGGTCTTCAAGTGTGGCCTTTTGACTGAATCCAAACTTCCCAGAACAAATCCCCTCTAGGTCCTCAAGTGGGGCCCTTTGATTGAATCCAAACTTTACGGAACAAATCCCTGCTAGGTCCTCAAGTGCAGCCCTTTGAATGAATCCAAACTTCACAGAACAAATCCTCTTAATCAAAGGATTTGTTCAGTCAAACTTGGACTCAGTCAAAAAGCCCCACCCAAGGATCTGGCAGGGTGCACCTGGCCTTGAGGCAGCAGGTTCCCCACTTGTGCTTTAGAACATAGAAACACTGGAAGCACCCTTGGGAGGGAGAGAATGTTAGATCTGGGAGATACCTGAGAGACTTCCTAGATCATCATACAATCCTATTCAGATGATTATTGAGAAGCAAAATGGCTTAGTAGATAAGGCACTGAGGACAATGAGCAAGACTTGGGTTCAAATTTTACTCCAGATGCGGATTTGCTGTGTGACCCTGGGCAAATCCTTAACTTCTCTGTACCAGTTTCCTCAATTGTAAAATGAAGTGGTTGGACATGATGTCCTCTGAGGTGTCCTTCCTCTATAAATCTATGATCTTACTATCTCAGGACATTTGATTCTAGTTCAGGACTTTAGAGATGATCCAGATTTTGAGCCTGAAGGTACCTTAAAATCATTTGGTCTAACTGCCTTGTATATCTGAGGAAGGTGAAGCCTAGTGAGCTTAAGTGATTTGGCCAATGGTAGAGTCAGGTTTGAAACTCCAGGTGGCTGACTACCCATCTAGTACCATTTTTTCACTGCACTGTGCCCAAGCCCTATATTTTGTGGAGGAAGAAACTTGGGCCCAGATGGAGTCAATGATTTTCTCCAGATTCTCATTGTAAGAATTGGAGGTGCATCCTCTGGACTCTCACATTGGTTGTTATTCAGTCATTTTCAGTTGTATCTGACTCTTTGTGACCCCATTTGGGGTTTTCTTGGCAGAGATACTGGAATGGTTTGCCATTTCCTTCTCCAGATCATTTTATAGATGAAGAAACTGAGGCAGACAGAGGTTAAGTGACTTGTCCAGGGTCACTCAGCTAGTAAGTGTCTGAGGCAGGATTTGACTTGGTTCTTCCTGACTCCAGGTCCAGCACTCTGTCTACCACCTAGCTATCCAACTGGACTCCCAGGCCAGGGTTCTTTTAACTGGATCAGACCACCTCCCATATCACCATATCCTGATAGCGGCTTCCTCTGGATCACTTCCAACATCTCTATTCACTCAGTACCCAAATGAAATGCAATCAGGCAGATTAAACAATGAAGTTCCTCACATAATTAGCTCATTTGCTCTGAATGCCCTGAGTGACCTAAGGAGAGATAAAAATAATGCATTCTCACAAAGAATAAATTAACTATACAGTTAAAAGGTATTACAGAGATACAGAATCAACCAAGGGAGACCTGTGGGTTTCCTGCAGCCCACAATGGACTCTTGTGGTGGTTGCCCATGGTTGAGCAAGTATTTGGGAAGTTCCCCAATGTCATTAACTCCTACATCTGTGCTTTTTCCATGACATCATGTAACAGCTCCTGGATACAGAGTCATCATGGTATTTGCAGACTAAGTATTGGGCCCAGAGTCAGGAAGATCAGGGTTCAAGTCCCACCTCGGTTATTGACTAGCTCTGTAACCCTGAGTAAGTCACTTAGCCTCCCTGGGACTCAGTTTCTCCTCTGTACAATGAGAATGTTGGGCTTGATGTCCTTTCTAGCTTTAGGCCTAATATTCTATGATTCCACAAAAGCATTTTATAAACAGTGAAAAGGGCATCGATCAAGTTCTGACTCTGCCACTAACTTACTATGTGACCTTTGGGGAAGGGTCTTTCCTCTCTCTTGGCCTGAGTTTATTTATAAATGGGGATAATAATCCTATCTCCTAGGAACCTGATGAGAAAAGCTCTTTGTAAATCATGTCGATTCTTCCATTTAAATGGAAGCCTCTCTCTCATGCAAAAAGGCTCAGGTGGTAGATTTTGAGGGTTTGCCAACCAGTCGATCAAGAAGGGTTTGTTAAGCACATACTATGTATGTGCCAAGAGCCCCGTTGGACTAGATAACAGCTCTACAGTTGAACTTGTGTACCACAAATTGCTTGGTACTAATTGTATGAAGATCTGAAATGCTATGAAACCTCCTTAGTAAAATCTATAATTATTCAAAACATAATTTTAACCACCCACACTGAAAAAACCACAAAAAGTAACCCCCCCCTAAGTGAACAAAAAACATATAGTGTCTAGGTCAGGGTGGGGAACCTGTGGCCTGGAGGCCACGTGTGGCCTTTTAGGTCCTTGGGCGTGGCTATTTGAGTCCAAGTTTTACAGAATAAATCCTTTGATTAAGGGGATTTGTTTTGTGAAGTTTGGATTCAGTCAAAGGGCTGCACTTGAGGACCTAGAGGGCAAGGATTTTTTCTGTGAAGTTTGGATTCAGTCAGAGGGTCACACTTGAGGACCTAGGGGGTAAGGATTTTTTTCTGTGATGTTTGGCTTCAGTCAAAGGGCTGCTCTTGAGGACCTAAATGGCAAGGATTTGTTCTGTGAAGTTTGGATTCAGACAGGGCTGCACTTGAAGACTTAGAGGGGATTTGTTCTGTGAAGTTTGGATTCAGACAGAGGGCTGCAATTGAGGATCTATCAGGCCACATGTGGCCTCAAGGCTACAGGTTCTCCACCCCTGGTCTAGATTATAACTAGCAACTGGGGAGGGATCCCATTGGATTGGCTCTTTGGTAACTATATCTTGGGCAAACTAAAAGGATTATTTCCTCCTAAGCTCTTTCTGGCCTCTCTGAGCTATTAGTGCTAGCTCCCTTTCTCAATTCCCTTGTATTTATCTTTTTTATATCTTGTAATCCCCAGTAGAATATAAGCTTGAGGGCAAAGGCCTACTTTTCTGGTTGGTTTTTGTATCCCAGTCACCTAGCAAAGTGCCTAGTAGAGAGTGGATCAGCTAGGATACAATAGACAGGTCAAAACTCCTGATGGTCCAGGAGGTTAGATGGCATTTCATTTAGTGAACCATCCTCCACTTTAAAATCCCAAGTTGTTCTCAGATGAAAAAAGCCCCATGCTGTTGTGATTATTTAACAAATTCTTACTGATCTCTGGTTTTTGGAAATCACCTTCATTTCTGAATATTTCCTTCCCCTTGCCCAGGGTCACTCAGCTGTATAAGTCAGGCTGAATTTGAACTGAGGTCTTCCTGACTCCAGGCCCATTCACTGCATCACCTAGCCATTATATTTTAATCTGGCTCTACGCAGCCTGAGGGCTACATGCTTGACATGTGTGAACAGGGTGACTTCTTTGATCCCTCTTGGCTCTGAATCTATGAGCCTAAAATCCCTAGAGTTGGGTGACTTTAGTGTTCACTGGGGATCACCCTACTGCTGCTGTCATCTTGACTGTCCTTTTCTGGACAGACTCAGGCCTGTCAATGTCCCTCCTAAAACACATCACCCAGAATGGGACATTTTAGTATGATAAGAGGACTGTTAGTTCTTTGTTCCAGATTTTCTCAGCACCTGACCCTCACCCTTCCCATGAACACCCTTGACACTATCAGCACCAGAGGGAAAGGGGGTGTCACCTCTTTTTAAAAGGATGCTAACTGCGGCAGCTAGGTGGTGGGTGCAGTGAGTAGAGCACTGACCCTGGAGTCAGGAGGACCTGAGTTCAAACGCGACCTCGGACACTTGACACATGTACTAGCTGTGTGACCTTGAGCAAGTCACTTAACCCCAATCGCCCTGCCTCCCCCCCTGCAATAAATGAATAAATAAATTAATTAATTAAATAAAAGGATGCTAACCTTTATCCTCAACTGGTACATGGTATAGTATTGGAATGAAACAATTGCTGGTGCATAGTAGGTACTTAATGAACACTTGTTAACAGATTGACTATGGCCCTGAATTTGCTGTAGTTCAATGCCTTATGGGATAATTATGAGAGTAATGAATTCAAATCCTGGATCTATTTGCTAGCTTTGTGACTTTGGATAAACCCTTTCCCCTCCCCTCTATTAGCCTCAGTTTATTTCCCTGAAAAATGATAATGTGTGCCTTCTCATTCTCACATTCTGTGATAAGGGATGCAGGCCTGGATGAGCCAGAGCCAGAAGATCTGAGTTGTAGTCCTGGCATCACCATAACCAGGCTACATGACCTTGGGTCTGGTACTCCTCTTTCCTGGGTCTCTGTTTCTTTGTCTATTAGGGATATGATTACTGACTGTTGGCCCACCTGAAAAGCCTGTGGGAGGGGTTGATCCATAACCACTGAAGGTGCTTTGAGCTCTTCAAAAGGCAGGTGTGGTGTAAACAGCCAGATTGTTATTACAATATCAGCCTGAGTGTTGTCATTAGATCAGTGTTTGCTTTGGGCTTCTAGCAGGTGAGGCCTCTTTTATCTCAGAACCTCAAAGCAATTTCCTGATGATGAAAATGAAGGCCATTATATTTGTGGTTTCTAGGTTAAAGGTGATAGCACTGACTTTGTTATGAATAATAATAACCCCTATGGGTATAGCATCAGAGACATCTGCTGAGACTCCAGGTTCTGGGCCGCATTTTGCAAACAGACCTACCCATGTCCAGAGTGAGAGCCTGGGTTCTTATCTTCAAGATCTGGGCCTGATGGTGCTCTCTTAGTTATGGGGCCTTAGGCAAATCTATTCTGCTGTTAGTGTTGCTATTTTCATCAGCAGCCTGTCTATTGGTTCAGATCCTACTCCTCTTTCCAGGCCCAACTCAAGTTCTACCTTCTGTGAGAAGCCTTTCCAGACTTCCCTGGTCATAGGATTCTAGACCTGGACTTTGACATGACTTCTGAGGCGTTAAGTGGCTTGCCCAAAGTCACACATAGGATCATAGGTCCAGAGCTACGAAGGACAAGCCTCTCATTTTACAGATGGGGAAACTAAGGCACAGGGCGCTTAAATGGCTTGCTTTTGAGTCACACAGGTAATAAGTAGTACAGGATTTCAAATCCAGGTCTTGCGTTCTGAGTTTAGTGCTCTTTCCCTTTCCATGTTTTCATGCTGCCACCTTGGCTCTGCCCCTCTCTTTCCCTTTCCATGCACGTAAACCCTCCATAGTATGTTTTCTTTCCTCTCAATGATTATGGCATTTAATGTTTGTCCCACTCATACTTCACAGGATTTAAAGGCAGGAGGGGTCTTAGAGATTATTAAGTTTACCCTCTGCATTTTCCAGGTGAGTCCCAGTGAGAGCAAGTTCACACAACTAGCAAGTGGCAAAGCCAGGATGCCAAATCAGGTCCTTTCACTCTTCGTCCCTTCATCTTCTTATTATACTGTGCCATCATTCAATTAGGGAGAAGAAACAGGATTGCTTTGCTGCAGTGAGAGCCCATTGGAGATGAGATTACAGACATTTGCATGCACTCCATTCACAGGGTTGTACAATTTCCTTGGGCTCTATTTTGTAACAAAGGGGGCAATGGAGGGAGTAACCCAAGGTTGGCATTTTGGCTAGGCATGAGCAGCCTGGGGGACAAGGGATTTAAGAGCAGAGGACAGTGTAATACTGAGCTAGCTAGCTATAAGGAAGGGAAGTGAATAAGCATTTATCCAGCAGGCACCTGCAAAGTACTTTGCAAATATTATCTCATTTGATTTTCACAACAATCCTAGGAGATAGGTACTGTTCTTATCTCCATTTCACAGATGAGGAAACTGAGGCAAATGGTGATGAAGTGACTTGCCCAGGGAAACATAGCTAGCAAGTGTCTAATGCAGGATTCAAATTTAGGTCTTCCCGACATGAAGTCCTGAACTCTATCCACTCTGCCACCAACTGCTTCAGGCAGTGCCTTTGGGAAGAATACGAGTTTTTGACTTGTGTTTCTTTGTCACTGGGGCCTGCAACTAACTCTGTGAGAGAGTTGACCCTTTAACTTGGGGTTAGAAAACGTAAGTGGCTCTCTGTTGAATTTGCAGTGGAAATTCCATGCCTTCGGGGAGCTCTGCTGCAGAAATGCATCAGAGTAATGGGGGTCTCCTTGTCTTTTCTTTGGGAATCCAATAGCGTCAAATTAGTTTGCTCACAGTCTCCCTCTCCACCTCATCTCCTGCCCTTCTACTAAAGGACTTGATCCATCCATCCATGTTGATGCTCCCTCAAGCAAACTCAGCTATGTCATTCAATATTCTCAACCCTCCAAGCCCCTTCACTGCAGCTCCACACAGGAATGGTCACTTCCTGCTTCTTCTTGGTTCCACTTCCAAGATCAAGGACTCAGGAATGACTTCACTTAATCTCAGCTTTTTTCCTTTCATCTCTCCCTATGCCTCATTCTTAAAACTCCTTGAAAGCAGGGATTGTTTCATTCTTTGTAGATATTGCCTGAGCTGGGACATTCCCTTGGAGATTAGGGGTTAATTTGAGATCAGTTCTAAGGCCCCACCTAGCCCCAACCTTCTCTGTTCTAAGGCCCCTCTCAGCTCTGATATTCTCTGTTCTAAGGTCCCTCTCATCTCTGACATTTCCTGTTCCAAGGCCCCTCTCAGCTCTGACATTCCCTGTTCTAAGGCCCCTCCCAGCCCCAACGTTCTCTTTTTTAAGGACCCTCCCAGAGCTGACATTTCCTGTCCTGAAGTCTTCCCCAGCTCTGACATTTGATATCTTATTAGAGGACTTTGCTTTTTTTGAGCATGCCAACTTCTGATGATCTAGGAAGCCAGCTGTTTTGAAGGGCAGAGAGAATGCAGAAAGAGTTCAATCCATTTCAAAATGTGTAAAGTGTGTGTACCCTTTGTATGTTCCATACTGATATGGGGCTGTTCACTTCCTGGTCCCCAGGGACTGTAAACTAAAAATGGTGGAGGGGGATTTGTAGGATGTGGCCCCATCATGGAGACATCCTTCTGCTGTATCTTACATCTGGTCATCCCCAGGGAACCATCCTGGGCTTCACCAAAATTGTCTTGTTCAGAATAAATGCGGAATTGAATGAAATGAATACCAACATGAATTTGGCAAACCCAGCACCCAAACACACACACTAAACAGAAATACTACAGATGTTTTTCCATCCAAGCAAGAACCTAAAGAAAACACTTAACAGATGTTTTATTCATCTTTATACTCTGAGAGGTGGTGGGAGTGGGATGCATTGTACTAGGAGTCAGGAAACCTGCATTCCAGTTCAGGCCCTGCCACTTACTTTCTGACTTTGACCAAGTTATTTGCTTCTCCACACCTCAGTTTGCCCAGCTGTAAAAGGTGATAATACTTCCCCTACGTATGTGAATGGTTACATTGAGGATTGAATTAAATCTCCTGCATAAAATAACTGTAAAATACGGTAAAAATTTCAGTTACTATTAGTATTAGTCAATTTCATATCTGTCTGTCCTTCTCTGGACTTCTCTAATTGAGGGCAAGGATTGATTTTTGCCTTTCTTTCTATCCCCAGCACTCAGTATAGTCCCTGGAACATAGTAGGTACTTAATAAATGTTTATTGAGTAACTGACTCTTTATTTTAGCCTCTTGATAAATTCTAGTCCATAATAAAGTCAATTCCTTTGTACTGAATACTCCTCTCAGTCTGGATGGATCAGGCTACACTCCCTTGAGAGGAATTAGTGTTCTGCCTGCTAGTATCTCAGAGAACCTCCAATCCTTAAAAGGGAGTGTTATTGTTGAGTCATGTCCAACTCTTCATGACCTGATGTGGGGTTTTCTTGGCAGAGATTTTGGAGTGGTTTGTCATTTCCTTCCCAGGCTCATTTTACAGATGAGGAAACTGAGGCAGACAGAGGTTAAGCTACTTGCCCACAGTCCCAAAGTTAGTAAGTGTCTGAGGTCGGATCTGAACTTGAGTCTTCCTGACTCCAGGCCCAGTGTCGTATCCACTACAGCGCCACTTAGCTGCCCAAAAAAGAGAGTAGTCATGGTCTAAACTCCAGATCTCAGCCTGGGGAGCTCCATGGAAGAACCTATCCCCTCTCCCTACCTCCATGCCAGTAATGAGGCAGAGGTAGGACAGAAAAGGTAGGGAGTACTAGGTAGGAGTCTAGGTAGGACTCAGTGAATGTTACAAATGAAATAGACTTGTATTGAAACATAGACATTAGATATGGAAAGGAGCCTTAGATATCAGTGAAGGTAATCCCCTCATTTTAAAGAGAGGGAAGTAGAGGCCTAGAGAGGGGGAGTGACTTGCCCAAGGTAACACAGCTAAGTCAAAGCAGAACTGGAACTCAGATTCAGGTCCTGTGACTCCAAGTTCAGCATTCTGTTCATTCCATCATTCTGCAGTTGGCTGGGAGTAAGGACATGGAGTACCTTATCTTTCTGAAAATAATTGGACTTTGGAAAAATAGGCCTCTCAGCTCTGCTAATTTATTCCCAGTAAGACCTTGGGACATTCAGTTCCTTCCTTTGGATTTTAATTTCATCATCTGTAAAATGAAAGGGGTTGACATAAATTATCACTAAGGACTTTTCAAGTATGACATTTTATGTTCTGAGATCCCTTTTCAATCTGAGACCTATGATCAACCTAAGATTATTGTCTTGGTTTCAGAGAGAAAAGTCCCAAATCATTTGACTTTTAAAAGGCTCCAAGCCAGAAGTGTGCTGGTAAGTATTTCACAACAACTAGTTTTGTGAAAAAAAATGTACACAGGACACATTTTTAAGTTTAATCTGCCATTAGTAACATTTTCTTCATCACTTCGTTGTCAGTGTTGTTGTTTAGTTTTTTTTTTCAGTTGTGTCTGACTCCACGAACCCATTTGGGGTTTTCTTGGCTGAGACACTGGAGTGATTCGCCATTTCCTTCTCCAGCTTATTTTACAGATGAGTAACTGAGGCAAACAGGGTGAAGTGACTTGCCCAGGGTTACACAGGACACATCTGAGGTCCGATTTGAATTCAGGTCATCTTGACTCCAGACAGCACTCTGGGTGGCCCAGTGCCACCTAGCAGCTCTATCACTTTCTTAAGTCATGACAATCATCAAAACAATCAATTTGTAGGGTTTGCCAATGGATTAATCAATAAACAACAGTAACAATTATTATTCTATACTCTGCTTTTATGGGAAAAAGACAAAGAACCAGTAAACTAATATGGCTCTGAAGAATTTAGTCCAAAAAGTAATGTCTGGGGACTTGTGAGTACTTAACTCCAGCCTTTATACCTTCTCCAACTCCATCTCTAATCATCTGTCTCACACATTGAGAACTAGTGAAACATTTGCAATAGTGATGCCAAGTGCCTTGTGAATTACAAAAGCCTCATGACAACAAGAGGGATAAAAAAATGTAATTGATAGTAAAGGAAACCTTTATTTTGAACCCTCTCTTTCCTCATCTCTACCTGCTGACTTCCCAGGATTCTTTCAAGTCCCAGCTAAAATCCCACCTTCTATAGGAGGCCTTTCCCCATCGACCCCTCCCCCCCCCCGCCCCCGCTATTGCTCGGGCCTTCTCTCTATTGATTATCTACAATCTATCTGATCTATAGCTTGTTTGGATGTGGTCGTTTTTCATGTTGTCTCCCCATTAGATTTGTGAACTTCTTCAGGGCAGGGACTATCTTTTACCTTTTTGTAGCCCTAGCACTTAGCACAGTGCCTAGGATGTAGTAGACACTTAATACATGTTTATTGACTGATTGATTAGCAGCTAGGTGGCAGAGTAGATAGAGCTCTGTGCCTGGAGTCAGGAGATCATACGTTCAAATCTGGCCTCAGACACTCATACTAGCTGTGTGACCCTGGGCATGTCACTTCACCCTGTTTGCCTCAGTTTCCTCATCTGTAAAATGAGCTAGAGAAGGAAATGGCAAACTACTCCAGTATCTTTGGTGAATGAGCTGGAGAAGGAAATGGCAAACTACTCCAGTATCTTTGGTGAATGAGCTGGAGAAGGAAATGGCAAACTACTCCAGTATCTTTGGTGAATGAGCTGGAGAAGGAAATGGCAAAGTACTCCAGTATCTTCAGCAAGAAAACCCCAAATGGAGTTACTGGGAATTGGAAACAACTGAAACAACTCAATAGCAATATCAACTCACTGCCTAACCTTTGCCAACACACCGCCTCTCATTTTCCTCATCTATAAAATGGGTATAATAACTCTCACACTATTTCCCTCCCCATCCTGTTTATCATAGGAAAAAAAGCTTTGTGATCCTTAAGGTGGTAGATGCATGTACTTTTAAAAAACCCTTTGGTTCTCAGTTTCCTCATCTGCAAAACAGTAGTAGCAATTCTTATCCCACTTTGACCTCTGATTTGTTGTGAAGAGACGAAGTGCTTTGTAAGCTTTGAAGTTCCAGTGATACAAGTTATTGACACTATTATTTGGAGACATCAAAGAAGAGGTGAATTAGGTATCCCGTGGAAGCTGATTTTACCACACTCTAATACCAAAGTGAGAGGTGAACGTTCCGTAGAATATTTAGTTAATCAGAAGAATATATTTCTTAACTATTCTAGATAATGGAAGCTTCCTGAATTAGTCACAAAAAAATACATGGTGTCTGGTTCTAAACTGTAACTATCCCAGATAAGCAATGGGATTCAGGATTTAGCAGCCCCCAGAATTGCCCTTTGGTAGGCCAGAGGTGGTTAGGTTGCCTGTCCTGTCTGAGACTCTTGGGCTTTGGGCCTTTACACTTGTCTCTAGTCTTCTCCTTCCTGCTGTCCTTTACATACACACACGCACACACACACACACACACGTATCCACATACACATACAACCTAGATCCTAGGGCGGCTCCTTCAAGGAGCCCTGGGAGTCATTAGTACCACCCAGGGAGCAAAGCCCAACAGTGAGAGAAGGCAGCTGGCCAAGGAAGGCTGAAAAGTAGTTATTTCAGGGTCTGGTGGTTGTAGTCAGGAAGGATCCTAGGGGCTTGGCAGGGAGCCCCCTGCCTGTCCTGGTTACCTACCTAATGGAGGGAGAGCAAGCAGGATAGTTGCTGCTTTGGAAGCAATAGAAAAGGAGGCCTGGAATTATACAATCATAGAAAGCCTGAGCTGGGAAGAAGCCTTACACTAGGGAAAACTAGAACTAGGAGTGGCCTCAGACAGAACGTTGAGTAGGACCTGTGAACATAGAATGTGAGAACTGGAAGGGGCCTTAGAACAGAGAATGTCAGAGCTAGGAGGGGCCTTAGAACAAGGAGAACAGGGAATGTCAGAGCTGGGAGGGGCCTTGGAACAGTGAATGTCTGAACTAGGAAGGGCCTTAGAACAGGGAATGTCAGAGCTGGGAGAGGCCTTATGTAGTAGGAAGGCCGAATTTATGATCTCAAATATAATCATGTATATGTTTGAATGGTCCGAAATCGCAAGGTATGAGAGATTCTCTAAGGAGAAAACAACAAGAAATTTATTTAGGCCCCACCGCAGCAAAAACTTGAACCAGCCTCCCCATTCCAACATCTTGACAAAAAGACTCCAGGCCCAGAAAGCCCAT
>CM053628.1:48247473-48276324 GCA_028646595.1 Phalanger gymnotis
CTCATAAAGTCACTAGCTTCCACTTGCTCCAGGCTAATTTTTAAGGTAGTATTTTCTTCAGTGGTCTTTTGGACCTCCTTTTCCATTTGGCTAATTCTGCCTTTCAAGGCATTCTTCTACTCATTGGCTTTTTAGAGCTCTTTTGCCATTTGAGTTAGTCTATTTTTAAGGTGTTATTTTCTTCAATATTTTTGGGTCTCCTTTAGCAAGTCATTGACTTCCTTTTGATGAGTTTCTTGTATCACTCTCATTTGTCTTCCCAATTTTTCCTCTACTTCTCTAACTTGCTTTTCCAAATCCTTTTTGAGCTCTTCCATGGCCTGAGACCAGTTCATGTTTTTTCTTGGAAGCTTTTGATGTAGGCTCTTTGACTTTGTTGACTTCTTCTGGCTGTATGTTTTGGTCTTCTTTGTCACCAAGAAAAGATTCCAATGTCTGAGTCTGAATCTGAGTCCATTTTTGAAGACTGTTCATGTTCCCGACCAACTAGTTGACCCTTGAGCTTTTGCGGGAGGGGGGGGGTGGGGCATGACTGGTTGTAGAATAGAGAATACTTTGTCCCAAACTTGAGGGGCTGTGCTGCTGTTTTCAGAGCTACGTCTACACAGCAAGGTCTGCCACACCAGCACTCCTCCCCCAAGAACTGCCAACCAGGATTGTGGCCCAGATCCAGGCAGGGCAAAGCAGGCTTTGCACTCCTGTTCTAATATGCCACTTAACTCCTCCCACCAGGTGGGCCTGGGGCCAGAAGCAAATGCAGCTATAGCTCTGGACACAGCCTCAGAGCTGTACCACCTCTGCTGCCCCAGGCCTGTGGACAACTGCCAACTCCTTTCACTCTGTCCCAGAAGTTTTTCCCACTAACCTGCACTGTTGTCTTTGGTGTCTGTGGGTTGAGAAGTCTGGTAACTGCCACAGCTCAATGATTTAAGGCCCTACAGCCTCTTCTGCCTGGTTCCCAGTCTGGTTGGTCCTGGTGCAGCCCACACTGGACTCTGTTCTGCTCTGTTCCTAGCTCCATGCAATAGACCCTTCCCAGCAACCATCCAGGCTGTCCTGGGCTGGAGCCTTGCTTCTCTCTGATATTTCATGGGTTCTACAGCTCTAGAATTTGTTCAGAGCCATTTTATAAGGTGTTTGGAGGGAGCTGGGGGAGAGCTTAAGCAACTCTCTGCTTTCCAGCCTCCATCTTGGCTCCTGAGCTTTTACTTTTAATGTCGCTGACCTTTTTGCTTACATTTCCCATCATTTTCTCTCAGCTTCATTTCCTTACTGGTGTCACAGACCCTGGAAAAATGAGCTAAGGGGTGCCTCAGCCTCCTAAGATTGGAGACGTGGGTGCTTGCTGGCTTGGGTGTTCCCTGCCCTGGGTAGTGTCATCTTCATGGTATGGGACTAGACCCAGTTGGATTTCTAGTTCCCATTACTTCAGGGCCAAATTAGCTACCTCCACAGGTTCCTATTCAGCCTGTTCAATTCATCCCTCCACTTTTTCTTTCCTTCAAGTTTCTGGGCAGAGTCTGCATTTGCTGGATCTTACAAGGTAGGAGGAAGGCTGAGTATGGTCAGGCAGAATTGCAAGAAGGATCCTTACTCCAGTGATAATCCTCAGACAAGTCTGACAATTAGCTCATTCTTGCTGTTAGGTCATTGGTTAAGCAGGGCATTGCTGAGGAAATGCTCTAAGTCTTAAAGATTTTTGGTGTCAATTTTTAAGACTCCTACCTTAACCAAGTTGTTTTAGCTTATCTTGAGGTTTCAGATCTAATGACTGTTCATCTGGTGCATATTTCCTTTGTCCAGGAGTGACTCATTTTCCACATTACTGGTCCCTCATGTTTTCAATGGTGATTATTTGCAGCTTTTCGAAATAAATTATTTTGGGAGTCCATCCCAAACTTTGCTTTTTAAAAACCATATTGCAGCACCTTCTCTCATTTGCCAGAGATGATAGGTAATTGAGTTGACTTTCCTTCATAAATGAAGGTTCCTCTGTTGGTTCCTTGCAAAATTGATTAGTTGGCATCAAAATTACTTAATTCAACTTTGGAGTTTCAACATTGGGATTTATTTCTGTTGGCAACATGTGTAGTCTATTGATTAGTACTTTGCCATATGCTTTCAAAATGTTCTGGGCAATATTGCTTCTTGCATCATGGTATTTGGATTTTTTAATTTATGTTATTCTGAGACATTTATGATCTTAAAACAATCTCTGTGCATTTTGTCTTCATGGTTTGTTACTTGCCCTTGCATAGAATTCGTGGATTCTTTCAACATTTTGTCCTTCCCTTCTTTTCTTCAGAGTGAAAGCCACTCTTTTTTTTTTTTTAAGGATCCAAATCTGTTGTTTTCCCTTCTGGAAAATGTCCTACTTTGGAGATACTCTCTGTCATATATTCTAAGATATCTGTTCTGTTGCCTTTCCGATATATCTTCTGTAAGAGCTATGCTTTCTTACCTAATTTTCCTCCAATCATCTTTTTCTAAATATTATATTTCTCTTTTGAACTATTCTGAAGTTTCTTGCCCTTGTTCCATGATCTCAGGGGAACCTCAAAATATACCATCTTGCTATCTTTTTCATGAGGGGTTTGTGGTTTGCCTTCCTTTAAAGCAAGATTTTTCAATAATTTTTAGTATTCTATACTCCTTGGGAAGTCTAGTGAACCCTTCTCAGAATAAGATTTTTTAAAGCCTAAAATAAAATACAAAGGAAATAAATTACATCAAAATAGTTATTAAAATATTTTAAACAGCAAGTTCATAAATGCCAACTCAAAACCCCCCACTTTAAAATATAGTATTTTGCCTAGTTCCAGAGTCCTAGACAACTCCAGACCAATGATAAAGCAATAACACTCAGAAATAGGCAGAATGAAAGGGAGAGAGGCAGCTAGCTCTCTGAGAGTCAGACAGCCTGGCAGTTACCCCCAGAGCAATGAGTAATTGATGGAGAAATCCTCATTATTGAATGATGGCAGGACCCTTTACAACCTCTTGCACTTCCTCCCTGATTCTCCACCCCTGGCCCCACATGCAATATGTGAGAATTCATCAGGGATAAGAGTTTGCAAAATATGGATTTTTGTTCAAGTTTGCTAGAGTAGCCCAGGCACATTTTGCATGTTGGGAATTTCAATTATCTTCAAAGAAATGTTGTTTTTGTCTTTCATTGTTCCTACTGAGAATTCCCTTCAGAACAGAGCTGCCATATTTCACTTTTTCCCCTCTGATTTTATGCTGAAGCTGTCCTGTCTTGCTTATCTCTTTGCATGGTTAAGTTGATATCTGCTGATTGCAATTTAAATGAAAATAATCAGAACAGATATTAAATTTTTGGAGTATTAGTGTGAAGCTTTAGGATGAAATCTCCATGAAGGGTTTTAGTTATTCAATGCCTTTTTGCATCGGGGACAATGAAACCGAGAAAATGCTTTGTGATACTTTGAAAAATGTGGGGGTGGGGTGAAATGCTTATTACACATTGCAGGGGAGCATACAAATTCCTGTGTATGGTCTACGAGTTAAGGAAACCTATGATATATTTCAGTATCCCCAGAGACAGATACCTGGGAATTAATTAGCCACCTTCATTCCATGCCTCCTTCTGTGTATCTCCCTCCTCCCTCCAATCAATAAATAAACAAGGATTTATTAAGCTTCTACTATGGGCCAAGCATTGTGCTAAGTGCACAGAGAATGAAATAATCCTCATGCATACCAAAACATGTACAGTACTAATATAAAGTTAGTAAAAACAAATGTAAGGATGGGCCTCCATTGATTATCCCATCTACTTAAAAAGAATTACCTTTGTTAGATAAGAATGCTTCTTCATTGCATAAATCAATCAAAATCAACTGTGAATAAAAGGCAGAAGCTATCTGACAACGGGGGCAGCTAGGAGGCACTGCAGTGGATAGAGTGCCAGGCTTGGCATCAGGAAGACCTGAGTTCAAATCTGGTCTCGGACAGTTACTGGCTATGCGACCCTGGTCAAGTCACTTCACCCTGTGTGCCTCAGTTTCCTCAACTGTAAAATGAGCTGGAGAAGCAAATGGCAAACCACTCCAGTATCTTTGCCAAGAAAACCCCAAAAGGAGTCATGAAAAGTCGGACACAACTGAAAAATGACTGAACAACAACAAACTCAGAATAGGGGAAAAATTCTGAATGTCTGAAATTGAGAAGTTGGAGCAAGCATGGCTTTTCCAGCACACCTTTAAAGAATAGGGGTAGGACTGAATCAGAGCATAGAAGAGAGTTGCTGAGTAGAGTCATCAGCTCTACAGAAAGACCATGAAGAGGAAAGTCTGAAGATCTTTTCCACCAACTTCTTCATGTAACTACAGACAATATAATACATGCATTGTTTCATTACCCAAGCAATTCAAATAAATTGGATTTTGCCTCAATCACAAAATGGCAAGGGTTAACTAGAGATAAGACCTCTGCCTAAATGTTAGGGATTTTCTTGACTGGGGGCTTGGGGCAGTTGTGATTAAATTTATAAGGAATTTCCTTGACTGGGGCCTTGGGACAGTTGTGACTGAATTAATAATTTTTCAAATAAAAAGTTGAAGAGGAAGGAGCCACATGAATCTTAGGGGCCATTCCATCACCCCCTCGATTGCATGTATGCTGTTCTGAGCTGTTATCCTGTTGAGGATTTAGGGCTGTCTTCCCTTGGGTGCTGCTACTGTGAGACTGGGTTGCTTTACTTTGTGCCTTCGATGTATTTTGGCTGGTCTCTGATCAGAGCTTCTTCAAGATTCAATCCTAGACTGAACATCCTGGACTGGATGGAGAAGTTTGTAGCCGAATTTCTTTTGTTTTTCTTTGTCATTGTTCATTCTGTTGCATTTTTACAGCTTTACAGTTTTTTTAGGAGGGATTGGGCCTCCTCTATGTCCTAACATGATATCATCTTCCCACAATCTGGTGTGTCAACCTCATTGGGATCAATTCTGGTACCATTCCTGCACCACAGTACAGGAATATCCTGAGATACATCCATTCAGATTATGAGAATTCAACTGTACAATGAGTTTTCTTTAATAACCCTGCTTTGGCATAAGAGGCACCTCTTTGCATCACAAGGAACAATTCAAATTTCATGTGCTTCGAGAGCAGCTAAACACAAAGAAATGAGAGGCACCATGATGTCTCTTTGTAACTATATAGTTGGCACATATTTTATTACATTCTCCTTTCATCTATTGTGACTTGATATTAAGTGACAACTTATGTATCAAGGGTACAAATGTATCTCAAATGTATCTCGAAATGGATTCTCTCTCATCTTTCCATACCAGGTCAACTTGATTGGTAAGTGTGATATCATTTGCATTGTTTTCAGCTATTTCTCTTGTCTTTACTACTTCGGGGTTTAATTTAATTTTGTTTCATTTTGCATTAAAATTTCAGTTACATAGACATTGAGTATCAATCGGTGTTAAATGATATACATTTGGAGGCCTAGGAGTACATAAAATGTATTCCATTGGGGATGATAATTATGTTTTTTCTTTTGTTTTTGGATTTTATATATGTATATATATTTATATATATGTGTGTGTATGTATGTGTGCATACATACATACATACATACATTTATGTACATATACACATATACACATACATACATGCATATACACACACACACTCACACACACACATAGCAGCTAAGTGGTACACTGAATAGAGCACTGGCCTTGGAATCAGAAAGATGAATCTCCCTGAGTCCCAATCTGGCATTAGACATTTACTGACTATGTGACCCTGGGCAAGTCACTTAACCCTCTTTGCCTCAGTTTCCTCATCTATAAGATGAGCTGGAGAAGGAAATGGCAAATCGCTGTACTATCTTTGCCAAGAAAACCCCAAACACAGTCATGAAAAGTTGGACACAACTGAAAAACGACTAAAAACAATAAATATATGTGTGTATGCATATGTGTAAGTATAATATATTTTTTTACAGAAAAATTACCTAAGGAGGAATTTTCAAGAACAAATAGCCCTTATGATGTGGAGGGAAAGGTGTTTTGTTAAAATACTATAGCTAATGAATTTGGATTCCATATCTACACTCCATTATTTCTGAAACAAATTAGAGTTCTTGGTTTTGAAGTGGCCTATCACTGAGTAGTCTTGAACCCATGTGTATGAACTAATCAATCACTGTTATATATTCCCCTGTGCTAGGTTGGAGTCTACTTTTTGTTCAGAGAAGGGTGCTAGCACTTCCATTTATGAATTCAGTGTACACTGTAGGCCAGAGAAGACAACAATGTAGATGCCCCATTCAATAGGCCATCATGTTACTCATGAAAAGAATAAAGCCCATCTGTGACACATCTGAAACTTCAGCTTTGTTATGTGGGAGTATATAGCTGGCAGTGTAGGATGTTCACTACCGTGTGCCATTTGCAGACATAAACTGTATTGGATTGAACCAATCCTCTTTACCTTTTGAACACAATTTCATGTTGCATTGAACCCAGCTCGCCTTGAAAAGCAACTGTTTGATAAAGGGCAGTAAGATATGATCCAAACCATGAAGCAAGGGACTGATCCTCAGGGCTTCAAGGTTGTTCCCTAGTAGGCACCTTACCATTTAGAGGATGGCAGATGTTGGAGCTGGTCAGTGCATTGCTGTACTGATACCAATCTCATTTATGATATGGTGTTGGCCAAGGTGGTTTACTCTATGCCCATAATAGTTGAGGACTTTCAACACTTACATCAAGAAAAGATGCTTGAGCTTGTAAGAAGCAGATCTCTTAACACCAAATGGCAGTGCATATCTATAAGAAGGGTGAGCCATGTTTGATATGTTCCAAGTGTAGTGACAACACTTCCAGAGTATAGAAGACTGCTACATCTCCCCCTCCAGATCCTCAAGGTACTCCTGAAGGGTTAGGCGTCTATTTCTCTAATGCTATCAACTTGAATTTACTCTCCCCTTTCCAATGTTTTCTCTCCACTGTTAACTGTTGGTGATTAATATTCCAGTTTCATTAAAACAGTTCACACCAGCTAGGTGGCTCAGGGGATGGAGCACTGGGCCTGGAGTTGAGAACACCTGAATTCAAAACCAGCCTCAGACACTTAGACCACTCTGATACTATGACCCTAGGCAAGTCAATTAACCTCTGTTTGAATTAAGCCACTGGAGAAGGAAATGGCAAAGCACTCCAGTATCTTTGGCAAGAAAACCCCATGGACAGTATAGTTCACAGGGTCATGAAGAGTGAGACACAACTGAACAACAACCACAAATTTATTGAAAATATATAGCAATAATTAACATTTTATATAGTGCTTGCTATGTACCAGGCACTGTGTTAAGTACTTTATAATTTTTATCTTATTTGACCTTCACAACAACCCTGGGAGTTAGGTGATCATTATCGCCATTTTACGGCAGAAGACACTGAGGTAAACAGAGGTTAAATGACTTGCCCAGGGTCACATAGCTAGCCAGTGTCTGAAGCTGGATTTGAACTCATGTCATCCTGACTCCAGACCCAATGTTCTATTCACTGAGCCATCTAGCTGCCCAGAACAGAGAGAGGGGCATATTCTTCCCTAGACCACCTTAGTCTCTGGGCTCAGACAAGGGAGTTTCTACAAATCAATTCCCTGTTTCTGATATAGTCTGCATCACAGCTACTGCTGGACTGATCCAGGCATGTAGCTCTGCTTGGAACTTCACTCCTCATCATCTGGCTTCTGGCAAATCCTGGCATGGACACAGCTCCCCAAATTGTGGTGGCTTGCTCCCCTGGCCTTTCAAAGCCTACAAGTTTATAGACTTCTCATATCTCCTTTACCTAAAACCTGTTAGAATAGATACAACAGACAGAAGCAGCATATGCTCATGGATTCCATGACATCAGCCCTTGGCAAGGAGAAAAAGGCCAAGGCCTCTCTCTCCTGAGGTCCTAGTTCTTGCCTCCTCCAACACCACCCATCCCGAGAAGAGTCAGAGGCAATAGAATGGCTTTGCGGGATTGTCTGGGTCTGCACTTTAGTTCTGGCCATGTGACCCATCAACCATCTGTCTCTTCATCAGGTGGTTAGCAGACCAGAATCAGCTATAAAACACTGTCACGTCCTCCAATTTAGAGAGCAAAGGTCATCATCCATTGGGGGTGGGAGGTGGACTTGATCCCTAGTACGAATGTACTAGAAATACGTGCTTTGACCTTCACAATAGAAATATGTGCTGAATGGATTCAGGCACCAGGAAGAAGTCAGCTCAGGTTCAACTCCTTGTCTCCCTAGACCCCACCCCTCAATCCCTGCCCTGCCCCATAGAAGATGGTTGACTCTTTGCTCCAGCATAAAACAGATTCTAGGACTCTATGGGTTATCAAAGGTGAGAGCCAGAAGGAGCTTCAGGGCTCATCTAATCCAAGCCTCAGATTTTGCAGAAAAGGCCATTTGAGTCAGCCCAGAGTTTAGTGGGGTGCTCTGACTCCTAAGTAACTGATCTTTCTCCCCTTCCCATTTTCCCCACGTCCCCCCTTACTACCTGCTTCACTGTTCTCAGTGCCCCAAACTTTGTTCTCGATTCCTTCGCTTTAGGCAGCAAGTAAGGCACCCCACCCCCCTCCCCCAGCTTGCTCCCCCCTCCTAGCACACCTCCCTGTCTTGTTGCTTGAAAACTGCCCTGTGAGACAGCCCATATAAAAGAGAGAGGCCTGAGCTTGGAAGACAAACATCTCCAGGGAATACCTTCAGACAGCTCATGCCCGGAAGTTTTGTCTGCAGGATTTTTCTGTCCTTTTATTTTATTCATATTTATTACAGGGACATAAGCAGTGTCTGAGTCTCCTGTCTGGCTGGCACAGTGGCACTACAATGAGATTGTTCATATCAGGACAGTGTTTGCTCAAAATTCTACAGCTCAGACCGTGAGTGTATGTGCCTGCCAGTGGGTCCATGGTTTAAGGGCATGGGTCAAGTGCCCCAAAGATCTTGGTTATAACAAGAAGCCTATCAGCTACCCTGAGCCACAAAGAACAGTAGAAATTTCCCAAAGGGCTGAATTTCCCTTAGGATCATATTGTTTAGAGAGGAAGGGGCCCTGAGTAATCACTTAATCCAAGGAAACTAAGGCCCAGATGAAGGTTAATTATATGAGATCACACAGAGAGCTACTAGCTAAGCCCAGACTTGAACCCATTTGTTCTGACCCAATCCTGGCTACTTTCCTCTTACATGACTTTATCCTCTGGACCCAAATTCCAATGGAGTGTCCAAAGCTCCCATCCATTCCCCCACCCTTGGCCAGGTAAGAAGGTGGTCTTTGTGGGGGCCACTTATTGGGGCATCCCGAATCTAACCATGAGTATTATCAAACACCAACATTCAGTGAGGGACCAGAAGAAGGGGAAGGGAGAGCTTGATTTCAGAGGGCTTAGAATCCAGAGAGAAGAAGTAGAGTTGTCTTCTTGTCTGGGTTGCTGCAGAAAGGATTTTTGCTTATGTTATGGATTGGACTACACTACCTCTGAGAGTGTGCCCAGCTCAAGTGGCTTTAATTCTGTCCTTCTGGGACTCTTTGGGCCTTTGATTTCTTCTCTGCAAAGTGAGGTATTGCTTCGAGGTCTCTCTCAGTCTTGAGAGTCTGTGAATCACAGTACCTTTTTTATTTTAATTGGATGGTTGAGCAGAGAGAAAGAAGTGTACCAGTTAAGCCACTCTGATCAGGCCAAGGTGTGTTGGGTTAGGGATATTATTAGGATATTACTAGGGATGCTATTAGGGATAGAACAGTGAGCGTGACTGTGTCAAGACCCATTCCTCTTTTCCATCCCCATCCAAACCCACTCTGACAAAGGACTGGGCTGTGGGCACCAATGAGCTCAGAACCTGCTCCCCTTCTAAGGGGAGGTATCAGGGATCTCAACTTGAGTTCTAGATTGCTAATGAAGTCTCCCTTCCCTGGGAAAAGTATGAGCAAACAGAGGAAAAGATCTGGGGAGGAGGGAAGAGAGGGGCAGGAAGGACTGTCTTTCCTTGGCTCTGAAATCCACCATCATCCTTGACTAACTCTAGAGTTAGGAAGGGAACTCAGGGGCCATTTGACACCTTTATTTTACAGAGGAAAAAACTGAGACCCAAGGAGGGGACTTATTCAAGGTCACATGTACTATCCTGGATCTAGAGCTGGAAGGGGAATCAGAGGCCATCGAGTGCATTCTCGTCATCTGTTGAAATGATGGCCAAAGCAGCTGAAAAGGCTTGCCAGGGTCCCACAGGTAATACACATCAGAAGCATCATTTGAACCCAGGTCTGCTGACTCTGGAATTGGCTGTTTCCATGGTACCATCTACACAGGAAAGGTTAGCTCCTTAACCGGCCATTCTTCAGCTCCAGTACATTGTTTGTTTCTTGAGGACTGTGCTCCTGCCATGATTTTTGCCAAACAGGTGCTTGGGTATGAAGGTCTGCCTTATAGCCGGGCTGGGGTGAAATGTTTGGTTCCAACAACCAAAGAGACTGGAAGAATACTGAGGGCAAATCTATTTTCTGGGCTTTTGACTCAGGATAAAACAAGGGTCAAGGATTCTCAAGCACAGTCATATACATTAATATCTTAGGTCTTTCCTCTGAGGCTGGCCTTTATCTACCCAAACAGGTCATCTCTGGTTCTTCAGTTGTAGGGAGAGTGAAGGGAGCAATAATAAAAAGAATAATTCGACCTTAGGCTTACAGAGTCCTTTGTATCTGGGATCTCCATTCACTCACTCATTCATTATATCTTTATACCAACTCTGTGAGAGCATATTATTATACCCATTTTACAGACTAGAAAGCTAAAGTTAGAGAAGATGAATGACTTCCCTAGGTCACAGAATCAGTTAAAGGCACAACAAGTATTCAAGCCCAGTTCTCCCAAAACTGAGTAGTATCCTTTTTCCTTTATTTATTCCCAGAAATGTTTCCTTAACCAATTTCTAGAGAAGAAGAAATATCTTTGGGCCACCCTATCTGACCCTCTCCAATCCTTGGCTGACTTGGGAAATGGAAATTCCAAATTGAGGTCTTTCTGGGGCATGTCCAATTTAAAGAGTTGAGCCAGATGCCCTTACTGAAGCAGTAGGGGTGTGGGTAGTTGTTTGTCATGGGGACGTGAGGGGGATGCACACACAGAACAGTCCCAGGTTCTAAATTGGTGCTGGTGCCTTTAAGGACATACAAAAATCTTCTGGAGCTCAGAAGCAGCTTCCTAGAGTCACCTGAGGCATTGGAATTGACCCCGCAAGGGATTCTGGCCTCATAGGGACCAGGTTAAATTTTGGGGGTCTGACTACCAAGAGGGTGAGTTTTTCTCTTTGGCTCTGCCCCTACCTTAGAATAAGTAAACCTCCAAGGAACTTTCTAAAACAAAACTCAAGTATGATTCATGTATGATCTTTCTATATATGGGTACCTCTGGCAAAGGTACTCAGGCTAGGGTTAAATATGGGTATTGGGCATGGGATAATTTTTCACCTCTCAATCACAGAAAGTGCCAAAGACAAAGGATTCACAGGCACATAAACAAATACAGTAGATATAAAAAAGCACTCAACTAGCTAGGTATACCTCATTAGACTCTCCTGAAAGGTGTTAGCTGAGTCAGCTATGAGGTACAGTAGAAAGTGAAAGAAAGAGAAAACAGACCTGAGTTCGAATTCTTTCTGGGCTATTTGCTAGCTGTGGGACCCTAGACAAGTCACTTAACTCCTCTGGGTCTCAGTTTCCTCATTTGAATAAGGAGAAAGTAGGAAAAGATGGTCACTAGGAATCCTTCTGGCTCTGACATTATGATCCTCAATAATCCTCATTCATCCATGGAGGACAGGCAAGGTTGAAATCTGGTAGCTCGAGCATGGCACAATTTTAGTTCCTCTACTCTGGTATCCTCCTCCTGCTGGGGATGCTCTTTTCCTATGGGAATGATGTTGTTAAAGCAACCTTCTCTCTCTGGGCAGCTGGTGACCATCAGGTTCCCTGGGATGCAGAATTAGCCACAGGTCAACCTCTAAAGATGGAAGGTCCTGGTGGGATAGCTAAAAGACATGAAGTTCAGGCTTGGGTGGACTAGATATAGAGGGGTGAAGTGAAGATTAATTTATTAATTAATTCCATTAATTAATTAATTTATTATTTTAATAATAATAAATATTATTATTTATTTATTATTAGTTTATTAATTAATTCCAATCCACATTCAGGCCAGCTCTGCCCCAGGTGACTCCCAGATTGATAGGATTAACATGCCCAGGGTAATGGGCAGAGTCTTTGGAGATCTGGATGCTCACATTCCTGCTAGTAAGAGGTAGGACTAGGTAAGTCAGAGTGTCCTAGTGAGGTGGCTGGATAGCTTGAAGCTCAAACTGGAGCCAGCAAGACATAGAAGGCTGTGATGAGAAGCACTGGTGTCCTTGGATGATGGTATCATCTTTTGGAAGACTTTTTGATGAACCAGAGAAAGGACTCAGGAAAACTTCAATTAACAGAAGACAGAGCTGGTCTAAGGTTGTCAACTGACAAGTTCTATAGAGTCTCTGTCCATTACATAGATCTTAGTAGGGAGCCAGAGCTGACCCAGAGAGAGAGAAGCACTTGGTCTAATGACCATGCCCAAAGAATTTTTGAAAACTAAAATCTTTTGTAGAATCTAATGACCACCGTTCCAAGATTGTAAGGAATTAGGCTTCCTCAGCTCAGCCTCTCAAAGTTCTTGCTTATGAGTAGGATGAACCAAAAGCAACCAGACAACAAAGGTCAATATAGATCTTCTATGACACCGTTTGGAGAGAATTTTGGCTGGAAGCGTAAGCAAGTTTTTAAGGGCTTGGTCAACTGACTCATGCACGCAGCAGTATAGATTTATGCAGACCCAGCAAACCTTTTTTTTTCTCAAGTACACTGACTACCCTGGAACGTATGGGAACAGTTTTTTAGCCAGAGAATAATGGTATTTGGAAACCTAATGCATTTGCCATTAAAGAACTTACTGATTGTGTATTCCGTATGCAAATTGATGATGTTGGCTTTGAAGTGGGCTATCACTGACAAATTCCAAGACTATGGCACTAAACTATAAGTAAGGACTGATGATACACTGGCATATTTCTCATTTGCACCAGGTTGGATGGTACTAACCTGAGATGGGTAGCAGTACTAATTGATCATGAGTTCAGATGAGCCTTACAGCTCACAGATGATGGATGTGAATGCTGAAGTCCTGTCCCATGGGAATATAGCATTAGGTTGATACCCATAGAAGAGGGGTTCTTAACTTTGTGCCATGGACACCTTGGCAGTCTGGTAAAGCCTGTGGGCCCTCTCTCAGAATCATGTTTTTAACATACATAAAATAAAATACATAGGATCACAAAGGAATTAAATTAGATCAAAATGCAGTTACCAAAATATTGTGAAACAAACCAAGTTCATGGAGTTCAAGTTAAGAACGCCTGCCAAAGAAGGGATGAAGATAGTCGGTGACATATGTCTTTGCCACATGACCAGAAAGTCCAGGACTTGCACTAAAGAATATACTATCTCTAAATGGGAACATCATTCCATGAGCTACTCTTTACTTTAGTGGTTCATGGAGATGACCTTCTACCATAACTGAAGAATTGTAGAGCTATCCAATCTTACAGCCATAAAATGTTAGAACCATCAAGCAAACTACCAAAGGACATGATATTGGCAAGAATCAAGAACACTACCAGCAGCCTAAATATTTCAGTCACCTACTGCTGAACATGCTGGGTACCCTAAGTCCTGAGCACAAGGCTCAGTGGAGACATCTCAAATTCATTATCTTCCCTCCCCTGCAATCCTCACCTCTTCCAAAGGGGAAGACATGTATTGGTAAGGCAAAATGGGTTCCTTAGCACTTCAGGAGTTTGGCTTTTGTTTACTTTGAGTGATTCAGCTGTTTCGTCTTGCTAAGTGCTAAGCCCCAGGCCCAAAGCCCTATCAGGTGTGAAACCTGTGTGGGTGTAGATTGATGACTTAAAGGGGGCCAACTCAGGAACCAATTGCCTCTGGTCATTCAGGCGGGGCTTGAGGATGCCAGAGGCTCGGCTGCAAGGAGAGGTGAGCCAAGAGACAGCTACAGCTGAAGCTGAAAAAAAGCTGAAGCCAAAGCAGGAGCTGCGGAAGCAGAGCCAACCCGTGTGTGGACCCAGGAGTGCGAGCAAGGACTTGAGGCCAGTGAATATGATTTCGTTTAATGCCATCATGCTTTTCTGTGGCCTCCTGGTTACTCTCGTGAGGTGGGCTTATTGGGCCTGGAAGCTTATGATCACAATATTGGAATGGGGAGGCTGGTTCATGGGTCTGTCACTGTGGGACCTAAATAAATGTTTTGATGTATTCTACTTGGAGAATTTCTTATATCTAAAAATTCCAAACTGTTCAGATATATGCATGATTCTCTTTGAGATCATAACTTCAGCCTTCCTACTACAAGACATCTTCAATATCTTCCCAGTCACCCAGAATCACAACCTTCATGTTATCCTAGACTCCTCACTCTCACTCACTCCCCTAGATCCAATCTATTGACAGATCTTGTAATTTTACCTCAACAGTATCTCTCAAATATGCCACCTTCCCTGCTCTGACACAATCACCACCCTGGTACACGTCCTCATCACTTCCCGCTTGGACTATTGCAATAGCTGCTGGGTAGGCGGGGCATGAATCTGCCTGCTGCAAGGCCTTCCCCACTCCAGTCCATCCTCCATTTTGCTACCAAAGTTGGTTTTTCCTAAAGGCAGGTCTGACCATTTCACCACCTTCTCAAAAAATTCCAGTGGCTCTCTATTACCTTGATGATCAAATATAAAATCCTCTCCTATCATTTATGATTTGGAGCAGTCTTTCATGTGGTTGTTAAAAGCTTGCCATTCTTCTTTTGAGGCCTGTTCATATCCTCAGATCACTTGCTCAATGGAGGTATGCCTGCAACTTTACCAACACTGATGCCATATCTTTATTCCATATTTGCGAATGTTTGGGATGGAGGAGTGGGGAAATGTTTACCTATTACCTTATGATTTAGTCTCAGAAGGAGGTTTCTAGAAGAAAGTAGGTAAGTCAGAGCGTCCTGGTGAGATAGCTGGATGGCTTGAAGCTCAAGCTGGGGCCAGCAAGATACAGAGGGCTGTGATGAGAAGGGGAGTAATAGAAATGTGACCTACCTAGACTTAGAGGTACCAGTGTGCTTAGATATCATCTTTTGGAAGACTTTACAAACAGGAGAAAAGACTCTGAAAAGCTTTGATGAGCAGTTAGAAGATTATTTCTTAGGTGAGAAACATCTGAAGAGGCCTCCCACCAAGTGTGACCTCAGATCACAAAAGCCCTGATACCATGATAGCATAGTATGGCACAACGCAAAGGTTCATTGTCAAGCATTTCAAGAAGGTACCAGGATTCTGTTGAGAGATCTTTGTGTCCAAGGAACACAGATGGTATCTAATCACTGGAAATTCATCCCATACCAAGTAGCTGCAAGACTTGGCAACTTCCCAACACAGTGCCAGAGAATGTTTGGGTACCTACAAAGAGAGGACATCACAACCACTTACTGCCTATTGGGGACTTAATCATACTCAGTGAACAAGAAGAAAAGAGGAATAGACATTCAGCTAAGCAGGCTCTGAGAAAGAAAGCCCTTCTAAGTCCAAAGATAATTGTTGGGATTAAGAAGAAAGTGAGTGTCAGAAGCAGCACAGCATAATGGACAGAATGTTGAGCTTGTAATCAGGAATCTCATGGTTTGAACCTTACTTCTTACACTTACTAGCTGTGTGACCTAAGATAAATCACTTAACCCTGCTGAGTCTTGGCCCTGGTTACATCGATCGCCAAAACTTCCCCTTGACCCTCTTCCATTCTCACCGGTGGCTGTTGGTTAGTACCAGCCTTCATGGTGTGGCAGAACTATCAGGCCTGAGAAGGCACTCCACCCTTGAGTTGGGTGATTTCATGTATCTGAGGAAGGGGGAGAACACTAGACACCATATCACTTGTGCGAAGCCTTCAACATTACACAAACAAAGGAAACCCTTGTGTCTGAATATGAGAGGAGGGAGGGCTTCTGGCCCTCAACATTCCTTAACTTTCAGTGGCTCATGAGCCTATCTACTCTATAGGATGGGGACTTCCACTATGAAATTCTATCCACACTACAACAGCCTTGGAACTTTCCCCTTTGAAATTCTGGCTGCTTCATCAAACCTGATTCCCCTCTTGTAATATTGTGTAATATTGCCTGCCCCAGATGGTCATCCTGAACCATCCATAAGGTCAGGTTTGGGACCATGGGCTAGCAAGCCTGCGTAAATTGATAGATAGCCTGGGCTAATCACTAGCTTGGGGAATTCCAGCAGGAGAACCAGGCCTATTCAGGCAGGGCCCAATTTACTTATGATGCTTTGAGAACAACGGAGAAATGGCAACTCATACAACTAGATAATGAGCATTGATACAGCCTATCATGTATGCTTTGTATGTAATTATAATATATATATATACATATATTTTTATATATTAACTTATGTCATTTACTATGCAATATGCTGTTGTGGTTACATTATACCACATTGATACATGTATGTTGTTGTTCAGTCTTTTTTTGGTCCTTTCTGACTTTCCATGACCCCATTTAGGGTTTTCTTGGCAAAGATACTGGAGTGGTTTGCCACTGCCTTCTCTAGCTCTTTTTACAGATGAGGAAACTGAGGCAAACAAGGTTAAGTGTCTTGCCCAGATCACTCAGGTCAGATTTGAACTCAGGAAGACGAGCCTTCCCGACTCCAGCCCAGCATGCTATATACTGCACCACTTGGCTGCCCTATGATGTATGTTATATATGCACTATTGCTGGTGGTGCAGGGACATATACTCTCTCTTCCTTGCAATCTACTCAGCAGCTTGCCTTATAACCTGCCTGGACCAGAAACAATGCTCCAGAGGACTTAACCCTTTTGGTATCTGAAACTCCTGTCTGGGAATCCTGCTAGCTTCATCTGTGATTGCCTCAGTCACATACTTCATACAGGTCTAGCCATACTTCACTTTACTCCTGGCAATCTTATCACCAGCCACCCTGGGCACCCACATTGACCCTTCTCCCCTTGTCTGGTTTCAGAACCATAATCGAATCATTGCTACCAGAAAGGTTCTATCAATCTACACCCCTATTGTTCTACTATCCCTGTAACTATCCAAACCAAAATATACATCCTTGGCCACCATTCTTCCATATGTGCTATCTCTTTCATTAGAATATATCAGAGATTCTCAAAGTTCTTTGGTCTCTTGACCATTTTACTTTGTTAAAGTACTCATAAGCTATGGTTTTGAGCAAAATGTAGATCAGCAAAGGACCTTGAATCTGGGGTAGCTCAGAGTAGAGGATGCTTTGCTCTAACTTCTGGATGTCTGTGAGAAGCTTTTAGAATAATTTGTATAACTTTCTACTCAACAAGTGTTTATTAAACACATACTATGTTCCAGCCAGTGTACTAGGTTCCTGGGGATATAAAACAAAAATGAAATAGTTTCTGTCCTCAAGGAGCTTCCATTTCACGTGAATGGACCCTGATCCAGCTGCCCCAGAGAGAGTTCAGAGATAGAAAAACAAATGAAGACACTCTAAGATCTAAGATCTAAGGTCTTTCCAACCAGAAAAAGAATCAATGGGAGATTCTTAAGAAGTTTAAGGCATTCTGTCTTAAGGGGAAGAAGAGATGGATACCCTCTAATTTAGCCAGGAAGAGCAAAAGGAACCTCATTCTCTAAGGCTGAATAGAATGTGGTTCTCAGAGCCTCCTGAGGAAGTGCTTTTGGTGGGGGGATGTTTAGGACTGGGATGACTTGGCTAGAAAGAGTAGAAAAGTTTAAAATTTCTGAATAATTTCTGAATAGTGAAAGACATTCTAACCCCATGGGTAAAAAAGATGGAAAGTTTCAAAAACCCAGGAATCCTTTGGCTCTGGGTACAGAAGGGCTATCACCAGGTTGACCAGTGGTCACTCTAGGACAATCCTTCTAAATCAGGGATTCTTAGCTTTTTATGTGTCCTGGACTCCACTGGTAGTCAGTTTGGGGAAGTTGAGGGACACCTCAGAATCATTTTTTGAATGCATAAAATAAAATTCAGAGGATTACAATAGAAACCAATTATATCATAATACAGTTATCAAAATATTTTAAAACTAAATAAGTTCACAGATCCCAGGTTCAGAACCCCTGATCTAAGGCAAACGTTATCTCCTCAAGAGGAGAAACAATGGAAGAAATGTCTGAACACCCAAAAAGAGCTTAGGACATCGACAGCAACAAGAAGGAGGCCAAGCAGGATCAGGAGCAGAGCAGGGCAACCGTGACTGAAGGAACCTACAATGATACCTGCTGTGAAGAGAGGGCAGCAGGAGCAGAGCAATGAAACAACATGACAGTGGAGGAGAGGCCAGTGAAGGAGCAATTGTTGGGGAGCAATAACTGGAGAAGAGACTGGTAAGAATGGAAAACAACTTTGCTGGTGAGTTGGACATCGAGGTCACACTATGGGAAATGGGCCTTACAAGATGTTCCATGGGCCAATGGTTAATTGCACAGACACAAATGAGGAAAGGTCACATACTTTCTAAGGGTCAGGTTACCTAGGCTCATGGGCAGACAAATGGGGATCAAGGAATCCCTGTGTTTATATGAGAGTCACCTAAATACAGAGGATATTTTTGTAGGAAACCACAAAGTTGAGTGGAGCTTTGGGAATACACCAGCCTACTAGCTCAGTACATTATTAATTGAAAGATAAATAAAATTATGCTAAATGATTACCTATGAAGAATTCAAGCGGTTCTGTATCCCCTAGGCTACTATGGGTGGGAAAGTTTGCCAGGAGATAAAACAATCAGAAAGCAAAATGCAGATTAAAAAGAATCACAGAGGTTTTATCGTATACCCATTAAGTTGGCAAAGATTATAAAAAACAGAAATAGTCAATGTTGGAGGGGCTGTGGGAAGACAGGCACACAGAGACTTGGCTGAAGCTGTGAATTGACCAGGGAACTTGCAGCCTCAAGGCCACATGTGGCCCTCTAGGTCCTCAAGCCCAGCCCTTTGACGGAATCCAAATTTCATAGAACAAATTCCCTTAATAAAAGGATTTGTTCTGTAAAACTTGGACTCAGTCAAAAAACCACACCTGAGTCCCTAGAAGGCCATCAGCATCAAGGCCGCAGGTTCCCCACCTACTGTTCATAACCTTTGACCTAAAAATCTCACTCCCACAAATGTACTTAAAGTCTTGTTTTAATAATCTTGCTAGCAGCTGCTGTGGGGGTGTAAGATCCACTAACAACCAGTACCCAGAAAGCTGCCAACACAGGTTCTTTGATCTGCTTTACCAAAGAAAGTAATTTTAAGGGGTTAATAATCTCAGCTTAATGAAACATACATATATCACTCACAGTTCAGGGGGAAAACATCAGCCCCCTGAACTTCAAGGCAAATACAAACATCAACAGACAGACCTTGTCCGATTCAAATCACAACACATAGTTACCAGTACCAACATCTGGGTTGCAAAGCTGGGGGACAGTTTACAGCTTACCCAGAGTCTCGACACTCCTTCCATGAGTGTGTCCCAAAAAATCAAATGCCAAGCTCTTCTCAATTATGTCCAGTTTGGAGCCCTGAGGGCTCTGATCTCACCCAGGCTGGGTCTAGGAAAGTTCTCCATCCCCAGGATCACATCATATACAAATCAATGACTCCCAATTGTCTCAGTGCTGACAAAGACAAAAATATCCCACTTTATCTGCCCCATTCAAACAAAGGCCAGAATCATTAAAGGCCTAAGAGAAGAAAAGCAAAATGTCCCCCCTTAATTACTATTACAAGGCTATACAAAATAATGAAGAAAAATATTCTAAAGAGGAAAATAAAGTCTAGGTATCTGTGTTTGGCTCTGGGTTGGTTACCCCTGTGATCAGTGACTTGGAAAAAAGCATAATTGCCATACTTATCAGTTTTGCAGAAGAAACAAAGTTGGTATGTCCAGCTAACACACTGTAAACCAGTCAGTATCCCAAAGAGATGGACAGGCTAGAATATTAGGCTGAATCCAATGGGATGAAATTCAATAGGGATCAATATTGAGTCTTATACTTTATTTCAAAGTATCAACTTTATGGTCAAGTAGCAATTTGTCTGAAAAATATCTGGGATCTTTAGGCTCAGTATGAGTACATTATGATATGGCAGACAAGAAAGCTACTGCGATCTTGGGCTGCATTAAGAGAGGCAGAGTTTCCAGGACTAAAGAGATAATCCTATCTCTGTCCTCTACCCTACCTGGAGTCTTGGGATAGTTCTGGGCACTACAGTTTTAGAACATTAATAAATTAGAGAGTGTCTGGAAGAGGACAAAGTGGATGATGAAGGTCTCCCAGTCAGTGTCACATGAGGATTTGTTGAAGGAACTGGAGAAGAGGAGACTTGGGGGTGGGAGGAGATGTATCTCTGTTCAAGTGTTCAAAGGGCTTCCATGTGGGAGAACAATTAGACTCGTTCTACTGGGCCCTGGAGGGTTTTGCTAGGAATAGTGAGTAGAATTTGCAAAGAAGAGAATTTAAACTTGAGGTAAAGAAAAGCTTCCTAATAATCAGAACCATTCCCAAGTGGGATGCTCTGCTTTGGGAGACGGTGGGTTCCCCTTCTCTGGAGGGCTTGAGCAGAGACTGGACAGCTCCTTGTCGAGTATGTTATGGTAGGGATTTCCTTCATGTATTGGTTGAACCAGATGGCTTCTAAAGCCCCTTCTAAGTCTCATGTTCTGTGATTCTAGAGTCCTGGCCTGTATCAAAAAAGGTGGGGGAGAAGAGTGTAACACAGAAAAGTAAGAGAAGAAGGAACACTGAACATTTGAGGCTAAGGAAAAGATGAACCTAGAAAGACTTACATGAATGGATGAGAGTGAAATGAATAGACAAAGGAGAACATTGTACACAGTAAAAAAAAATATATTGTGAAATGATCAGTTGTGAATGAATTGGCTACTCTCAGCAATACAATGGTCCAAGATAACTCCAAAGGACTTATGATGAAAAATGCTATCCATCCCCAGAGAAAGAACTGATGGTGTCTAAATATAGAGCTTTTTTACTTCATTTTGGGGGGCTTACATTTTGTTCTATGTTTCCTTTTACAACATGACTAATATGGAAACATTTTGCATGACTACACATGTAAAACCTCTATCAAATTGCTTGCCTTTTCAATGGGAAGGAATGGGGAGAGAGGGAGAGAATTTGGAACTCAAAATTTTAAAAATGAATGTTGAAAATTGTTTTCACATGCAACTGGGGAGAATATTAAACAAATAAAGAGGGAACAAGCAAAAAGAAGAAGAAGAAGAAGAAGAAGAAGAAGAAGAAGAAGAAGAAGAAGAAGAAGAAGAAGAAGAAGAAGAAGAAGAAGAAGAAGATATATGGCTCTTCTCAAAGAGGTCCACCCTTAAGGCTTTGAGGAGAAAGCTGTGGATTGACCTTCAAGAAATAATTATGCAGATCCATGGATCTTGGCAAGTGAAAGACCATCCAGTAAGAGACAGAGGAAAATGGGCAAGTGGTGGTTGGTAACTCTTTCCTGGGGGCCTGAAATAGCTATTAGTCAACATAATAACAACATAGAAATTTACTATCTTCCTTGGGTGTATATCCAAGATGTAACAGAAAACCTCCTAAGACCTGTCAAATTGGATGACTAACCACCTCCAGTGATGCATATGGGGACAAATCCTGCTGCTAAAAGGATGCTGGAAAGCATTGCCAATAATTACGGTTCCTTGGGAAAGGAACTGAAGACTTTAGGAGCACAGGTGGTGTTGTTATCCCTGCTGCCAGCAGGCAAATTGGGTAGTGAATGGCTGATTAAGAAGATGGAGGCTGGGAATAGCATTTGGATTTTGGAATCACAGCTTTACATATAGGAATGTTGGGCTTGGCCAGGGATGCAGGGGACCTAACAAGGGCTGGTAAGAATGTGTTGATTTTAGATTCATTCAAATCTAAACAAAATGACTATAAACTTGAAAGACAGAGGGAGGAAACTCTTCATGCACATACCATAGAGAAGAGCTACAATGTAGGTAGAAAAATAGCAGCACACGCAATTATGGATAGAAGACAAAATCCTAGGAAGGAACAGGAACTAAAACCTATGGCTTCTGCTGTCTACACACACATGCACAAAGAATGGGCAACAAGCAAAATGAGCTAGAGATCCTAATGCAAGGAGAAAAGTTTAATCTCATCAATACTGCTGAAACTTGGCAGAATGAGACCCAAGGTTGGCATGTGACTCTGGATAGGTAGACCTCATTCTAAAAATACTGGGTAGCAACCTACCCATTGTAGATTAAGAATATGTATTTATGTTATGAATTAGTAATAGCTAGAACATTGGAGTTTTGTTCCTCACAACAATTCAGGGTGGTAGGCACAATTATGCATTTTACAGATGAAGAAACAGAGGTATTAAGTGACTTTTGGGTCATATAGTTGGGAAATGTCTGAGGAAGGATTTGAACTGAGCTTCATGACTCCAAGTCCAAAACTCTATCCACTTAGTGCCTTATCCAGGAATCATAAGCATGAAACATGATGGAGAACATTTGGGTGACTATCCACGTAGACAGAAATAAAAACTGTCATCAAAATATAATGCAGACAACCTGAACAGAGAAAGAAAATGAATGAGGAATTCAGTAAGCAGATCACAAATATAGAAGAGAGGGTGATATAGTAATAATTAGACTTTAATTATCCAAAGATTTCCTAGCATACTCTTTTGCCAAAAGGATGACAGCTAATAATTTCTCAAATTGCCTTAATGAAAATTTCCTTAGTTAAAAGATGGAGGTATGAACACAACAAAATTCTATTTTGCATCTCATTGTCACTAACAGGGAGGAATTGGTTGCTGGAGCAGAAATGATAAGGAAAACTACAGGAACTTGGGGGAAACTGATCACTCCATTTTGGAGTTGATGATAGATGAGGAGAGGAAATCGGGTCATAATCTGATATGTACCTTAGATTTGGGAGAAGCTGGTTTCAAAGGGTTCCAAAAACAAAGATAAGTAGGATTCCATGTTCTAACATTTTATGGGGGAAGTCATACCAGAAGAATGGAAGGTTCTCAAGAAGTCATAATGAGAAATAATCTGTTGAGGAGAAAAAGAGAAAGTTGTCTCAAGAGAGTAATGAAAATGCATGGGTCAAGTCATCAACCAACTTAGCTTTTATTTATTTTGAAACAGATTTTATTATTTTATTTTTTAAAAGTCGTCAATAAGCCTTTTAAAATAAAATAATAAAGACTTGTTTCAACATCAATACCCTGGGTTGGGGTATTAATTTAACCATCTCTGTGATTTCTTATACATGGGAAGTAATCCTGAGCTATTCTGATTGATTTTCCTATTTTTAACGAGAGACCCACCCACCCACCCTCCAAATCTGCAAGATTTGTTTGGTATTGTAGGAAGTTTCATCATATTATTTCTTGGGGAGTTAAGTTTGGGGATTCTTTCGGTTGGTGTTCTTTGGACTCTTTGATCTGTTCTTTGCCATTTGTTTCCAGAATTTCTGGGCAGTGTTCTCTTATGATTTCCTGAAGTATAGTGGGAGATTTTCCTGTTAAGTTTTCCTGTAACAGGTATAATCCTTAGATTATCTAATCACATCTAATTCTAAGTTCAGTATTCATGCTTCATAGCGCTCTCCCATATTTTTCCAATCTTCTGCTTTTTTATTTTGTTCATTTCATTTCTTTTGCCTCTGATTATTGATTTCCAATTATATAGTTCTCTTTTTCATGAAATCAACTGTTGTGGAGAGTATCTGTCATTTATTCTAAATTATCCGCTATCTTGTTAGACTTACTGATTTTTTTTCCTTTAGAGATCTAATTTCTGCTCTTATTTCTTGATCCCTTCACTTAATTATTTTATTGCTCTTCTGAATCATTATGGAGATTCCTGAAATTGTTCCATTGTCATATCTGAAACCATCATATAATTTATTTTTAATACTTTCAACTTTCCTAGAGACTTTTTTTTAAACTCAATTTCCTTTGCTGTGAATTATTTGTTTCTTATAAAGCTCTTTTTTTTAGATTGTTTGGTCCATTTTTGGTCCATTGGTATTTATCAGTCTCTTCACTATCCTTTATCTTGTGATTTTGCCATAATAAATTTTCTTAAAATCAACCCCTTCTGTACTAGATAGCTTTAAGATAGGTCCACCCATTTTGCATTTGTCACTCAACCCCTGCAACTTATTCTTGTCAGATTACCAGGGTTTGGCAACATTTATGATCCTCTATGAGTTTTGTTATAGGGAGGCTTTGAAAAGCCTTTACACCATATTTCTCAGCCCCACCTTTTGGGGCTCCATTGTCTTCTCAGTGTTGTCGTCCCCCACTTGCAAATAAAAGTCTTGAGAGTAGAAACTGTCTTACATTTCGTATTTGTATTCCAATCCTTAGCATAGAGTTTAACAAATACTGATAGCTATGGAGAGGCCTTTTGTTTTGGAAGATAAAAGGGATCATGAGTGGAACCATAGAAGAGTAGATTGGAACACTCTTTCAAGTAACAATGGCAATATTGATTTGATTGTGGTTCCAGAACTGCAAACATAGTTGTGGGTAAGGAGAAGATATGTATGCAACAGCATGATAGCTTGTAGGAAGATGGCCAGGGAGTAAAGCAAATAAATATTGCTTGACTGACATAAAACCATTCTCAGGTGCTGCCTTACAAAAAGGGGTTGGGGTGGATTTGTCCCTTGGGAAGTAATTTGATGACCATTGGGCTAGAAAAAGGCCTCCAGCATTGTGGGCAAATCCTCTATGGAGGATATATGAAAGGAAATAGATCAGAATTGCCCTGGGTCAAATGATATGGATGGTTTACATTTTGTACAGATGGAGAGGATACCACATTGATGTGATCAAGTCTCTTCTGAAATGTGGAAGTAGCAACCTCCAAAGCACTTTCAGAGTAACTGAACTAAAAAAATGGGGAGGGAGAAAATTGCTTTTGTACCTAGCTAGATGCCTTAGAGAGCAGTTTCAATGAAGAAGATCAGGTGAAACACCAACATGTTCAAAATAGGCAGCATCTGATAGGAGAGGAAGCAAAATCTACAGCTTCAAACAGCCATCCCCAAATGGCAGAAGATTATTTAGATAATTATGTAAGAGTAACTCAAGGTTCTAACCAAAGAAAGCAAATTTGACCTCATATTTATTACTGAGACATGGGATTCTGGATGGGTGCTCCTTATTTGAAAGAAACAGGATAGAAGAAGGTTTATTAGTATTGGTGACAACATTGTATCATGCCAATGCATATTTATGGGAAGAAATCCAGGAATCAGAAAGGGGAAGCATGGTGGAAATCATTTGGGTGGAGATCAATGGAGGGAGAAACAGAAGTAATTTAATTTGGATGCTATAGAACACCTGGACAGAAAGAGGAAATAGATGAGGATTTTTAGACCTGGCCCAGAGACTTGATGTAGTAGTTATGGAAGACTTGGATCATCTAGATATACACTGGAGTGCTCTCTGTCTCTCTGTGTGTCTCTCTCTGTGTCTCTGCTTCTGTCTCTCTGTCTCTGTCTCTCTCTCCTCTCTCTCCCCGCCTCTGTCTTCCAAATAGAAGCGAAGCTAATAATTTCTTGATTCCCTTTGATGAGCATTTCACCTTTCAAAAGATGAAGAACCAACAAGGGGAAATGTTATGTTGGATCTTGTTCTCACTAACAGGAAAGGACTGGTTGTTGTGGATGGGAACTTTGGTGGGAACTGGGTGCTCCTTCCTTGAGTTGATGATAGAAAAGGAGAGAAAAACAGGGCAAAGTCTGACTTTGTCCCTAGATTTTTAGAAGGCAGACTTCAAAGAGTTCAGAAGTTGCATTGGTGGCACCAAAGAACCAAAATTCTACAGAGGTAATCAGCTCAGGGTGGATGGGAAACTCTCAGTACTGAAATTCTGAAGACACAAAGGGAAACAGTTTTAACGGGGAAAGTGGGACATGCATCTGAAAAGACCAATGTGGATGCACAGGGAACTCAAGAACCTACATAGATTTACAAAAAAGGTATGAATGTAAGATGGGAACAAGGGCAACTGAGGAGGTAAAAGAGGAGGAATATAAGAGTGTGACATGGTCCTGTAGAGCATCAATATGGCTAACCCTCAAAATGAGTTGTTGTTGATGAGAGAGCTAAGGAGTACAAATAGGACAGTTTTCTCAAAGTTATATTGGGAGAAAGAAGAGGATCAAAGAGAGGAGAAGAGAGGCACTTGGTGTACATAAGATGGCAACTGACAACAGAAGGAAGGCAGAGCTACTCTATGATTTTGGTTTTGGATTTCTCTGCAAAGGAGAATGAACCTTGGCACTAGAAATGACAGAATAAAAATGGCTAACAGGGTAATCAAGTCACCTGGCTCAGGTAAACTACATCCTCAGGTACTAAAGAAAGCACAGATATGATTACTGTTCTACTTTCTGTGATTTCTGAATGAGCATGGAAAATGGGAGTGGTAACAGAACTAGAGAAAGGCAAATTTTGTTTCACTTCTCAAAAAAGGGAAGAGAATCCAATTTGCAAACTATAGGCTAGTAAACTTGACTCTAGTTCCTAGGAAATTTTAGAAAGGGTCCTTCATATGATGGTTAGTGAATATCTATCAACAGAAGCATTGATTTCAAAGAGGTAGCATTCTTCAGCAAGAAGAAATCATGCCGTCCTAGCTTCCTTTCCTTTTTTTGGAAGGGCTACTAAACTTGTAGGTCAGGTGAATACTCCAGCTATAACTTACTTAGATTTGAGCTAAGCATTCGATAAAGTGTTTCAAACTATTCTTGTGGAAAGGATGGAGAGATATGGGAGTACATTATAGTACAAATAGTTGGATATAGAATTGGTTTATATTACAAATACAAATACAGACAGATATAGAATTGGTTGGTATTACAAAATTAATTGGTATTGGATCAATGTCCATTTGGCAGGAGATTTCCAGTGGAGTACCCTAGGGATCTGTACTTGGCCCTGTGCTATTTCGTATTTAAATCAGTAACTAAGATAAAGGTGTAGATGATATGCTGATCAATTTTGCAAGTGACACAAAGTTGGGAAAGGTAACGAAAACCCTGGGTGACAGAGACAGGATCCCAAATAGTCTTATCAGGCTAAAAAAATTAGACTTGATCTATTAAGATGTAATTCAATAGAAATGAATGTAAAGTCTTTCACATAGGTTCAAAAATTAACTTCACAAAAGAGGTTTAGGGGGTCATAGTCAGAAATTTGGGTGAAAAGGATGTGGGAGTGTGGGGGTTTCATTGGAGTGCAAGCTCACTATGAATCAGCAGTGTGATATGGTAGGCAAAAAAGCAAATGCCATGTTGGGCTTCTTTAGAGGCAAAGTTCCCAGAAATACGGCAGTGATAGTCTCCCTGTACTGTTCCCTGATCAGACCACATCTGGATTTCATTCTGCACATGACAGGTTAAAAAGGACATTGATAAGCTAGAGCACATGCAGAGGAGGTCATATTGGATGATGGAGCACCTTGAATCCATGTCATGTTGGGAGAATATTAAGGTGTTGGGAATGCTTAGCCTGGAGTCCTACTAGGGGTATGACTAAATATCTGGGTTCAAATACCTGAAGGGTGGTCATGTGGGAAAGAGATTAGCCTGGTTCAGCTTGCTCTTGGTGGACAGATCCAGGACTGATGGAGTAGAAGTTGCAAAAAATGCAAATTTAAGTTTTATGTCAGAAAAAATCTTCCTAAAGGATGGGTGGCCTCAGGAAAGGATGGCTTCCCTTTCCTTGGAGATCTTCAGGCAAAGGCTGGAGGATCGCTGGTCTGATACGTTAAAATGAGCATTTTGGCTGAGCATTGAACTAGATGGCCAAGGTTCCTTCTATGTCTGAAACTGTGATTCTGTGACTAAGTAGGTAGGATGGAGTTTATTATCCCAATTTTATAGATGAAGAATCTGAGGTGTAGAGGGGCTACGATAATTGTCTTTGTATAGTCGAAGGGCAGCCTTGTTTTGCTGGGACATTACAGAGGTGGATTTGGAGCCCACTTTCTTTTTTAAATTATGCTTTTTACTTTTAGTTTACAACATTCAGTTCCATAGGTTTTTGGGTTCCAAAATTTCTCTCCCTCCCTCTCCTCCCCCCTCCCCCCAAGACGGCATGTAATCCAAAGTAGATTCTACATATACGTATACATCACACTGAACTTATTTACGTAATAGCCCACTTGTAAAGAATTATAACCAATGGAATGGAATGAATCATGAGAAAGAAGAAATGAAACCAAAAAAGAAGGAAAAAAAGAGCAAATAGTTTGCCTCAATCTGCATTCAGACTCCACAATTCTTTCTCTGGATGTGCATCGCTTTTCCATCATGAGTCTTTTGGGGCTATCTTTGAACCTTGTATTGCTGAGAGGAGTCAGGCCTATCAAAGTTAGTCCTCACAGATACTGTGTGTCTGTAAACACGTATATTGATCTCCCAGTTCTGCTCCCCTCACTCAGCATCAATTCATATACGTTATTCCAGGTTGTAATGAAGTCTTATAGCACAATAGTGTTCCATTACATTCATATACCACAATTTGTTTAGCCATTCCACAATTGTGGAATGGGACATACTTTCTAATGATAGCAACTGTCCCAAAGTGGAATGGATTGCCTCAGT
>CM053628.1:48283208-48300918 GCA_028646595.1 Phalanger gymnotis
ATGACTTTCCCCCTCCCTAGTTCTTTCTAGTGTTCTTGCATCTCTCTCCCCCACTCCTGCTGCAATCCAGTGTCATTGACCTCCCTTCTGTCCCTCCTACAAGATACTCCCACTCCCTGACTGAGCATTTCCACTGTCTTGTCCCATGAACCTGGAATTCTCTCCCTCCTCGCCTTGCCTTCCTGGCCTCCCTGGCTTCCTCTGAGTCCCAGCCACAGTCAGCTCTATATGAAGCCTTTCCCAATCCTGTATTCAGTGCTTTCCCTCTGTGATTATCTCCAGCTTACCCTGTACATATCTTCTTTGCACATAGTTGTTTATCCCTTATCTCCCATTAGACCATGAACTCCTGGAGAGCAGAGACTTTTTTGTTTTTCTTTCTATCTTGGGTTTAGCAATGTCTGGTGTATAGTAGATACTTAATAAAAGCTTGTCGATTTGCTTGTTTACTCAAGTTGTTGAGGAAATCAAGGTCCAGGGAGAGCATTGACTTACCTAAGGTCATACATAGAATCCTAGATCTCAATCAGGAAGGGCCCTCAAAGGCCTTCTAGTCTGACATCCTCATTTTACAGAGGAAGTAACTGAGGCATGCTATAGCATGGTATAGTACTTAACACTCAACTCATCTGAGCCTCCCAACAACCCCATGAATTAGACAGTACAAGACTAATAGTCCCCATTTTACAGGTGTGAAAAACAGACTCAGAGAAGAAATATGTGCAGATTTTACCTATAACGTGGCATTGTGGCCATTTATACAATTACAGAATTTGTGAGTTGGAAGGACTTTGGCAGCCATCTAGGGAATCTGTGGCCTCAAGGCAACACATGGCCTTCTAGGTCCTCAGGTGCAGCCTTTTGACTGAGTCCAAGTTTGACAGAACAAATCCTTTCACTAAGGGGATTTGTTCTGTGAAGTTTGGAATCAGTCAGAGGGACACACTTGAGGACCTAGAGGGGATTTGTTCTGTGAAGTTGGGATCCAAGTCAGAGGGCTGCACTTGAGGACCTAGAGAGGATTTGTTCTGTGAAGTTGGGATTCAAAGGGCCACACTTGAGGATCTAGAGGGTCACATGTGGCCTCAAGGCTGCAGGTTCCTCACCCCTGTACTATGCTATGAACGTAGCATAATGGCAGAAGTAGAAAGGAACCCAGAACAGGGAATGTCAGAGCTGGGAAGAACCTTAGAATGTGGAAAGGCAGAGCTGGGAGGAACCTTAGAACAGGGAGTATCAGAGCTGGGAGGGGCCTTAGAATACAGGATGTCACACCAGAAGAAAACTTAGAAGAACAGAGAAGGTCAGAGCAGGGAGGGACTTTAGAACAAAAAATGTCAGAATGAGGAGAGGCCTTAGAACCCAGAATATGAGAAGGAACTTAAAGGAAGGATGGGCTGTGATAACTAGAGCTTCACTCATACTCCTCTGCCTCCTTTAGTGAGCCCACCTCCATAAAAGGGGCAAATGGTTTCCAGAATTTCAGGAAAATCTAGCTATTTCTCTTCTTGTTCTGTGTTCTGGGCACAAGCAATCTAAACTCTGATCTCCAGAATTTCTATCTTTCTATGAGCAAAATCAACAGCAAGGGCCTTCCCTGAACAAAAAATCATTTTCAAATACAATGGCTATTTTTGGCAATTCCACTAACTCCCAGACCTGGGACCTCTTTATTCCTGTCTCTAGTGAGTAAACAGCTCTCGGGTCTCCCCCTTGACTATAAATGCTTGTCTTTTCCTCTGTCATAGATCTTGGGGGTCATGGATAGGATCATTGATTTAGTGCTGCTGAAAGGAACTTTAGAGGCCAGTGTATCCAACCTCCTCATTTTACAGATGACAAAACTGAGGCCAATGAGGTTAAGGGACTTATCCAGGGTCACACAGCTAGTAAGTGCTGAAATGAGATTTGAACACATCTTCCTAATTCTAACTCCAGTGTTCTATATTTAGTACTCTGTACAGGCTCTAGATGGCAGCTAGGTGGTGCAGAGCACCAGGCCTGCAGTCAAGAAGACTCATTTTCCTGAGTTCAAATCTGAACTCAGACACTTACCAGCTATGTGACCCTGAGCAAGTCACTTCACCCAATTTTCCCCAGTTTCCTCATCTGTAAAATGAGCTGGAGAAGGAGACGGCAAACCTCTCCAGTATCTCTGCCAAGAAAACCCCTAATGGAGTCATGAAGAGCTGGACACAACTGAAATGACTGAACAACAGCAACAGCCGCTGGAACAAAGTAGGAATTTCACAGTTTGAAAAAAAAAAAACCAAAGGAAATCTAGCATGATTCATCCCTGACCAAAGGTCATCTAACTATTGTCTGAAGTCCTTTAGGGAAGGAGAAAGGACCACCTCCCAAGGCAGTCCAGTACTCTTTAGATATGGTGAATTGCCCAAATGCTTTCTTCACATCAAGCCCAAATTTGCCTCACTGTAACAGCATTCTTTTGTTCCTGGTTCTGCCGTCTGAGGCCAAGTAAAACAAATTCCTCTTCCACTTGACAGCCCCTCAAATAGGTGAAGGCAATGAACATGCCCTGCTTAAGTCTTCTCTCCTTTAAACATCTTCTGTTCCTTCAAACAATACTCAAAGGGCAAGAAGAAGTCTCTTCACAAGCCTGATTGACTTCTAGATACTGTTTCACTCGCCGATGTCCTTCTTAAATCACGGAGAACAAAATGGAACCTAATATACCAGGAGGGCTCCAAACAGAGCAAAGCACAGTGGGACCACTGCCTACTTATTTCTGAAGACTTTGCCTCTCCACACAACCTGAGATTACATTCGGTTTCTTATCTGTCATATCGCACCATCGACTCATATAGAACTTGTAGTCCCCTAATACCCCCATATCTTTTTTTACCCAAACTGCTCTCTCAACATTCTTCCCCCTTCCTGTACTTGTAAAGTAGATTTTTTTGTACCCAAGTGTAAGAATTTCCATTTATACTCATTGGATTTCATCTTTTTTATTTGTCCCAATGGCCTAAACTACTGAGATCTTTTTGAATCCAGAGTCTGTCATCCAATGTTATGTACCCTTGCTGGCTGAAAATTTGATAAGGATGTCATATACTTTTATCCAAGTCAATGATTAAAATTAAATTAAGTAGTACAAGGTTAAGTACAGATCCCTGGGGAACTACATTAGTGACTTCCTTCTAAGTCAACATTGGATCATTAATGGTTGCTTTTTGGGTCTAGCCATTTGACCAATTTCAAATCCACATAATCATATTAGTTCACATCTCTCCATCCTTTATATACACATACATACACACGCACAAACACATACATAAACATATATCCTTTCACACAAATAACATGAGAACATTGACCAAATGCTTTGCTAAAATCTAGGTCAGCTCTATCTGTTACAGGAGCAGGATATATCACTGTGTGACCTTGGTCATCCCACTTCCTCCCTGTAGATCTCTCTTTCCCCATCTGTAAAATACCTCAAGAAGTCTCTTCAAGGATATCATTGGTGGTCTCCTGTTGTGGAGGAATGGGAGTGTTGGTGAGGGAAAAGTTGATAAGGTATCATGATGTGTGGTAGAAATATTTTCCTCACCACAACGGAGCATGGGGGCACCAAAGGATAGCTCACCATCAAGTCAGAGAAAGGCAGCCTGATACAATATGCTTGACCTGGAGCATGGAGATCTGAGTTTAGTTCCAGGCTCCACTCTTTCCTACGTATATGACCTTAGGCAAATCACTGCCCCCCTCTTGGCCTCAGTTTCCTCATTTGTAAAATACTTTCACTCTAGCTCAGAAGTTTGTTTTGAAGAAAACATATGGTAAACCTTAAGATGCAATTTCAATCAATCTGTGTATCGGCAAGCATGTATTGAGCACTTTCTGTACAGCAAGAAAGGTGCTGAGGTCTAGGAACAGATTTTGTAATGATCTTCTTTGTTATCCTTGAAGACAGTGACATTGTTTTCCAGGCATCAGGGAAATAATAGCTTGTATTTACACAATGCTTTATGTTTTACAAAGCATTTTCATATATTGTGATCATTCCAACAACCCTGTAATAAAGGTGCTACGTATAAGTGTATATATAGATATATATGTATGTATGTATATGTATGCATATATATGTATGTATGTATGCATGTATGTATGTATGTATGTATGTATGTTGCTATACGGATGGGGAATGGATGAGGAAATTCAGACTGGTGAGGCTTCATGATTTACCCAGGGTCACACTGCTAGTGAATGTCAGAGACAAGATTGGAATTTAAGACTTACTGATTCCATGTCCATTACATAGCACTGCAAAACTTCCCAGGATGTTCAGAGATGGAGGATGCTCTAGGGAAGGGCAGAGGACAACATGTGAGCTCCCTATGTTTTGGACCCCAGGGTGTACTGGAGCTGCTGAGGTCTCCCTTTTATCTCCTATGAGTTGAAACGTGCATAGAGCCCTGGGATCTACCAAAACCACAGGTTCAATTCCAGGCAGGTCTGGGGCTGGCCCCAGTATCCCTCACTATCCCCCAAGAGGGCTCAACAAAGGTCCTTCTTCTTCCTCTCCGCTGGGCCTTTCTCTGGCTGATAAACTCTGTACTCCTTGACAGGGGATAGTGACCCCCAGTTAGTGAAGATTATTCCGAAAATCATGACAGAAAATGTGACAGGGGAGATAAAGAGCAAGAAAGAGAAGAAAAAGGAATCACGCACCTCTACTAATGCTATGCTTACTAATAATGGATTGCCACCTTTAAAAGCATTGCGTTAGTACACTCTATGTTCTCAACACATTTGGCTCATTTAAAACACACAAGACATGCAAGACACACATCCCTTCCACGGTGTGTTAATCCATTCACTAGTCTACCCCATACCCCTCATTACTATGACATTCCCTGTTTGGGAATATAAGGATAAGTTTACAAATATCCCGGTTAGGCATCAGTCCTTTATACTAGTTGCTGAAACCAGTTCTGGTAAAACAACAAATTCCCCAATTGGTATGTTGAATCCACTCACTCCTTACTAGGAGCAAGGGGTAGCTGGCACACAGGCCAGGAGAGTTGCTGCGTTGAGTTGTGGCTCAGATGTAGATGTAATGTCAGGCCAGCAAGTTAGGTACTCCATTAGATGTGAAGACTGCATTAGTGTAAAAACTATCCTCAAATATCTGACAAATGGAATGTTACTTGGAGAAGCTATGAATCATCCCCTTCTAGGATGTGATGGCGTTATAATCCTTGATGAAGCTGATGAAAAGACTTTGGTCAGAGATATTCTACTGGGAGTTCTGAAAGAAGAGGTAAGGTAAAGATCAGACTTAAAAGTCATTGTTATGAATGCTACTTTAGATGCAAGGAAGTTTCAGATTTACTTCGATAATTGTCACCTTTTCGCTATCCCTGGCCCATTTTGATCCATATTGGCCCATATATACCACATAGAGATTTTTTTATACTCTAGAACCAAAGAGAGATTACCTCAAAGCAGCGATTCAAATGACAACACAAATTCACATGTGTGAAGAAAAGGAAAGAGATCTTCTTTTTCTTACCGGCCAAGAGGAACTTGATGAAACCTGTGAGAGAATAAAATGAGAAATTGCTCATTTAGGTCTGGAAGCTGGTTATATTAGAATCATTTCTCTGTATTCCACACTTCCCCCTCAACAACAACAAAATGTTTGAACCTCTCCCTCCAGAAAACCAAAATGGAAAGATAAGAAGAGAGGTAGTCCTGCCTACCAATATTGCAGAGACATCTCTAACAATAGATGGTGTTGTGTTTGTCATTGACCCTGGATTTGCAAAACAAAAGGTATATAATCCTCAAATCAGAGTGGAGTCTCTTTTGGTGACAGCAATCAGCAAAGGTCCTGCCCAGCAAATAGCTGGTCCAGCTATTTATATCAGCCCTGGAAAATGTTTCAGACTTTATACAGAGAAAGCCTATAAAACTGAAATGCAGAAGAATACTTAGCCTGAAATTTTGAGGTCTAATTTGGGTTAAGTGGTGTTACAGCTGAAAAAAGATGACTTGGATTTTATGGATCCACCAGCTCCCGATGAGCTTTTGAATTATCGAGCTGCTTTAAAAAATGATGGAGACTTGACTGAACTGGGATGCGTGATGGCAGAATTTCCATTGGATCCACAGCTCAATAAAATGATCATTGCAAGTTGTGACTACAGCCATTCCAATGAGGTCCTTTCGATTACTGCTATGTCCACAGTGTTTTATTCACTCCCACAGAGGCCAAGAAGGTAGCAGATGAAGCCCAGATGAGGTTTGCCCACAGAGTTGAAGATCATTTGACACTACTGAACGTTTACCACACTTTTAAACAAAATCATGAGTCGGTTCACCACTGTTATGACAGCTTCATTAACTCAGGTCCCTGATGTCTGCAGACAATGTACACAAGCAGCTGCCATGAATCATGGGCAGATTTAATTTGGCTTGCAGAAGTACAGACTTCACGAACAGAGACTACTACAGTAACATAAGAAATGCTTAGGTAACTGGGATTTTTTTGCAGGTGGTGCATTTAGAATGAACAGGACATTACTTAACTATAAAGGATGACCGAGGGGTACAGTTGCATCCTTCAAGTGTTCTGGACCACAAGCCAGAATGGACGCTTTACAATAAATTTGTCTTTATGACAAAGAATTATTCTCGGACGTGTAGAGATATCAAACCAGAATAGTTAGCAGAAATTGCCCCTCCGTGTTATGGTATGAGAGATCTCCCACGGCATGAAGCAAAGAGCCAGTTGGAGCACATCGTTGCCAATCTTTTCCTTCAAGGAATATTCACACTACTGAATAGAGTGTTTTCAACTGAAGTCATTCAGAGGATAGCTCTAAAAGATGAATGAAGTAAAAGTTCAAGTTGTGCTCTTCATGTTAGTTCAATAATGGCCTTTATTTGAAAGTGTTTTAATTTTTCTTTACAATAAATATTCTATTCTTATTTCATACATTAAATATTTATGCCTCCCTTTTGTGTTGACACTGTAACTCATACAGGAAGAATCAATCGATATTTTGTAGTTTATTGAAAATTGTTCTAGGCAGGCATAGCCAAGGGGGCAGAATAAAGGCAAAGACTTGCTTGAGCTCTCCCACAAATGCCTCCAAATTCCTTTAAATAATGACTCTAAACTAATTCTAGAGCAGCAGAACCCACAAAAAGATGGAGTGAAACAATTTTCCAGACCAAGACCACTTAGAAGGTCAACAGGAAAGGTCCGTCACACTAGGGTAAGAGAGGAGCGTAATCTAGAGTAGGCCCAAGCCCCGGCAAAATAGGAGCAGGCTTCAGGGTGACTGAATCAGTGGTAGCAGTGGTGGTTTGCAGTCCTCTCAGCCCACAGCCCCAAGATAACTCGGAACATAAGCAGGAAAGGTCTGTCACACCAGGCTGAGAGTGGAGCACAGGCCACGTCTGCACGGCCCTGGCCCCAGAAACCGGGAGCATGTGTTGGGAGCCACTGGATCAGTGGTGGCTGCTTCTGGAGCTCTCAGGATGGAAAGGGAGTCAAACGACCACTCAGAAGGAGATTACAGGGGCCTCTTTGCTGGTACCGGGGCAGGACTCTGTTGCTTTGTCCGTACTTGGATCTGGGTTGCTGTGCTGGGTGTCGGTCCCAGGATAAAGAGGAGCACTAGCACACCATAGTTCGTGGCTGCAGTGGAACAGGAACCCTCATCACAGATCCAGGGTAGAAAAGAGTGCTTTTGGTCACTCGCAGACCAGAGCACAGGTGAGGAAAGGAATAAGCACCTCTGCTTAGATCACACCACCTTGGGAGAATGGAAAACTTATAGGTCCCTAGAAGTATCTCTGAAAACAACTGCAGAAAACCCTTGAACCTTGGGACAGTGTGCTCTCTACACTGGAAGCAGAGCTCCACTTTAACTAAGAGTTAAAAGTAAAGAAATAGGCTGGGAATATAAGCAAAGAACAGAAAAAAATTCTAACCATAGAAACTTACTATGCTGACAAGGAAGATCAAAACACACTCAGAAGAAAACAACAAAGTCAAAGCTCCTACATCCAAAGCTTCCAAGAGAAATAGGAATTGGTTTCAGGCCGTGGAACAGCTCAAAAGGATTTTGAAAAACAAGTAAGAGAAGTAGGGGAAAATTTGGGAAGAGAAACGAGAGTGATACAAGAAAATCATGAAAAAAGAGCCAACAGTTAGATAAAGGAGACACAAAAAATACTGAAGAAAACAACATCTTAAAAACAGACTAGCCCAAATGGTAAAAAAAAAAAGGCACAAAAAACCAATGAGGAGAAGATTGTCTTAAAAAGCAGCATTGGCCAAATGGAAAAGGAGGTACAAAAGCTCATCGAAGAAAATAATTCCTTAAAAACTAGAATTGAGCAAATGGAAGCCAATGAACTTATGAAAAATCAAGATACAATAAAAGAAAACCAAAAGAATAAAAAAATAGAAGACAATGTAAAATATTTCATGGGAAAAACAATTGACCTGGAAATTAGATCCAGGAGAGATAACTACAAAATTATTGGACTACCTGAAAGCCACAATCAAAAAAGAGCCTAGACATCATCTTTCAAGAAATAATCAAGGAAAATTGCCTTGATATTCTAGAAGCAGAAGGTAAACTAGAAATTGAAAGAATATCCTGCAAGAGATCCCGAAATGAAAACTCCCAAGAACATTAAAGCCGATTTCCAGATCTCCCAGAACAAGGAGAAAATATTGTAAGCAGCCAGAAAGATACTAGTCAAGTATCATGGAGTCACAGTCAGGATAACACAAGATTTAGCTGCTTCTACATTAAAGGATCAGAGGGCTTGGAATATGATATTCTGGAGGGCAACAGAACCAGGATTACAACCAAGAATCACCTACCCAGTAAAACTGAATATAATCCTTCAGGGGAAAAATTGGACATTCAATGAAATAGAGGACTTTCAAGTATTCTTGATGAAAAGACCAGCACTGAATAGAAAATTCGATTTTCAAATACAAGACTCAAGAGAAGCATAAAAAGGTAAACAGAGAAGCAGCCGGGGGGTGCAGTGAGTAGAGCACCATGTCTGGAGTCAGGAGGACCTGAGTTCAAATCTAGCCTCAGACATTTGACACATTTACTAGCTGTGTGACCTTGGACAAGTCATTTAACCCCAAGTGCCCTGCCTTCCCCCCCTCCAAAAAAAAGGTAAACAGGAGAGGGAAATCATAAGAGACTTAATAATGTTAATCTGTTTACATTCCTACATGGGAAGATAATATTTGTAACTCATAAGAACTTTCTAATTATTAGGGCAGATAGGAGTATATAAATAGATAGAGATGACAGGTATGAGTTGAATGTGAAGGGATGATATCTAAAAAAGTAAAATTAAGGGGTGAGAGAGGAGGAAAGGAAAGGGAGAGGTACAATGGGGTAAATTATCTCACATAATAGAGGCAAGAAAAAGGTTTTACAGTGGAGGGGAAGGGGAAGAGGAGAGGGGGAGTGACTGAATCTTACTCTCATCAGAATTGGCTCAAAGAAGGACATACACACATAATTGTGTATTAGAACTCTATCTTACCCTACAGGAAAGTAGGAGGGAAAGGGGATAAAGTAAGGGGGTGATATAAGGGAGGGCAGATAGGAGGAAGGTATAGTCAGAAGCAAAACACTTTTGAGGAGGGACAGGGTGAATGGAGAGAGACGATAGAATAAATGGGGAAAATAGGATGGAGGGAAATACAGTTAGCAATAGTAACTGTGAAAAAAATTTTGAAGCAAGTTTCTCTGATAAAGGTCTCATTTCTCAAACATATAGAGAACTGAGTCAAATTTATAAAAGTAAGGGCCATTCCCCAATTGATAAATAATCAAAATATATGAATAGTTTTCAGATGAAGTAATCAAAACTATCTTTATCATATGAAAAATGCTCTAATTCACTATTGATTGGAGAAATGCAGATTAAAACAATTCTGAGATACTGCCTCATATCTATTAGATTGGCTAATAGAACAGAAAAGAAAAAATGATAAATGGTGGAGGCGATGTGGGAAAAAAGGGGTGCATTAATGCATTGTTGGTAGAGTTGTGGACTGATTCAACCATTCTGTAGAGCAGTTTTAACTATGCTTAAAGGGCTATAAAACCATGCGTACCCTTTGACCTAGTAAAACCACTTTTAGGTCTGTATCCCAAAAGAGATAAAAACAAAAAGGAAAAGGACTTATATATACAAAAGTATTTATAGCAGCTCTTTTCTTATGGCAAAGAATTGGAAATTGAGGGGATGCCCATCATTTGGAGAACAGCTGAATATGTGATTGTGATGGAATACTGTTGTGCTATGGGAAATGAGTGGGATGCTCTCAGAAAAGCCTGAAAAGACTTACAGAAGCTGATGTGAAGTGAAATATGCTGTGTACAAAATAACAGCAATATTGTTAGACGATCAGCTGTGAATGATTTAGCTTCTTAGCTAATCAGAGTTGTCTTCAACTCTGAAGGTCTTATGATGAAAAATGCTCTCCAACCCAAGGAAGAACTGATGGTGTCTGAATACAGATAGAAGCAGACTTTTTTTTATACTTTCTTTGTTTTTCTCAAGGGCTTTTTTTGTCCATGTTTTCTTTCACAACATGACTAATGTGGAAATATGTTTAACATGATTATACATGTACAATCTATATCGGATTTCTTGCTGTCTTGGGGAGGGGTAAAATGAGGGAGGGAAGGAGGAATAAAAATGTGGAGCTCAAAATCTTATGCAAAAGGAATGATCTTTACATGTAATTGGAAAAAACAATACCATTTACATAAAATATTAAAATGCTTCTAAAATGTGATTATCAGCCATGGTATTCATGATTGTTGTAATTGTTGACATTTCTTTTAGAAGTTGTGAAATGTCACCACTTATGCTTATGCAAACACAATTCTTAGTCTCAGTACAGAGGCAATGACTTCAATAAAGTTTATTTATACTAAAAAAAATCCTTCGATTTGACCTTTCCTAGCTCTTTGACTACAGGCAAGTTGCTGTGCCTCTCTGGGCTTCGTCTGTCAAATGAGGATAATAGATATTACTTCCCTTTCTTACTCACAGTTACTCTGTAACTTTAAAGCAGGAATGGGAGCTAGGTTTATCATGAGGTCCCAGAATTCTCCCTAGATCTCTTCATTTCAAGCCACAGTCTTTTTCTTGGGAGCCAGCCTTCCTCTACCCCCTCCCCCTTTCTGCCTCTTCCTTCCAATGGGAACAGAATTTGATGATTTATTAACACCTACAGGAAAGACCAGCCTTCTGATCCTTGGAGGATGCTACTTTGTGGACGGTCGTTTGTTTTTAGTGTCTGGCTGCCTCAGGAAGAGGAGGGCATCCACGGAGAAAGGTCAGTATGTAGCAGCCCTTGGCTGTGGTTTAATGAGATGATTACCTTGTGTTATTTAAATAGTGTTGGCTTATTCAAAAGCATAGACAGTTTCTTGCCTTTCTATTCTGTTTGTATACAGCTTGTTTTGGAATAGGGCATAACAAAAAATACAGAGGCTGACAGAATTATATTTAATGGTATTTTCCCATCGAGAAACAAGCAGGCCTCCACAACTGATTGATAATGTGACCTTGAAGAAATGATTTCAACAAGACTAGGACTAGTCCCCAGGTTGGAATGAAGTGAGGCTTTCCCAAGCCCTTCCCCCACTTTCCATGTTCCCATATCCCTCTTCTTCAGCAGCATAGATGGAAGGGATCTTAAAGACTATTGAGCTCAAATTAGTCTGAAACAGACTCATAGGACTGAAGATATACAACTAGGAAACTGAGGCCCACAGAGGTTAAGTGACTTGTTGATAGGATCCCAAATGTAGAGTTAGAAGAAACCTCAGAGGTCACTGAGGAGGTTTAACAGGTGAAGAAACTGAGGCTTATGGAAGAAAAGTGATTTGTCCAAAGTCACAATAAGATCCTAGATTTTAAGCTGGAAGGAGGCTCAGAGGCCAGCTAGGCCACCTTTCTCATTTTATAGAGGAGAAAACAGGTTCGTGGAAGTTCTCATATTGGTAGTAGTAAGTGGCAGAACCAGGATTCAAACACAGGTCCTCTGACTTCAAATGGTCTCAAGTTCCTAGATTTGGATGTAAGGGATTTCAGAGCCTAAATAGTCCAACTCCCTCATTTTACAGATGAGGAAACTGAGGCAGAGGAAGGGACATGTCAAAGGTCACAAAGCAACAGAGGTGGATTTGAATCTTGGTCCTTTGACCCGCAATCATCCAATACTCCTTCCAGCTTCTACTCTTTTCATTGTACTATGTAGAAATGGGGACTTCAACCATGGGTGGGACTGGAGATGGGCAGGAAAGTGTAGGAATAGGCTCAAACTCCGTCTGGGGATAAATACCACAAGGTTGTGATCCAAAGGGAGGCTTGACGCTGGAGAATTGGGGCCTCAGTGATCTCTGAAAGATTCAACAACAGGAGTCAAAGGCCATGAAGTGTAGATCTTGGGTCTCTGAGGAAAATGGGGCAAGACTGGGACAATCTAAAAGCAGGCCTAAAAATCTAAGGTCAGGAAGGATGATGGTGATGGCCATGCCTCGCATCTTGGCCAACTCCTTTCTTTTCTGTCTATCCTTTTAAAAAATAGTATTTATCAACACCTTCTGTCTGAACATCCAGATCATTTTCTGGATAAGTACTCCTTCTCTCCTAGCCTTTCAGACTTTCAGCCCTCACTTGTAACAAAATAAAACAGGCAAAAGCCATTAGATAGGGAGGCAAATCTGGCAGTGTATGCAACATTTCACACATGCAGTTCACTACTTCTGAACTGTAAGAAGAAAGGGGGGTGTTATCATCTGGTCTCTGGGAGCAAGATCAGCCACTATATTTACTCGTAGTTCTCCCTTCTTTTTCGTGTTAGTTTATTATTTACATCATTTGCTGTATACACACACACGATATATATCAAGTTTTTTTTACTTCTGCTTTCTTTACTACACATTAGTTCATCTACGTTTTCCTGAAGTTCTCGCACTTCCTCATAACAATCTTTCCTTACATTCCATTAAACTCATACCTCATTTTTGCTTAGCCATCACACAAGCAATAGTCACTTACTTTGTTTCCAATTTTTTGCTATCGTAAAATTGCGGTTATGAATACAGTTATCTCTCCCACATGATGGGGATCAGGGGAAAGGTGCCCCCTGTGATCTGGAAAATCTGTGTAAAATTTTTTGGGCTTCCTTCCACACCAGAGAAGAAGTCTGAATTATTATGATAATAAAAGATGAAATAAGTTGATATTTTACAATACTATACATATATCTTATACATTTCTGAGTTTCTAAACTTTTTCTTTGTCATCTGCTGGCCTTCACATGTGTTGTCTGCAGCTTTGGCAAAACTCCTAAAAATTCCCATTTAATTTCTGACCCATTTCATGCTGACCCATGATATATTAAAACTGTGATAGGGAAAGTCGCAATGTGGAAGAGATAACTATCTCTTAGCAGGATTGTAATTGACAAATACAGAAAGAGGAGCAACAAGTTCTGGTGTGTCTTAGTCAAGCCATGGGAGAGCAGAAGAGCCCCACCAGGCTGAAACCATCCTCTGATGAGGAACATGGGGATCGTAGCATCTTCATGTTCTGGAATATCATTAGGTTTTGAAATGCACGATCTATGAAATGAAGAAGGGCCATCTCCACTGGGAAACATTAAACTGTCAAATGATTATTTCATTTGAACCTCATAACAGCCATGGCAAGTAGGTGAGATTATTATCCCCATTTTACAGTTCAGGAAACTGAGGCAGACAGAGGTTAAGTGATTTGTCCAGAGTCACACAGCTAGTGTCTAACTGTTGTTGTTTCCATATCTTTTGACTAATCTATTGGAGGATAGTACTTCCTCTTTTATACACTTATGTCAACACCCAGCATGTCTTGGAAATCCGTAATAAACATTAACTAGTTGGTTGCACAGCAAGTTAACCAGTAGTTTATGACCCCCACACATCAAAGAAAGATTTAAAAAAAGACAAAATGGAAAAGTGGGGGGCAAAGGAAAAGAAAACAACTGGCAAAAAGAACAAATATAAGAAAACCCAGACAACTATTGAAAAATGTGGTTCATTATTACAGATGTTAAGGAGAAAACTAAGTCACCAGGAACAGTATCTGGTGTTGCTTCTGCAGATCAACAGTCAGAATGCTTCTATTAATTTTGATAATACTGAGAGTGGAATGTCCAGGTCATCTTTGCCCAGAGGCAACGCCTTATCATTAAATGGAAAATCTCATTTCCTTTTTCTTTTTTTTCAGTTCCTTTAGTCATATTTCTCTGCTAACATGCAAATACAAAGATTTTGCCAAGACATACCACATTTTCTTTCATGCACAGTCTGCACCATGAGCTTTCCATAAAATATAAGTGTATTAGTGATTAATAACGTCATTGCAACCTACACTGAATACATTTCTGGAATTAACATTTTAATCTTCAAAGTTAAAAGTGCCATGAAAATCTGGTAGAGCATTCATTATGCATTGTTACTGATAACCTTTTCCACCTTTAGGGAATCCCAATACAATACCTCTCTTTTGCCCTATACTTCCTTCGAAATGTCTTAAAATTTTTCCCTCATACTTCAACATTTTTTCTCCAGAGCTAAGATCACTTCCTAGCTCCAACAAAAGTCTATATTAGCATATGTATCTTCCCATAGCCCCTCAAACACTGAGATGAGATTCATATCAATAGATATGAGATAGATATATAGATATAGATCGATATAGATATGATATATGCTATATATATGTATATATAAAATCTATGAATCCATGGATATCCAAAAATATCCATCTTTTATCATCTAAACCAATTTTATGGGCATAAATTGAAACCTCAGAGTTGTTTTGATTTGCAATCATTTTATCATGAGCAATTTAGATATTTTGCATGTGGTTAATGATAGTTTGCGTTTTTTGCTGCCATTGCTGTTTCATATCCTTTGACTAATCTATTGGAGGATAGTACTTCCTCTTTTATATACTTGTGTCAATACCCAATATATCTTGAAAATCAGTAAGTTATCAATTATATTTTCCCCACTATACATGATTTTCTTATTCTGACAAGATTTTTTATTGTTGCAAAATACTTTAATTTTATATGTTCAAAAACATGTATCTTACCTCTTTTATCCCTCATTGCATGAGGAATTCTCCCCCTAGCCAAAGATTTGAAAGATACTTTCTTCTATTTGCTGTTTCCAAGGAACAAATGGTGTATCCGTTTATGTTTAATTTTAGCATTCATTGGAAGTTTATTGTAGTATGTGGTATAAATGCTAATCTAAACACATTTTCCACCAAATCGCTGTGCATTTTTCCAAGTAGTTCATATTGAATAGAGAGTAATTTGTCTACTTGCTTGTATTCTAAGTTTATTAAATACTGGACTACCATATTCATTTGCTTTTGGGTTGTACTTACATAGCCAGTTTTATTGTCCAACCAGTATCAAATGTATCACTGTTTTAACCAGCATCAAATCATGTTGAATAATAATTAATAATAGCTAACATTTATATTGCATTTACTCTGTGCCAGGCACTGTGCTAAGCACTTAATAATGATTATCTCATTTGAGCCTCATAACAACCATGGCAAGTAAGCACTATAATATAAACCCCATTTTTCAGTTTAGGAAACTGAGGCAGACAGAGGTTAAGTGATTTGCCCAGAGTCACACATGTAGTGCCTAAGACTGGATAATGAACTCAGGCCTTCCTTACTCTAGGTCTGGCACTCTATCTACTGTGTCACCTAGCTGCCCCTACAACAAAGAAAACTGCTTTGTTGAATAATTTGAAAGCTGGTCACGTTGGCTTAATATAGTACAGTGGAATGAGCACTGTCTCTGTAGTGAAAGGACCTGGGTTTAGATTTTGCATCCGTTGCTTACTACCTGTCTAATCTTGGAGAAATCATTTGATCTCCGAAGGCCTCAGTTTTCTCATATGTAAAATAAGGGAGATGGACTAGATGGGACTTCTGAGGGCTCATCAAGCTCTGAAGACATGATCCCTTAAAATTCATGATTTTTTGTTTACCTAAATAAATTTTGCTATTATTTTTCTACATGTCCCTGTATCTTATGTTTTGTCTCCTTTTTTTTCCTTTTGTAATTCATTCTTTCTGAAACTATCCTACCTCTCAAGCCTTCCTGCTAAACCTCCCTGTCTCAACCTAGGCCCCTATTTACTTAATTTTCTTTTTTTTACCTACAGGCTATTGCTAGATGCAAAAAATAAAATCTTATTTTGTAAAGGAGTACAAGTGTTGAGATGTCACTGTAGGCTCACTGAAAGCATCTCGGGACAACTCCAATAGAAACCAAGATCGCAGAGACTCTATGTACTTCATCCCATTTCCCATATTAGGACTCTATGTTCTTAATGCTTTTCATTCCATATACTTTGTCAATTTTGAGTATTTCATATAGTGACATCAATTCAAAGCATTGGTCTTAAATTTTCACGTGTCATTATTATATCTGGGCAGCTATGGTCAATAGTTCTATCTGTAATGATACTCTAATTCCAAAATAACTTATTTGTCAAATTCCCAAAGATATTTTTGGCTACATATCAGTAGTATGAGGACTTGTGACCTGTTAGTTTTTAAAGGATAATGAGCTTCTGGTGTTTGATTCTAGCCATCTGATCATGCCTTTCTAGCTCTCCTGGAGAGAAAAAAAATTATAACCTTCTATTTGATGGTGCACAGTTTCTATTGGGTATAATCTGCATTGATCAATATGTCCAGGCTCCTGTAATTTCTCATGGCAATGACTCATTCTAGAATCTCTATCATAAACTCACCAGATTCTATTAACAAATGTGCACAATTAGGCCATTTGTCTGATGCTTCTTCATTGACATATTTTTGATTGAGTTCGTGTGGGTGTCATGATTCTTGGTTCTTAGCCCATAGATAGAGCAAAGGCTCTACTTATGAAGGAAAAAAACAAAAACAAAATACTTTCAGTTATGTTCAACAAATCCAGTAGCATATAGGGGAGGGGGAAGAAAACAAGCATTTATTAAGTGCCTGCCGTATGCCAGACACTGTACCAAACACTTTCCAAATATTATCTCTTTTCTTTCTCATATCAGCCTTGGGAGGTAGATGGTATTGTTATTTCTACTTTGTAGTTGAGGAAGCTGAGGCATACAGAGATTAAGTGACTTTCTCAGGATCACATAGTTACACTTATGTGTCTAAGGCTGAATTGGAACTCAGATCTTTCTCATTCCACATCCCACACTTTATCCACTACGCCACCTAGGTGCCACTGTGTATAGCCTTTCTTTTGTGAAGTGAGGACTGGTTGTTCCCAAATATTTCTTTAAATATACTTCGTTATTGTGCACTCTGAGTACATCTGATCCATCTTCTTCTTCCTTTTCGATGAGGAAGTAGTAGTATCTATATAGCTGCCTTGAGGAGATGAGCCAGGTTCCATTAACATTGTATGGGTGATGTTGTTCACCTTAGTATGTAAAGACTGGCATTGAGGCGGAGCCAAGATGGCGGCTGGGAAGCAGTGACTGGCGTGAGCTCCCCACCAAGTTCCTCCAAAAACCTATAAAACAATGGCTCTGAACCAATTTTAGAGCTGCAGAACCCACAAAGTGGCAGAGGGAAGCAG
>CM053628.1:48301418-48320257 GCA_028646595.1 Phalanger gymnotis
GAAAATTTGTAATTCAAACGCCTGTGAAAATCAATGCTGAAAACCAAACATGTCAAAAATAAATTAAAAAAAAAAGAAAAAAGAAAAAAAAAGACTGGCATTGAGCAGGTGTTCATTGGTTTAAAAGTTTGATTTTAGGATGCCACTCAATTTCAATATGAAAAGCATCGTATTTTCCCAGACAGCCTTAGGGTTGCTGTATCTTGCTGGAGAAGACTAAGATATTTGTAAGTTTTACCTTTGTTCACTGGTTTAAATTGACCTCTAAGCTTGAGCTAAAAACCTTCAGGGTCCATTCTTCCTTGGTGTGCATTAAGGATTTTGCCCTTCTTGAGTCCAAATTATGTTTTTATATCATTGGAGAAAGTTTCTCTGAAGTAAGGAAGTTCTTTAATGTGCTTTCCAGGGGCCTCATATCACTTGATGCTACAAACGTATGTGAAATGATTAAGATGATGTTTTGATATGACTCTCTCTTTTACTTATATCATATTCAGTTCTATTAAGTAGTGGCAATAATATATTTAAGACTAGACAGAACCATACTAGGCTTAAACTTTCTCCCTGAAAAATGCTGCATTTTATATTCGTTGTTCAGTCATTTCAGTAGTTTGAGTTGTGTTTGACTCCTCAAGATGCCATTTGTGGTTTTCTTGGCAATGATACTGGAGTGGTTTGCCATTTCCTTCTCCAGCTCATTTTATACATGAGGAAACTGAGGCACAGAGTGTTAAATGACTTGCCCAAAGTCACACAGCTAGTAAATGTCTGAAACTAGATTTAAACTCAGGTTGCTGACTCCAGGACAGAGGCTCTACTCATTCTGCCACCTAGCTGACATCTTGACACTACTGGGTTGATTTCAATAAATGACATTTTTCCAGGAGGACAGCAAATACTCGAGTGGTCTTACTATGCTTGGGTCTATTTATAAAAGATGTCTCAAAAGTCCTAGTTCAGTTGTCCTCTTCAGTAGACTTTCAGGGTGCCCTGGATATTTACATTACGTGACTAAGCTGTGAGTGTTGAGGTGACTCCAAGGCATTGCAATAATCAATAATTCAAGTAAATGTTACGGTGCTTTTCATCAAACAAGATCAAGAGATAATGAGTTACTCTTTACATTGTGGCACATCCTTTCTGCCCCTCCTCCATTCTTGCCAGTCTTTCTATATTTTATTTCCTTCCACACATTCCAGTTGCTTCTCAATTATTTCATCTCCCTTGGCTTTGCACTGGCTGTCGGCTATGCCTGGGACACTCTCCCTCCTGGCCTCTAACTACAAGCTTCATTTTGCTTCCTTTGACACTCAGCTCAAACCTCACCTTCTTCAGGAGGCCCTTGCCAATCCCTCCAGGTGCCTTTCCCTCTCAGATTGCCTTCCATTTACTCTATTATCCTCTGTGTTCTAATTCCTTCTATCCATTCCCTTTCCATCTCTTCTGTATGCACGTAGCTATTTACATGTTGTTTCCCCTGTGAGAATGGAAACTTCTTGTGGGCAGGGGCTGCTTTTGCCTTTGTGTCCCTAGTGCTCGTCACAGTGCCTAGCACACAGTAATGAGCCTTATACTTAGCAAATGCTTGTTGATGTGACTTGAATTTTTGTTCCTCATTCAACATTTTATCTTCGTATAAGTGGGCGTAGATTTTTTTGAGCAACGCAAGCCTTGTATAAAGTATAGAAACACATAATTGGCTCATGCTTAGAAGAGTCACTGATGTTCTCATCTCTTGGTGATAAATGTTATGATGTGCATTCAGAAAGAGGGCATCAGATTGACATCAGAGAGGAAGCTGGTAAAGGACCTTGTGCGTAATCTGTACACCACCGCAAAGCATTTGAGTTAATAGTCGGGGATCTTATCTTGACCCACTGCTTTGCAGTCTTACAGAGAAGCCAGTTTCAGTAACCTCCCTTGAGCTAACCATTCTTTTGTTCATTTTATTAACAAGGGCCAAACTTTCTGTTGCATATTTGATCCAACTTTCATTTCTCTAAATTCTTCTTCTGGTTTCTTGGCACCTCAAGTAAATATAACTACAATTTTTGCTCCATGCTAAATTGTTGTTTGCATCTTAACTTTGGGGCTTTTGTTCTTCGTTGGTGATCAAGGGTATAGATAGCATCTAACATACTTTTTCCCTTCCAGATTTCCAGATTTCCACGTGTTCCCTTTTGTGCTGCCTTTAATTGGGCAACATGGCATTCAAGTTTTCTACTGTGTATACTGACTAGATATTGATGTAATCTTCCAGTGTCTTTTGCAGATCTTCCATGGTTTTGTCAAGCCACTTCTGGCATGGTGATATTCAACACTTATCCAAAAGAACTCTGCCTCTCATATCATGGTCCTTGCTATGGCAACAGTAACAGCATACGCTATCATATGAAAGTCCTGGAATAGTTTTTAACTCTCAGCAAATGGGAAAATGTGTTTGTTCTGTGATGTTATATTAACACATAATAAAATCATTCATGTCCTTAGTCCATTTCATGTGCAGTTGTGTCTTGGCTTCTCTGGTGGTCACCTCTATCAGCCCTGAAGCAGTGGGTGGAGTATCAGTGTTCTAGTACAACTCGCTCTCTTATGGCATAAGAATGTGTGGACCTCCAGGTTGACCTGATGATCATGATGGTTCCAGGAGGACCAGTTTTCACCCCTACGCTGCCCTGCCTATTTTTGAGATTCATAGGGGCTATTCCATCATACTGGCCATGGTGATAACCTAATCAGTAGCATTAGCCGAGCTCAATTGGCTAGCATTTCAGGTTGTCTGCCAGGCCTTTATAGCTATCATAATGATCGCAGGGTACACAGAGTCCTTGCTGTACGTCACCCTGGCTGGCATTCCCTTACTTTGCCCTTCCATCACAACATGGATGATGGGTTGGTCTCTGAGGGGGTTGTTGTTGTTGTTGTGGAGCAAGCTGGCTTTGGAGCCGGGATGACCTCAGTTCACATCTCAACTCTGCTACACGTCAGCTGTGTGACTGTGGACAAGTCCCTCCATCTTTCAGTGCACCCAGACAACTCTCTAGACTAAGTTGCACAGAAGATTCAGGTGTCTTTCAGAAAAAGTAGTTTCTTCACTATGAATTCTTTAAATGGATGAAATCACAGGTCATATGGTGGGGATGCGACGGGGAAGATGGTACGTATTTGACAGTGATGGTAGTGATCTGAGACCTGGGGATTTGACAGTCCCACTGGTATTTTGGTAACAGCATTGATAGAAGCAATGAGAAAATAATGGTGGGGCTTCTGGTGGTGATCCAATAACGATGGTCCTGGCGATGTGGTAACAATGGCGGTGCTAACAGTACTCATTGTCCCCACAATGATGTTGATGTGACAGTGATAATGGCTTCTTATGCCACACTGTTGATGTTAGTAATGTTAGAGTGATGCTGTTGGTAACATGACAATGCTAATGGTGAGAGTGTTGTGATAGTAACGGCGGTATCATGATATACAGTGATAACGCTAGTGATAAGACAAGTACGAGGACCGAGAATATGACAGCCTTCATGGTGATGATGTGGCAGTAATGGTGGTGGTGTGATGAGTGCCCCGATAGTGATAATGGCAGCATTGTGATGGTGATAATGCTCGTGATCAGTCACTCAACTGAAGAGCATTTATAAAGTGCCTACTGTGTGGTAGGCATTATTCTAGGCTCTAGAGATGCAAAGACAAAAATGAAATAGCCTCTGCTCTCCAGGAGCTTATATTCAATTAGAGAGGAGGTGCACAAGTAGGGGAAAACAACATGTGCTTACATAAATATATGCAAAATAAAGACAAGGTAATTTGGGGCAGGGCCAAGCATTAGCAGCTATGGAGAATAGGAGAGGTTTTATATAGCAAGGGGTGCCTGAGCTGAGGCTTGAAGGGAACCAGAGATTCTAAGAAGCAGACGGGAGGAGAGAGTTCATCTCAGGCATAAAGGCACAAAGGTGGGAAATGGGCTGGTCTCTGTGAATAACAGAGCGTCAATCTAGCTGTCATGGAGTGCGTGAATGAGTAGTAATGATTCATAAGTCTAAAAAGGTAAGCCGTAGGTTGTAAAAGGACTTTAAATGGCAGGGAAGTATGAGGAGTGGGGTAGAAAATTACTTATGGAACAGAAAAAGGATTGCTTTGCTGGGATGGGAGGCCGGTTGATGACATAAATTTACAGTGCATCCTGTCAGTTCAGTTGCATAACTTCTTCCAGCTCTATCCAGTCACACATGAATAGGGATAGAAGGTGTAAATGGTAGGAATTATCCAGAGTTGAGCTTTGGTAAGGCATGAGCCTAGGATGAGGGTGCAAGGTTTTGGAGGGTAGAGTGCTATGGAGTTGACCTATTATTAACTAAAAAGATCAGGTTTAGGAAGGTAGGAAAGTAATGTCAGAATGAGGAGGCTGGCCTGAGAGTGAGTGTTATAGTGAAGAGGAAGAAGGGGCCTAGTTAGGGTAAGATCAGGGGTGTGCTATAAAATGTTTAAGAACTGGCTCGCCAAAAATGCACAACACAGTTTTAAATTTCACCCTCATTTTTTTTTTAACATTTTCACTATCACTTTCTTAAGTCCAGAAAAACCAATAAAATAATAAATCAAGGCCTGATTGGTAGTATTGGCCAGTTTCTGAGGCGTAAATATTAACACTGAAAATTTAACAACCTGCTCTCCTGAGTTGGTGCAAGTTGGCTCCAGCATTCCTTTGGGTAAGAAACATCAAGAGAATGAATGATAAAGAGATTATGATCCAATAAAGTGATTTCATAATTTTTGTGGGTTCTATAAGATCAAGCGTACTTTCATCCCCACGTGTAGCTGAGATAGAATGGAGAAATACTTTAAGGAATTGACAAGTTAAGGTGTTTGAGGGAACAACATGCATGTTGAAGTCTCCTTGTATAAGGCAGGAGGTGGGGTGAAAATGATCCAATGATCACAGTGTACCCGTGATCCAGGTACAGAAAATTTTGAGACAGGAGAGAGATGATTTGGGGACTGGTACTGCTACTAGGATCTGGATTGGGTGATAAATTTATCTAGGATACTCTTCAAAGGAGGAAAGGTTGCTGGATGATGGCAGCAAAGAGAGATTCTGGGAGTGGCAGTGGGGTGCAATAAGTATTTTGACTCCCCCACCAAGACGATTGTGTTGGTGGAGGGGTACAGAACACAGGGCAGAACAGAAGTGCTAAAGAATGTGGTATCAACTTGGGGGAGTCTCTGCAAATGCCAGAAGATAGAAAGAACATGAGAAGAAGACATCTAAATTGGAGGAGAGTTTGTTAATTATGGAGTTGGAATTCCAGAGGGCACAATGGTACAGGTTTAAGGTGAAATAGGCTGTTTAGGCTTTTTGCCTCATGCTTTTCTGGAAGCACTGGGCTTCTTATATTATTTCCCTACATACTTTTTTTTATAGAATTCATCTCATGTTTTCTTCCCATTTTTCTCCCTTTTGACTTTGTGCTTTCCTATACAAATAAGATTTGTTGGTTTGGGTTCTCTTTGCTCTACTGTATTTTTTTCAAAGTATCCATTGCTTTACCAAAAAGTTTTCCAAGCCTGTTCTGAATTACTTTGCTCCTTATCTCTTCTTTCCACCCTCTTATTAGGCCCTCTAACCACCAATGCGGACCTCGAGGTCTTTCCATATTTTATTCAAGAGTTCTAGCTGCACTCATTATAGAATTATTCTTTTCTTCTTACGTTTTGTCTTGGGAATCTCTTATACCTATAGTATTTCTTCATTGTATTTGGTATTTTTATTTGTACACTTTGTTTATCTCTTCCATTTTATGTTTTGGTTTTGTTTTGGGTATTACTTTCTTTTTCATCAGGATCCCTGACTCCTTGGTCTTCGCCCTCCCAGGATTTCTCTCCTCCGTGAATATTTGACTCTTAGTTTTCCCCAATTTCAATGTAGGAGTCCTCTATTGGAAATGCTCCTGAGTGGAGCCTCAGAGAATGTTACTGGGGGCTCTCAGTGTTTGACTCCTAGATCTACCACCTGGAGTGGGAGCTGGGGAATAGAGCCAGCAGCAGATACCTGGGGCAGGGGAGTGGGAGAGAGTGGGAGCTGCAAAGGTTCCTGGTGATCATCTATCATGATGGCCCTAGTTCCAGATATCGTTTGGCACTGAAGCTGTTGCACAGTTGATTCTATGCCTGTAGTGGTAAGGCAATCAGGGATCCCTGCCCACCAGAGCCAAAGCATCTCCAAATTTCTCCCACCTCCAGAACCACTGCCTGGTGTTTAGATTTACTCAGTGAGGAGAAGGGCCTCCTCATGCTGTCTTCTCCCCTTTTTATTTCCCGTGAGTACTAACTTGTGGACATTTCTTTTCTTCACTTCCTTTTCCCTCTTTGACTTCATTTGAGAGACAGTGTGGTAGGGAAGATAGAGAGCCAACTTGCTAACCAGAATTACATTCAAATCCTGTTTTCTGATTCATCCTGACTGTGTGACTTGGGGCAAGTCATTTAAACCCTAACTGTTCTAGGTAACTAAGACTGTAAGTTACAGAGATGGTACTAACCCAGGTTGATAGAGAGAGTTCCCTGAACCATGTAAATTACAGGTCTAGTCGTGATATTGTTTATTCTTTTTGAGGTGATGAGAGGAAGAGTTGAGTTTTACTGGCACCTTTCCCAAAAGGAATTAGTTGTTATTTAGTCATATCTGACTCCCCACGACCCCATCTGGGATTTTTTTTTGGCAAAGATACTGGAGTGGTTTGCTGTTTTCTTTCTCCTGCTCATTTTTGCAGATGAGGAAACTGAGGCAAACAGAGTCACATAGCTTGTAAGTATCTGAGGCTGGATTTGAACTCAGGTCTTCCTGACTCCAGGCTTGGAACTCTATCTACTGCACTACCAGCCAGAAGGAATCCTTCCTCTTTAACTGAAGCTGTATGCCGTACAAAAGTTGCCTAAACAAGTTACCAGCCGGGTGACAAGCTAGATGAACTAAAAAAAATCTTAATGTAAGGAAACAGACTTGGCCTTGTAAGCATCTCTGAGACTTGGCTGGACAAGACCAATAAATACAACTTAACTCTGGAAGGGTAGAGTCTTGTTATACCTCACTCCCTTCCACACCACTGATTTTCTCATTGTTCCTTTATCTCCTGGCTTTGTGATTTTTCACCAGCAGTATCCTCCACCCACCCACCCACTCAATTAAATGGCAAGAAACTTGAAAACTTAAACAAAGTAGATGAATATTTAGAAAAATAGTAATTTTTTTTGAGAAGGGGAGGGAACCATACTATGATTTCAATGGTCTAAGAAACTGCTGGTGATGGACCTCCCTTGACCATTACAGATGGGTACCTCCCCTGCAGCTTTACTTCTACAAAAAAGTGCTTCTACAAAAATTTTTGCTATATATGGTACCTTTTCTTTGCTCATTGGGGCATATACCTAGCAGTGTTGTCTCTGGGTCAAAAGACGTAGACCTCATAGTCACTTTGAATATTTCCAAATATCTCCCTAATTCCTGATCCTTCCTCATCCACTAACACCTCCCTTGATCCCTTCAAACATGCCTAGACCTCACTCCCTGTCCTCACCTCTTTTGAAACCTTCACTTGACTCTACCATTCCCTCAAGCTGTTGTCCTGAATTTCTATTTACCATCAAACCCCCAAATTCTGGCTTCCATCTATACTATTTGACTGAAATAGTTTTTTCCAAAGTCATCAGTGATATTCTTACTGTTAAATCTAAGGCCTTTACTCAGTCGTCATGCTTCTTCTGTGATGTTTGACATCGACCAACAGCTCCTTCCTTCTGGATGTGCTTTTCTCCCTATGCTTTCAGGACATTTTTCTGCCCTATTCTCTTCCTACCTCTCTGGCCAATCCTTCTTAGTCATTCTTCTAGGATTATCATCTCCATGACATATGAAAGTCTACCAGGGCTGTGTCCTTGGCCTTCTCTTTTCTTCTCTCCTTGGATTCTGTCCGATAGTGATCTCATTAGCTCAGTGACTTCCAAATTTATATATCTAGATCTCATATCTCTCTTGAGCTCCAGTCCTGCATCTCCAACTGCCTGGCTTATATTTCTCTTCAATTCATTCCATCCAAAACAGAACTCATTTGATTTCTCCCTCGACCCATCTTTCCCCTTTTGTCACTATCCAGCCCTCCTCCCATCCTTCCAGTCACACATTTTCATAATCTAAGCTCTTCCCACTCTCTCCCTACCCATATAAAATCAGTTTTCAATTCTTATTATCTGATTGATTTCTTTTTGTCTCTCCTGTTTGTCTCCTCTCTTCCCAGAGTGCATCATTTCTCATGTGATCTAATGGAATAGTTTCCTAACCAGTCTCCCTGCCTTCAGTTTCTTTCCTCTCTGTAAGGGCAAGCAAAGTGGAACTTTTTACTGTTTTTTCTTTTACAGTGCTTCTCAGCAATAAGGTAATCAAATACCTCTGATTGAGTCTTGCCTTTGTTTGTAGGAAGGCCCATATCCTTTGGCTAATTAGGTCACAAGAGGTGTGAAGCCCTCAGGCTCTGAAAAAGTGTGTATATACTCTGAGTTTAGCATTCTGTTTGGGGCTCACTCATTGGAAGAATGTTGATGTGGACACTCTCAGTAGCAGTTAAGGAGACCTTGGGTTTGAAAAACTCAGATGTTGGTGCTTCTCTCTCTCTGTTAACTATGTATGTATAGCTTTGGTCAGACATCTTGATGTCTGTCTGTTGATTTGTGTTATTTGCTCTGTTTATATTTTCTCTGTGATTTCTGTTTGTATTTGCTCTGAAGTTCAGAGTGCTAGCTTTTTCTCCTGAACTAAGTGAATGATATATGTATGTTTAATTAAAGTGAGATTGTTAACCCCTTAAAGTTGCTTTCCTTAGAAAAGCAGATCAAAGAATCTGTGCTAGCAGGTCTCCTGTGTGCTGGTGTTATTGGCCTTGCACAGCCATAGTAACTGCAAGTAACGTTGTTTTTACACTCTCCCATCTGTCTTCCACATAGCTACCGAATCAATATTCCTAAAGCCCAGGTCTGGCCATGCTATGCCTCTGCTCAAGAAGCCTCAGGGGCTCCCTATTGTTTCTGGGCTAAAATCACAACTCTTCTCTTATTTAAAGCTTTTTTACAATCCATCTTTAACTTAGCCTAGCTCTTCAGGCTGATTCTTTAACCTCACAATGAAATGAGCAATTTGTAAAGTGCTTTGCACAGTGCCTGGCACATAGTAGGTAAGTGCTTAACAACACTTCCTTCCTGCTCCCTCATGTATCCTACCTTCCAGACTGGCCTCCTTGATATACTCTGTGCAAGATATCTCTGAAACGGTCTCCCTCCTCACTTTGGCCTCTTGAAGGGCCTTAGGTCCATTTCAAGTGCCAGACTTCTTTCCTGGTTCCCCAATCTGTTAGTGTCCCTCCCTGTCACTATGTTTTAAACTTACATTTATCTTGTATTTATTTATCTGGGAACATGTGTTGTCCCTGTAGTAGAATGTCAGCTCCTGGAAGGCTGGGTATGTCCCATTTTTACCTTTGTATGAGAGGGGGTCACTTACAATAAAGCTTGGTACAGAGAAGGCTTCTGATAAATGCTCGTGGGTTAACTGATATTCATAACCAGGACAATCAAAATAACATAAGTGTGTTACTAGTTGCAGAAAGGTCTTTTTGCAAAACCAGTGTTCATTTATTCTAAAAACACTAAAAAGCATAAACATAAATGAATCTTTGGTTAAAAAAACCCCTCTATATAAATGCAGAACATTATTCCTTTCTAATCAGGTCAAATGTGTCTTCTTTTTACATTTTTAACTTTGTTTTTCTTGTGGAGAGATTCCAGGAGCACAGCAGTAGGGCTGGGTTTAATGGCTGCAGAAGCACATGGCTAGGCTTATGTGTGTTAACACATGTAGTCCAATATTGGGAGCTCCTGATGTTGTACGCAGAGAAGGCAAATTCCCTGACAGTGTCAGCCTTGAGAACTACCTCATGGGCCATCCTAAATTTGAAAGGCCTGAAATCTGCCTTTCTAGCCAAGAGAGGGTGATTTCCTACCCCCATGATGCCAGAATCCAGCCTTCTGGCCAAAAAAGTAAGATTTCCTGGGCAATGCTAGCCTTATGCACTTCATTGGGGATTATTCTGAATTTGTGAGTTGGGAGATTAAGCCTTCTACCCCAAAAGGGGGACTTTCCTAAGCCTCGTGTCTCTTTGAAAGAGACATGGGTTGCCCACTCGAACACGGGACCCTAGGTACTGAGCATGGCCCCGAGGATCTCAACATCATGATACAGAAGACCAGGGGACTTTGTATTCAACTATTGCAAACTCAAAAAAATTGCTTTGAGTTTAAAACTGAATCAAAGAAAGAAATACAGAATAGATTTGTGACTGTGAATAGCAACAGTAAAAAGACAATGAGATCAAGGGCCCAAATACAGGCAAATTCGGTGCCAATACAGAAACCATAAAGACAACCTAAATTAGGAGGGAATGTTCCTGTTTTTGTATTTCCTACAGAATTTAGGTTTCCTACAGATGACCAGTCACCGCACAAGCAGGTTCTGACAATATAATGCCTATGAGTTTGCCTTAATATTGAAAGTTTTATAGTCTGCTCCCAATAAGCATGTTGCTGTTGCCAAAAACCATCTCTGTTGTATGGATGTTGGCATCCATCACAGAGATATTCAGCTCAGTCACTACCATGTCATTGACGAATTCCATCTTTGAGATTCTGAGCAAAGCCGGAGGAAGGCTGTAGGATGGAAGGAAATTATTGCTACCCTTCTGCCATCTGCCAAAAAACTGAGAAAGGAAGAGAAGAGAGAGGGAACATTTAGCAGAAAGTGTCTCTTTAGAGCAGATGCTGTCTGCTCTGTGTCCAACAGAATGGAATATCAAGACCAAGTTTATTAACTTGTGGGTGTGGTACATATTACAGTTCAGCTCCTAGGCACCCTGGGACACGCAGAACCTCCGCTGCCCCTCTGCTTCCCTTACAAAAATGAGCAGCTGCTTATCTCTGAGGGCTTATCCCATTGGGCTTGCTTCAAATATGAGAAAAGATTGAAATTGACATTCAAAGTCATTTTCCTTTCTTACTGTTATCATGTTTATGGACCTTTTGGTGTCCTCTTTTGACTTATCCTGTGACAGAAGAACACAGTAATTCAACATACTGGCAAAAGCATCATACACACACAGGCACACATGCACACACATACACACACACGCACAGACGGCAAATATACACATATAATTGATGGGTAACTTGGTCGGAGGGACGTCAGCTCTTTGTCTTCATGTAACAGAGAGTTACAATAGTATTTTTGAAGGATTCCTGGGAAATTATTTGAAGAAATTATTTTATAGCTATACTTGCTGTACGAACAACTTGTTATTTATTGTGCTCTAATTTACTTCAATTTATTAAAGTCCAGGTGCACATAATGGGTCGAAAGCTGACCTTGTAGTCAGAAAGATCTAAGTTCAAGTTCCATCTCTCACATATCCTGACTGTGTGATCCTGGACAAGTAACTGAACTTTTCAGGGCCCCAGACAACTGTGAAACTTAGGGGCAAAACACATACAGATCTGCATTAATAAAGGGAGTTTCTTCATAAGGAGCTTTCTTATACCTGTGAAATAATAGATCTGGCAGAAAAAAAATATTATTAGAGGCAATGTGGTAGAGTGGAGACTTCTGGACCTGAAGCCAAGAAGACCTGACTGAGTTCAAGTCCTGCTTAAGACACATATTGAGTGTGTAGTCCTGGGCAAGTTATAATCTATCTGTCGACTCTCTGAGATTATCATTTCAGATCAGGTGCAGACCTGTATTGCTGGAGGGAACTGAGGGGTAGCTTCGCATAGTGCATAGGGCACCGGATTTGTACTCAGACCTAGGTTGAAATCTTGCCTCAGATACTTCATAGTTTTGTGACTCTGAGCAAATCACTCCCCTTCCCTGGCCTCAATTTCCCTTTCTGTAAAATGAAGGGGCTGAACTCAATGACCTCTCCATCCCTTCTAGTGCTAAAGCCATGAACCTATGAATTTTCTCCCTGAGACTTCATTGTACCACTGAAATCACAAGCCTGGTTCCTCTTCTCCCCCCTCCCAAAATCCATGTTTGTTGTTTAAAAAGAAGACCTTTATTAAGGCAGTGATACAAATTATGTGACTATCTTTCTCTAATTCCCTTTGATTGTTAAGGTCCTGCTTCCCAAAGTGTCAGAGGCCTAGAAGGCTAAGCTGACCTAAATGATAAATGGAGAGTTATTTATTCCTTGCCTATTAGCATTAATGTTACTACATAGAAACCTCTGCTCCTTAAGTATAAATGGACTACCTCAGCATTTCTAAAATTGGAAATTAAGTTGATAGGGTCTAAAATAAAATTATACAGTCCTAGGGAGCCATAGTTCTAGTTGACTCTCAAAGGATACCATTGGGTCAATGTAGTGGCTTGTCTATCTAGCCAGTTGAACTTCAATCTTTCAAGCCTGAGGTTTAAATAAAAGCAGCCAGCTATGGGGGGGAAGGGGCACCAGGGAGGTGTATCTTTTTTATCTAGAGGATTTAGAAAGAAGCCAGGCATTAGTTCAGCCACTTGGCTTCTCCCCTCAACACTGCCCCCCACCCAAACTCCTTGCTTTTGTCTTTTTACGAAGCTGCATGTTAATAAGTAGAATAATGACTGAATTGTTTTCCTAGCCCTTCATCTGTAAGTGGCAAACCCAAACTGGGCTTAGCAGATGTTGGCCTGTTTGTTTGGTTTGCAGATTTACTGCCCAGCATCAATTCTTAAGTATGAGGAAGCTTCCATTTCAATGCCTGGTATTTTCCATCTGGCAGTAACCAGTTGACATAGGATTTTTTAGGAGAGACAGAGACAAAAAGGGGGTGAGGGAGAAGAAGAGGGAGAGGGGAGAGAGATCACATTTATCTACTCCATTGTTTTTTTCTGCACTGTTTTCCCTTCATGGGCAGAATCTATTCTTCCTCCCCAAGCTGCCAAACCAATATTGCTAAAGTGCCACTTCCCTGTTCAAGAAAATCAAATGAAGACTCTTCTGTTTGGCATTTAAAGTCCTTGACAATCCAACTTTTTTCCATCATACCTGGTAACTTTCAAAAGTCAAGCACATTCTAATAACCTAACGTTGGGATAAAAACAAAAACAAAATGAAAAATGACTCCCTTCTGCCTCACAGAATCCCAGAATGAGTTTCCTCCAAAGCACAACTCACAAGTCCTCTCCTATTGTGGGAGGACTTGCCTGATCCTCCTGCTGCCAATTCTTTGTCCTCAGTATACACTTAGAAATTTACATATTTTATACAGTTTCTTCCCCTCTAGAATATAAGCTCCTTGAGGGCAGATACTGTTTCGTTTCTCTCACTGTAGCCCCAGGACTTAGCACTTAGTACCTGGCATAGAATAAATGCTTAATAAAAAATTATTGACTGACTACTTCTGCATTACTGTTGAAGCTTGAGAATAATACAACATAATACCATATAATTATAGGATTATGTGGGAGTGTCCATACCCAGCTCCATGGGAAGTCTCTACAAAATCACTTGCCCTCCCAAAGTGAATACCTAGCCCAGGGGTGGGGAGGTTCCCCACTCCTAAAGCCAGATGTTATGTTTGTGACTCAGTGTTTCTCAGCATGATCAAGGATGAGGCTTTTGGTTTATTCTAAAACTCTTGTCAGTTGAGGGTTCTCATCTCGCTCATTCACTGATTACCAATTTTCTCTACTAAGGTAGACATCTTGACATGGGTGGTGCTTTCGCTGATTCCCAAAGGGTTTGCTGATATGGTGGTGAATTTGAGAATGTCATGATCTCTAAAGAATCAAAATGGTGGGTGACCTAAAAGGAAAGGGCACATTCTGATGACAAACAGGCTGAAGCATGTCACCGAAGTGGGTGAGATGTGTCCCCACAGTGGAATAGTCTGCTCGAGAGGTGACAAAATGTCTCTGAAATGTCATATGAAAACCATGAAGTTGGAATGGGCTGCCTGGAGAAGTCCCTCTCTTCAAGAAAAGAAGCTGGACAGCCACTTTTTCAGTGTGTTATGGAGGGGGATGCCTTTTGGGTCTGGGTCAGCCTGGATGGATGCTGAGGTCTCTTCATTCTCATACTCTGTGATTCTGTTTCATAAGGTTAAGAGCTGGAAGGGACTTTAGAGTTGTTGTGTTGTGATGGTTATGTGGTTTGTCCTTCATTCTCAAAGAGAACCATGACATCGGGGAGATGATAGCATTAGTTGCAATTGACTTTGATTTGAGGGAGGGAGGGCGGGCAGTCACCAGCCTCACTTTCTCTTCCAGAGCCTTCTAGGTCCAGTGGCCATATATCGATCAGGATGACTATTTCCTTATCTGGTGGATAAATGATTTGAAGCCCAGAAGATGAAGCAATTTGCTCATAATCACATGTCATAAGTAGCAGAGTTGGGATATGGAAGCAGGCCCTCTGACGGTAATGGAAGGGAAGAAGGTTTTGTTCATGTAGAGAGAGTGAGAGGCTACAACGTGTACAAGTTGGGCACTGCGTTAGCTTCTCTAAGATACCAAAATATATTTAAAGATTCGGAGGATATAGTGTCTCTTTTATGAAGGATGTGGACAACAGTTACCCAGGATGCCCTGCCACCTTTGTTACTCAGTTGTCACTTCCCTCAGGGTGTAGACTGGTAAAGAGTGAGAGAGGAGGTGATCTGACAGGACTAGAGAGGTGAACATTGGAGGAGAGCCACACTAAGATGGCAAAAGTGCTAACAGGTTTGTCTTTGCCTTGTCTGTACTCAAGAGTCTACTCAGCCTGCCCTGTGATGGGCTGGCTGACATAGGGGATGAGACAATGAGGACTGACATGACCACGGGCCTTCAGAATCCCAATTCTCACCATATCCTCAGTTGTATGTTGCAGGCTGAGCAGAGATAATGAAGCCACAGTTTCTGTCTCCTCATTTACTGACCAGCTTTATTGGATGCCTGACTTATACAAGCTTGTAGAATCAGGGTTATTTCCATTCCTTTCCTGCTCACAGTGGGCACAGTTGGGAGGAGCAAAACAAACTCAGATTGTGTAGATTTCCTAGAACTTCTGTGTTTGAAGCTGTTTCTATAGAGTCTGAAGGATTTCTTCAGCCTGGGAGAGTGGCCTGCTAGCAGCTGCTTAAGATGTCTTAATTACTGTATCAGCACTCTGCACTGTCTATTATCAGAAGTTCCCAGACTGGTTTGGTCTACCACCCCCTTTTCAAAAAAAATAATTACTCAGTGCCCTCCATCCCCCAGAAATCTACTTTCTTTAACCCTTTAATGAGTTTTTTTTGAAATTTGTGTCATTTCAAAGAAATATGAACTATTTTATTTTAAAATTGATGCATCTTAAATTTAATAATTTGTTATAAACTTGTGCATTTTTTCCTGCATTGGAATTTTGATGACATAATGTTGCATCATATTGCATAGTATCATACTGTAAACAAGTCATTGCATGCACATATTCTTGCTGATGCATGCTGGACTTCCTGACAATACATGATGAGTTCACCTGCCAACACTTGTTTGGTAAGACCTGTTGGTGGACTTGACCACTGATTGGTTATAACTTGTATTTTGTGTGTTATTTGGAAAATAATGTAATCACTACACAATAAATGAAACATGTATGAATGGTTTTTCAAAATGTTCTCATTTTCTCTTCTTTCCTTATACTTCTATCACCCCTTTATTTTTACTTAATGCCCCTCAATTTTCCTGAGGCTACTACCACCCCCTAGATGTTCCAGTGCCCCCCAGGGGACAGTATTACCTACTTTGGGAACCTCTGGTTCTATTTGCTTATCAATTTTATGCCAAGTAAACACTGCATACAGTATCCAAGCGCTCTTCTCTGGTTCTATAGAAAGTTGGCTCCAACCATAGTTGGCATACCAAGGTCACATAATTAGGGCCCAGTGAAATATAATGAGTAGGATCTAAAGCAAGACTTTCCAATGGATGGGGGCTCCAGAGCTGAATTCTGATTTGTTAAATCCACATACCTTCTGAAAGTGAGTTGGCATCAATTAAAGGATAGACTGTTGCTAACTCTTTGAAAATTGTAGAGAACATGGCACTTATTTCCACCTAATTAAGCATGGACAGACTACAAGGGTTATTGTAGAACTCCCCAAGACCTAGATCCTCAGAACCAAACTAAACTAGGTGAGTGACTATCAACAACACTTAGAGACTGAAATGAGAAATGCAGAGTCTGGGATCTGTAACGGGAGAGTGAGTATCTACATTAATAAATTCACAGATCCATTTATGAAATAAATATATGTAATATAATATAAAAACAAAATACAATCAGATAACTAGGAGCTTGGAACTCACAACACCCTCCTTTAACAGATGAATTATGTGACCCTAGGATCACATAATTCATAAGTAGCTGAGCCATGGCATGATTCCAACCCAGGTCTGTCATGACTACAATCCAATACACCTTCTATTACAAAAAATAGATGAATAAAATGGCCAAGTGGGAGGTGAATCTAGAACATAGAATGTCAGAGATGAAAGGATCCTTAGAAGATAGAAACTGGAATGGCATAGATGGGAATGGATTTTGAATATAGACTGTGAGAGCTGAGGTGAACCTTAGAACATACAATGCCAGAAATAGGAGGGAACTTAGGATAGAGTGTGCCAGAATTGGAAGGGGCCTTCAATCACAGAATATTAGAGCTAGAAGAGGCCTTCAAACATAGAATGTTTGGTCTAGAATGGAAGTCTAAAACTCTTTCCCCATTCCATAGATGAAGATATCAAGAACCAGGCAAAGTAGCTCAGGTTCTAGTCTTGTTCACTTAATCATATCATAGAAATGCTCATGTATTCCAATTGGAAATAAGATTACCTTGGTATTTGAGAGAAATCAGGCTGCAAGTAAATAAGATACTTCTACTATCAATTGGAAAATATCCCAGTGCTATTCATCAGATCTCTGATACTTATAGCCTTGGGAGAGTAGTTGCTACGACCATGGCAAGTGAGTTACCCAGAGCCCTATATCTCACCCAGGGAGACATGTAGCCACTCCAGAAGTCATCATTGCTTCGTGTGTGTGTGTGTGTGTGTGTGTGTGTACATATATGAAAATGTGTACGCATATGTTAAGGCAGAGAGGGGAGAATGTAATATGGCTCTGTATAAACTAGTTTTCATTCTATCCTCATCATGGGGATCGGTCATGTGAGGAGTCAGTGGCTTCCTGCCCCCAGTTTTCCCTTTCAGGGACTTTGCACTCTGTCTCTGATGTTATGGTATAACTAACATTCACCAAGCAACCATAAATAAGGGTAGTGTCAGATTTCAGTACTGTCCAGCCAACTGCCCCTGGTCCCTATGCCAAGGCCTTTGAAGGGGGTAGTGTACAGATTAGGGGTGGGTCAAGTTCGTGTTTCACTTTTAGTGTAATGAGCCTCTACAGTCATTCTGTGTGAATCATTAACATGAATAACCATTACTTGGCTGTACATTACAGGTTTTCCAAGTGTCCTCAGGTTACAAGCAAGTGCCCTGATTTCTGTCCCTGTTCAGATGAGGATCAAGCCTACGGACCTCAAGAATGGACATCACAGAATATCAGAGCTGGAAGGGAACTTGGAAAATGGAATGTCAGAATTGAGGGGGGACTCTAGAAAATAGAAAGTCCGAACTGAGAGGAAACTTAGAACACAAAATGCCAGAGCTAGAACAGACCGCTGAACACGTGATAGGATAAAGGGATGCTATCTGTATTTGGGGGCCCCTTTTTTTACTTCCTGTCTTCCTTCTTCTGACTTTGAGAGCTAGACTTCCAGGGTAGGAGAGAGGAGAACGAACAACGTGACTTGGAATCATTCGTAGAGGTGCAGACACCATGACCAGGGCTGAGGGGCAATGGAAATCCAGTGACAGCCATGGCTCACATGGCACCAAGAGGAAGGAAGTTACTAGAGAAAGCCATAGCAGCCTGGATTGGTTCATATCCTCCTTAGACATGAAGAGCGGGAGCTAGATCTCAAATTGCTTGAAACTACCTGATATTTTAAATCTGGTGAGCTGCTGGAAGTTGTTCTTCCTTACTAGTCCCTGGCTGTGAGATAGAAAAAAATCCTCTCTATGTCCCCCTCTTATCTATAAGCAGTAGGTGTACGATATTAATATTCTGCCTCTCTGTACCTGAATAGCTGGAACTGAGCAAGACTAAGAGATGACCGAATGTGAAGGTTTCCATCCAGAAGTACTTGGTCTAGTTTTCTTTTTATCTAATTCTATGGATGATAAACTATGCGATCACAGAACGCTAAGTCTATGAATCTGTAATTGCACTGAGAATTGAAATGAGAGTGGAATTCACTACAAAGTAGGGGGTGGGGGATCTGAAATTTATACACACGTACATACACATATATAACAACTTTCATATTTTGATCATTCCTCATCCTAGATTCAATTGAGACCTTAATAGTGAGAGAGAGATTAACCAAAACTGCTTGGATTCATTTGCATTGTGGGCTTGGCTGGGGGAGAGGGGAGCAGCTTTTGGCTTAGGCATTCGCAGGTTTAACCCTTCTTTTTTTTACTTTTTTTTTTAACTTTTTTTAGGTTTTTTAAATAAATTTTATTTAATATATTTAGTTTTCAGCATTGATTTTCACAGGAGTTTGAATTACAAATTTTCTCCCCATTTCTACCCTCCCCCCAACTCCAAGATTGCATATATTATGGTTGCCCTGTTCCCCAGTCTGCCCTCCCATCTGTCACCCCACTACCC
>CM053628.1:48320757-48350565 GCA_028646595.1 Phalanger gymnotis
GTAGCTGCCCCACCTTTGCTGCCCCCAGTGCGGTGGCTGAACTGCAAACTCTATTCCAGTCCCCAGCAGCTTCTCCCACTAACCTACTCTGTTGTCCTTGGTGTTTGTGGGTTGAGAAGTCTGGTAACTGCCGCAGCTCACTGATTCAGGGTGCTAGGGCTCGCTCTGCCCAGCTCCTGGTCTGGTTGGTCCATGCCGCCCACGCTGGGCTCTGCTCTGCTCAGCTCTGCTCACCTCTGCTCCTTGCTCCATGCCAGACTGACCTTACCCAGAGTCTATCCAGGCTGTCCTGGGCTAGAGCCCTGCTTCCCTCTGCTACCCTGTGGTTTCTGCAGTTCTAGAACTGGTTCAAAGCCATTTTTTACAGGTTTTTGGAGGGACTTGGCGGGGAGCTCACACTAGTCCCTGCTTTCCAGCCGCCATCTTTCCGTTTAACACTTCTGATGGTCATCAGGAATGGAGGAGGCCTGCCCTGGTGGTCAATTCTGATATTACATTAAGCTAACTTAACTCCCTTGCTGGATAAATAACATAGTGACATACTACTTTTTTTTTCCTTTGGGCACTTCAGTGGCTAGAGTGCTGGGCCTGGAGTCAAGAAGACTCACCTTCCTGAGTTCAAATGTGGCCTCAGACACTGACTAGCTAATCACTTAACCCTGCTTTCCTCAGTTTCCTCATCTGTAAAATGAATTGGAGAAGAAAATGGCAAACCACTCCAGTATCTCTGCCCCAAATGGGGTCACAAAGAGTCAGACACAAATGAAAAACAACTAAACAACAACTTCAGGCTTAAGGCAGCACTTAAGTCACCTGATCAAAGGGCCCCATCTGAGGCTCTGAGATTTTTCAGCTCCCTATCCCTACCTCCCTATAACTGTTCAGTCTCACTGATTCAGAATGCTGTAATTCCTCTCTCAGACCACAACCTATTGTCCTTCCTTCTTTCCTACTGACTTTCTCCTCCAAAAACTATATTTCATCTTCATCATAACTTCCAGTAACTCCTCTCCTTCCTTCTTTTCTGCTGTATCACCTTGGCCCTGACTTCAGTTTCTTCCCTTCATAATAGCAGTCTTCTTCAAATCGACACTGTTCTCTGTTCTCTAACCTTGAATCCTTTGTCCTCTCGTCCTATTACTACTCGTGGTTTGTAAAACCAACCCTGCATTATCTCAACCATTCACTTTCTCCATTACTAAGTATGTGCCAAATGACACTAGAGAAATTCTCAAATGTGTTGACTGAGTCATTACATTTATTTTTATATTACGTTTCTATTATATAATCTCACAAATCCAACACTGCTTCTTGCAGATACTCTCACTCACTGATTCTCTATCACAGCCCACCAATTATTTGTGCTAACAGTCTCTCTTCTCTCCTCAAGCCATGTACACTGCTCTCAACAAGCATTTATGAAGTCATCTCCCAGGCAGAAGGCATGGGCTTTAAGAGGACCATGAAAGCTGGCTTTAAGTGATTGAAAGGAGGTGGGATTGGGCTTGGCCAGACTGACTCAGAACAATGGAGTAAACAGCATCTTGAGGTAGTAAGTTCCTACTCCCTGGAAGGGTTCAGGCACAAACTAGAAATGGGTGAGCTTATGGACCTTTGATTTCAGTACATAGAGCTCTGGGCCTAGAGTTAGGAAGACCTGAGTAGTAGATCCAGGACTGGGATTAGTTTGCTAGTTCCTAGTTTGGTAAGAGGTCTAGCACACTGTGCAACCTTCCTAGGGGCTGAATACAGGGAGGACACCTGTGTGAAGCACTGGAGGTGGAGGCCATGACTTACTTTATGAACCTCCAGAGGGCAGCTGAGGACCATGAAGGCAAAGTGACAGGATGATAAACTTTGGCTCCATGCAAAATTTATTCAGTAAATATTGATTGAAGGCTTACTCTGTACAAAAGACTGTGTTGGGCATCAGAGGAGCTACATAGTTTAGAAAAGATAGGATCCCAACCCTCATGACGCTTACTGTCAACACAAAGAGTTTCAGTCTTCATTCTCCTTGACTTCTCTGCAGCATTTGATGCTTCTGTCTATCTTTCCTTCCAGATACTCTATCCACCCTAAGTTTTAGGCAGCTAGGTGGTGCTGCAGTGGATAGAATATTAGGCTTGGCATCAAAAAGACTCATCTCCCTGAGTTCAAATCTGACCTCAGACACTTCCTAGCTGTAGGACCCTGGGCAAATCACTTCCCCCTGTTTGCTTCAGTTTCCTCATCTGTAAAATAAGCTGGGGAAGGAAATGGCAAACCACTCCAGTATCTTTGCCAAGTAAACCCAAAAAGGAGTCACAGTGAGCAGAACATGACTGAAACGACAGAACAACAAACCTTAAGTTTTGGGAACACTGCTCACTCTTCATTCTCCTATCTGCCAGCTTCCTCTTTCCCAGTCTGATCGCAGGATTTTCATCCACACTCCTCCCCATTAAACCTAAATATACCCTAAACTTCTATCCTGTGTACTCTTCTGTTCTGTTTCTACACTCTCTTTCTTGATTTGAATTGAGAGGACTTGGGTTCAAATCCTAACCTTCCTATTTAGAACACTCATATGCTTCTGTGGGTTCAAATATTTCTGTGTCAATGACTATCAGTCCCAACTCCCATCTATCCTGGGTTCTGGTCCTACATCTCCAACCACTTGCATCTTAGACATCTCAAATATTATAGGCCCAAACCAGAACTTATTATTTCTCTAGACATACCCCTCTTTCCAAATCCATTGCATAAGAAGCCTCCATAACATATCTATCTCCCCCACATCTCTGATTTCCACTTCCATCTTTCTACCAAGACAGCAACCACTATAATGCAGGCCCTCATCACCTCTCCCCTGGCCTGTTGCAATAGCCTCTTCAATTTGTCTCCCTACATCCGGCCTTTTCCTTCTCCATTCCATCTTCCACACAGCTAACAAAATAATATTACTAAAGCACAGTCTGACCATGTAACTCCTCTACTCATCAAGAAGCTTCTGTGGATCTGTACTGAATAAAATAGAAATCCCTGTTTTGAATTTAAATCCTGACTTTAATCTGAAGCCAAACTTACTTCCTAATACTTCCCCTACCACATTCTAGATTCCCGTCTAACTTACTGTTTCCTGTGCTTAACATTCCAGCTCCCCCATCCCTGGAAACTACTTTCTGGCTTCCTTCAAGGCTCTTCTTCCAGAGGCCTTTCTTGATTTCCCCAGTTGTTAATGCCCCTGCCTGCCACTATTTACCTGTGTGTATATTGTTTTTACACCAGTAACCATAAATTCCTTCACAAAACCCTTGTTTTGTCTTTGCTTGCTGAATCAATGACTGAATGAACAGATAACTGTAATACCCAATAGTACAAAATGAAATGATGTATGTAAAGCACTTTCTTATAAATACCATCAATTATTGCTGTTGTTTATTTCTTTGTTTTGATGGCTCTGTGATCTCTTTTAGTGGAAACATTCTTCCCAGTGGAGCAGATCTCAGTTTAGCCTCACCTCCTCACCATACGCCAGAATGCCCCCTCATGGAGTCTACACTGTGTGCTAAAAGTCTTCTTCTCAATTTCTTTGTTTATCCAAGTTCAGTAATTGTCTGAGATAGAAATCTTTATGCACCAGTTTTAAGGGTCTGCCCACTCAAATGCATAGCATAGACTGATACCCACCACTTATTTCCTGTGTGCCCAAAAAGGGTAGGATGAACTCTTCTGAATAATTATGGATTTTGAATAAAATGGATAATTCTTTAATTAAACTGAGCCAAAAAGAGACTACAGGTAATTAAATAACAAAACATTTTTACAAACACGAACAGGACAAAAAATCACAGTGAGCATAGGAAACTATCCATCATTATATTTTAACAAAATTGAAATTGTAAAAGAAATGAATGACTACCCAGAAAAATATGAAATATTAAAAACAATGCAATATGAAATAGAGATCTTAACCAATCCAACCACAGGAAAAGAAATTGAACCAGCCATAATGGAAAAAAATCCTCATCTCAACAGATTTCCAGGTGAAGTCTATTAAATATTTAAAGAACAATTTATACCAATGCTACAAAAATTAGTTGCAGAAATTGAGAAATAAAACAGACTTCTAAACTCCTTTTATGAGTTATAACATGGATCTTATAGCTAAACCAGAGAAGAATGAAACAAAGAATGAAAACGATGGACCAATATCACTAATGAAGAGAGATATGAATATTTTAAGTGAGATTCTAGCAAGAAAACTAGAATGCACTCCAAATTATTTGCTATGACCAACTTGGATTTATACAAAGGATGCAAGAATCGTTAATACTATGAAACAATTAACATAATTAATCATATTAAAAACAAAAAATGGCACAACCTGCATAATTATATCAACATTATGAAAAACCACATCAGTAATCATATTAAGAATAAAACAACCAAAATCACGATTGGCTCCCAAAAATGCTTTTCACAAAGGCTTTTAAAAAGCCTAAAAAGCATAGTCCTAAATAGACCATTTTTTTATGAGGCAGCATGACATGGTGGACAAAGGGATGGCCAGGAAAATCTGGATTCCAATCCTTCTGACATATACTGGTTGTGTGACCCTAGACAAATCACTTAACCTCTTAGTGTTCTGTTCTCTGCCTCTAATCTGTGTCTAAGATTAATTTCACAGAAGGTACAGACCTCCATTAGTAGAGTTGCCTCATAAGTTCATCTAGTTAAAAGAAACCTAGTCCTTACTCTCCGCAGCACACACCCCATTCCTGTGTGTGTATAAATATGTTTGTATGTGTAAGGCTTGCATTGGGATACACACACAATACAAAATTAGTTTTATTTTCATTGAGGAAATTTTAGCATCTTCCCACAAAAATCACTACATGTATGGATAAAACAAGTAGTGTATCTCAGTATTATTTGATACAGTTGCAGAAATACTAGCCATAGCACTAAGACAATAGAAAGAAATTAAAAGTAACAACATTGGAAAAGAAGATACACAACTATCCCTGTTTACAGACAAAATGATGGTCTACTTAGAAAATCCAAGAGAATCAACAAAGAAATTGTGACAATAGCTTCACTAAAGCAGTGGGATAAAATCATCATGCTATATAGCAATGACAAATCTAAGAAGAAATAATAGAAAGGGAAATACCATTCAAAATAGCTACAAAATACACAAAATATTTGGGAGTCAATCCAATAAGACACAATCAAGACATAAATACAATGACAAAACACTCTTCAAAGAAATAGTGACAAATAATTATAGAGATATTCATTGCTTATGGTTGGGTTTTGCCAATATATTACAAAAAGCCCGATATTACCTAAAATACTTTACAGATTCAGCGCCATAGCAATAAAAATACCAAAGAGATTCTTCTTACAGCTAGATAAAATAATTACAAAAGTCTTCTGGAAGAACAAAAGATCTTGAATCTCAAGGGAAATAATGAAAAAATAGCAATGAAAGAGGAATAGTATTTCTAGACCTCAAATTAGATTATAAAGCAGTAATAATCTAAACTATTTGTTACTGGTTTTATAATAGAAAAGTAAATCAGTGGAACAAACTAGATAAACACAAATCAGATGTAATCTAACTCAATAACCCAGTGTCCAATAAACTTGAGCATATAAACTATTTGGGGAAGAGCTCCCAATTTTACAAGAGCTATCTAAAAAGCTGGAAGAAAATAGATGGGGATAACTTTCACAACTACGTGTAGGAGAAGGATTCTTAAGCAAGCAAAGAATAGAGAAAAATGACAAAAGATAAAATGGATCATTTTGATTTTGATTTTGTGAAATCAAAAGTTTTTGGCCAGATAGAATTAATGCAACTAGGAAATGCAACTGTTGATTGGCAGGGTGGGGAAATTGTGTCAAATATCTCTAACAAGCATCTGATATCAAGATATGTGAGGTATCAACACAAACATATAGGAACAATCTATAATTATGGTCACAGGACAACGGCTGTCAAAAGAACTGCAAATTATTAAAAACCATATGAATTATTGCTTGCCTTCTCAATGGGTGGGGAAGGGGCTGGAGCAGGGGTAGGGGACCTGCTCCTGATTTATTTTTTCTGTGAAGTTTGGATTTAGTCAAAGAGCCACATTTGAGGACCTAGAGGGCCACATATGGCCTTGAGGCACCAGGTTCCCCAACCCTGGGCTGGAGACAAGGAGAGAATTTAGAGCTGAAAATAAAAAAAAGTATCCCTAAAAAGTCTTTTTAGTGTCAAACCCCCCTAGAAACATTTGAAAGATTATTCCAAATTCCTAAAAATAAGATGAATGTAATTCAAAATCGCTCTAAGGTTTCATTTCACATTCATCAAATAACAAAAATGACAAAAAGCAGAAATGTTAAAGGGGCCATGAGAAAATAGACACATAAATACATTGTTGGTAGAGCCATAGTAGTTGAACCAATGGTTTGTAGAGTTCCAATTATTTTGGAAAGCAATTATAATTATGTTTCTTTAAATGACTAAAATATCCATAGTCTTCGGTCCAGAGATCTCACTGCCAGACACAAAACCCAGAGAGCTTGAAGTCAGAAAAATAAAGCTCCCATATAATGCCAAAATATTCACAGCAACACTTTAAAAAGGCCTATTCACTGAATGGCAGCAGAGAATTAGAAACAAAGTCAATGCCTATTGATTGGGGAATGGCTAAACAAATTGTGGTCTATGAATGTCATGAAATATTGCTTTGCTATATGAAAAAACAATGTGATGGTCCTTTAGGCAATTTAGGTAGACTTTAGAGAAATAAGAGAAGAATTATATGAGATTAGGTAAACAGCACCAGAAAAATAATATGAGAATAACTACAACGATGTAAACAGAGACAACAATAAAATGAAAGTGACCGCAGTAATTATTATGAGTAAGCTTTGAATCAGAGAAGAGCTGAAAAAACATACTTGCCTCCTTTCACTGCAGACATGAGGGACTAGAGGTGTTGGGGTAGAATATTGTATGTACTGGTCAGTTTGTTGGCTTGGGTTTGCTGAAATGCTTCTTTTTTCTATTTAGTTTTTAATCTTAATTACAAGGGTAGGGGAAAGGTAAGAGATATATTCAGAAAAGAATGTGACTTAAAACAAAGGGTGTATGTGTTATGTGCATATGTGTGTGCGCATTTATATTATGTGTTTCTATATGTGTATGTGCACGTGTACACATGTATATACATATATGTGCATATGCATACATATGCAAATATGTGTGCATATACATGTGTGCACACATGCAGATACATACATATACGTGCATATAAATATACATATACGTACATATGCATATGCATCTACACACATACACTCCAATTTAGAAAGTTCTGCAATGTTCCACAACTGTAACTATGCCATTCACAAATAGGAATAGTTGGTAAATCCCATCTACTATAGAGAATATTACTTGCATTTGTATTATGGATCTCTTCCATGACAGTGACAAAAATCTTTGGCAAACATGTATTTCCCTGTTTCATGTTTCGCTTTATATTGATAATAATAAATTTAAAGTAATAATCATTACTATTAATATTTGCTATTAATTAAACAATGATTAGTTATTATTAATCCAATAACAAATGGTCATTGAACAATGTTATTTCTTTTGTTATACCATTTAAGAATTTGGTATGATTTCGAAACTGTACGTGGGAGACAATTTTTTGGAAGAGAACCTTTAAGGCAGCATTATCTTCTGCTGAAACAAAAGATTTTATACATACATACACAAGCATACACACACATACACATGTTTGATCAGTGGTGAGATTCAAATAAATTAATAACTGGATCTCCACAGTACCAAGTGGAGGTGCTGCCACCGCTGCTGACATGGAGGGCGTAGGCCCCACCCCCATTAACAACCAGTTTGCCAAACTCAACCTAAAATTAGGTACCAGTTCTGCCAACCAGTGCAAACTGGCTGAATTCCAGCACTGTGTTTGATAAACAAGAAGTATGGTGGGAAACTGTGCTATCCACACCCTTCAGTGAATTGTGTTCTCTTTTCAAACATTCAGCAAGGATGCCTCCAATACATATGTTGATTATCCTCAGAGATCTGAGAGCAGACATGTGGGTCAGTAGCTATCAATATTTTCTAGGTTGACTGTCCTTTGTGATAATGAAGATGTGGATTTTTCTAAGTGTTTGTTATCCCTGCTTCTTTGAGATATCATGAGAACCAATTCCTCAGTGCCCTCAAAAACGCATCATGTACAAACCAGACTACCTATGGGTGTGCTTGGTCCAATCCAGCTGATCTTCCCATCTTTGTTTTCCTTAATGCTACTTCTCTTTCCTCAAATAACACAACAAGGGCTCAAATGTGGTGATTCCACTATAACTCATGGAGAAAAGAGTTTGTCATAGAAATCTATAAAGATCTCCATTTTTTTCATGCATTCATTGTCTTTCCAGTTTCATTCTTGTATGCCCTCAGGATGATTTGCCTTCAGTTGGTGGCCAACTTTTCTATAAACTTGTTTTTCCCTTTACGTATTCTCCCTGTTTTATATGCCAATACTGTTCATAATTTCCCACTGCTCTCCTCTGTAAAGTTTTACAAATTAGTTTATATAATAAATTCATGTTGTCCTTAGCCATCATGTCTTTCTGATTGTAAGGAATTCAAGATTCACTGGCTGAGCTGGTTTCTAGACTCTTTTGTTCTCTTTATTGTGGCAACTAATTTAGATCAGCAAAATTTCCTCTGGGAAAAGTGATAGACAGTGTTGACAACTGTTCTTTTATCCTTTTCCACTTTTTTGTGTCAACAACTTACTTAAATAATTTAAGGTTGAACACATTTTATTCCTGCTATATTTATACATTCTTATTCTTTATTCTAATTTGGTAATAATTTTAGTATTTGTCCTAAGAACTCAATGATCTTACCATACATAGACGGATGATTAAGAAATGACTCCCAATAAAGTAATTTGTAATTTCCTTAAAATATATTTATACCCTAAGGAGATCAAAGACACAGAGGCCTCATAGATGCCAAAATATTTGTAGTAACAAAGAAGTGGAAATAAAGTAGGTGCTCATCCATTCAGGAATAGCTAAGCAAGTTGTGGTACATGATGTAATGGAATGTTACTATGTTATATGAAATAATGAATATAGGCAGAAGATTCTAGGGAGATAATGGGGCACATCAGAAAATTCCAAGTTCTCTAGATTTACCCCACAAACGAGATAAAATAGTGCCTCAGGGCAAACACAGCGAGGTAAAAATAAATAAGAGTAGGGGCAGAACAGGGGTCCTCCTGGGCCAATCAGTGAAAATCTAAAGAAAAATCCCAGGATGAAGTTTTGTCCCTGTGAAGAATAAACACCTCTAGGCTAGTTCCACTTAAACAACAAGTAGGTGAGCCCTGGGGTTAACTTAGTTGAGAGGCAGCCTCAGTCCCACTCATAAGGACTTTTACCCTCAGGACAGTGAGCGCAGTTGGGCATCTGAGACTGGGAAGATGGAGGGAACCTCTACTGAGGAGCAATGCCAGACCCAGCTGTGCTGCAGAGATGTGGCCCTGGGCAAGAAGGAACCAACTAGCACATGCCAGTGAGTACAGAAACAGTAGGGCAGGGATGACACTGGCTGCGGGCACTCACAGGAGTTTGGAGGTCCTGGTTTTGGTTCCAGGCCAGAGGGGGAGAACTGAAGGAGGATCTGAAGGCAGAGGCACCATCTCTCATACCCCAGGACTAGAGGTGATTACCAAAAATAAGCTGCTAGAAATATTTTAAAAAATGAGCAGGCAAAGGAGAAAGAATTCAACCATAGAGAAATACTATGGGAATAAAGAAGACTGGGGTTCATCTTCAGAGGAGGATGTCAAAACAAAGAAATGCTCTTTTACCCCAAAGAGTAACATCAAATGGGCATTGGCCCAAAAAGAATTCATAGAAGAATTTTAAAAAGACTTTAAAAATCAAATGAGAGAGATTAAGGGGTGGGGGTGGGGGGAAGAACAATCCAAGAAAAACAAGAAGATTATGAAAAGTCAACCAATTAGAAAAGGAGATACAGAATCTTAAGGAAGAAAATGACTCCTTGAAAATCAGAATAGGGCAAGGGAAAGCCAGTGAAGTTATAAGAGACTAAGAAATAATAAAACAAAATATAAAGAATGAAAAAATAGAAGAGAATGTAAAACAACTCATAAGAAAAACAACTGACCCGGAAAACAGAACAAGAAGAGAAAACATAAGAATAACTGGACTACCTGAAAGCTATGGTCAAAAAAGAATCTTGATATAATTATGTGAGAAATAATTAAAGAAAATTATCCTGAAGCATTAGAATAAGAGGGGAAAGTAGAAATAGAAAAAAAATCCACCTATCGCCACCTGAAAAAGGTGTCCTACAAGGAAAACCCACAGGAATATCAGAGTCAAATTCAGAAACCCCCATCTCAAGGATAAAATAATACAAGCAACAAGAAAAAACAATTTAAATATGGTGGTGCCACAATTAGAATCACACAAGACCTAGCAACAGAGACACTAAAAGACCACAGGCCTTGGAACACTGTATATGGAAGAGCAGAAGAACTGGGGTTCTGGCCAAAAATATCATACCCAGCAAAGCTAAGCATAATCTTGACTGAAAACAAAGAGAATATTTAATGAATTAGACTTTCAGGATTTTGTTAAAAAAAAATGAAGTTAATAGAAGATTTGAAATACAAGAGCCAAGAGAAATGTAAGATCTAATTATAAGGGACTCAATAAGCACAAACTGTTTACCTTTTATATGAAAAAATGTAAAACATATATCTAAGATTGTTATTAGTAATTGGGTAGTTCATAAGAAATATTAGGGTAGACCTGAGTACGATATGACTTTTTAAAGTACAACCTTTTAGGAACAGCTAAAAAGAGTAATTATACAAACAAGGTTTGAGAAGAACAGACACAGATGAATTAGATGAGGAAGGAGGGCTGGTAGTTCTGGAAACCTACTTTCATCAGGAACGTGTTCAAGAGGGAACAATACACATATATCTAGAAGAGTATAAAAGTTTTCAAAATTCAGAAAGAAATAAAAAGCTAAGGGGATAGAAAGAAAGGAGAGGGTAAGGGAGGGGTCTTTAGTGGGAGAGGGAGGGGGAGGGAATAGGTTAAAGGGAGTATAGAAGGGTGTTTAGTCTGATGGGAATGGAAGGATAAGGGAGGGTAGGTTACATAATGGGAGGGGGCAAGGGAGTGGCTAGAAGTAAAGTAGAGGAGTCGAGAGGAAATAAAAGATAGAAATATAAAATAAAGATCAATAGTAGAATTTGTTAGGGAAAAAGAAGGGGGGCAATCATGCTCTTGGACAAAGTTAAGGCTAAAATAGATTTAACCAAAAGAGAAAAATAGGGAAACTACACTATAGCCATATTCATCAACATTATTTTGTACTATTTAAAACAACTAGATAGTATAAGGTTGGATCATTGCTGTAGTGTAGGAAATGACAAGTTAGTGGCATGTAAAAATATGGAAAGACTTGGACTTATGAAGGAAGAGGTTATCTACTCTCAGAGAAACAGAAGACAAATAAGTATAATGTGGTCTTACATGGATGAATATGAATATATGAATGTATATATCTATTTATGAGTATGATTATGGCTATCTAGGTATATGTATGTATAAGGGTAGCTGTGTGTGTTTGTATGTATGTCTATGTATGTCTGTATGTGTATATACGTATATGTGCATATATATATATATGTGTGTATATGTCTGTGTTTAATTGTAGCCTTCTTGGAAAGGGAGGAGGAAGAAGGGAAAAAAGAACAAAGTAAAAAGTGCACAGCAGAGAACAAAAGAAAACTTACAAGGAAGCTAAGAAAAGATGGACAGCTCTCAACACAATGTGTAGTATTTACTATATAGGCTTTCTTGAAATGGAAATTTATTGCTGTATATTTTGAACCCTCTCTCACATTCTGCTGTGCATATGCAATGCTTTTTTTCTTTTCTTATTTTATCTTTAAGTTTCAATATTTAAGTTTATAACATTTCCTTTTCTTATCTAAGTTTTAGTATTTAAGTCTAAAATAATAATAAAAATTAAAATTTTTAAAAAGAAATCATGAATATGAAAAATACAGAGAAGCACAGGAAGACACACGATGATGAAAAGTGAACTCAGAAGAAACAGGAAAATAATTTATAGTCATCTCCTTTGATCCTCACAACAACCCTGGGAGATGGGTTCTATTATTGTCCTCATTTTACAGATGAGAAATCTGAAGCAAACAGGTGTTAAGTGACTTGACCAAGGTCACACAACTAGTAAATGTTGGAAGCTGGATTTGAACTTTCCTGACTCCAGGTCCAGTACTCTATCTACTGCAGTACCCACCCATCTGCCATCCCAGTAGAAGGAATTACAGGTGTGGGCCACCATGCCTAGCTGCTATCCTTCATTTAACAGCAACCTCCTTCTGACTTCTGGTTTCCTTTATAATAAGAATGTAAAGACTTATGCAATTTGGTTCCTTGGGTAGAATGCCTACCCATTGATTGTTGGACAGGGATCTTACATTTGGAAGCCCAGCAGCCAAGTTAATGAGTACAGATGGTCTCAACACTGTGATTCTTAGCACTCTCTTCCCCCTTTTCTGTCCCTGTCACCACAGAGTCATAAGGGAACTGAATAAAATTGAAGACCTCCTTATATCAGGAGATATCTTCTTGGAGAAGGTGGTACTTTGATGGTGATAGCAAGCTAGAAGCTTAGGGGTAGAAGGATAGCATAGTTTTGCAAGTGAAACAAATAATATATCACATATGATATATAATCATATTCTTAATAGACTATATAATGTGATATATAAGTAATACATGAATATATCATATAGTCTGGTAATAATATATAATTAAAACATAATATTACATATTATATAACAATAGATAATTATATAATATATGGGATTACATATGATATATTATGTATAATAATTATTATATAGTCATGTGTGTATACACATATATATGCACATTCATATACATATATACATATACACATATGCACACACATATATACACATATACACATATATACATATACATACACACATATATATATACACATACATATATATACACACACATATGCACACACATATATACACACATATCTATTTATGTCCTTCAGAAATATCCTATCAATCATTCAGAACTGCATGGCCTGCCTCAAAGAGGTAATGAGTTTATCATCACCAGACCTTTGCCAATAGAAGCTGAATGGACCCATACAGAGGAGATTGCACAAGATGGCCTCTTCTAGCTCCTGTGATTCTGTAATAAGAAGCAAAGGCAAAGCTGATAAAATTTTCTACTGTCTGCTTTCCCTTTTGCCCTGTCTGAGTTCCTTCCTTCAGGTTGGGAACATGGGTCTGGCTAGCCCATTCACTTTGGCAAATGATAATAATTCAAGTTCCCATTTCTTTCAAACATTTCAAAAGCACTTTGTCATGGTGCTTCTGGGAGTTAGCGTATGTAAGTGTGCTTATCAGCCCCATTTTATAGATGAAGAAACTGAGTCACAGAGAAGTGAGGTCATCTGAGAAGTCACCTTTAGCCTACTGGGACTCACTGTTGCTATCTGCATTATCATTATGGGTTTAACTTAAAAAATCTTTTCCATTTTATTTCCTTGTTTATTTTTTCAAAGTAAAGGAAATAAATTTGCTTTGGGTGGGGGGAGTAGCATAAGACATAGGAAAACACAGAGACTGTAGAAAATTGGGGGACAGACGTGAAAATAGCAGCACTAAAGCCCTGCTATATAACTAGCAAACAGTGATACTGCTTATTCAAGGGTTTCCATTGCCATGGAAACCATTACGTAACTGGAAAGGGCCATGAAATTTCATACTGCGTGTGGTGGAGAGCAATATTTCAATCACTTAGAGCTACTTTTAAAGAGGAAAGAATAAAGTAGCGAAGGGGCCCTTTGTCTTGGTGGCTGATGCCCACCCCAAGTCTCCTCGGCCCAGGCAGCCATTTGTCAGATGTTGGGCAGGCAGCTAAATCTCTCCAATTGCCCTCCAAGTAGATTTCCTCCCACCCTGGCCAGAGTATGGCCTGGGTGTCATTTGCTCAAAAAGAAAAAAGGGAGGGGGACCTAATTTGGAGGCTGGCGGTACATGTGGAAAATTTCAGCTCTCCAGCACCATTTGGGGGGAAAGTTCCAAGGCCAGGGAAGCCCAGAACAAGTTACCCTATATGCCTTTTCCCACTCCTGGGGCCAGAGTGGACAGACACACTCCACCCACTGCCCAGGTTTCTTAGTTCCACACAATTACACCCCCAAGGAGACTTAAGATTCTAGGAGTTAGAGCTGGGGCGGGGGAGTCTTGGAGTGTTTCATTCTCTCATCTGATAGATGAAGAAACTGAGGCATCAGAAAGGGGGAGTGAGCCAGGATTTGAACCCAAGCTCTCTCTCATCTCCTGCCTCACCCCCAACAGTACACACACACACACACACATTACCAGAAGTTGGAATGGGCATGTTCTTGGCTCCTTATTTCTAGGCCTTCCGCCTGACATCTACATCTTTGCTCAGTGACTTCTTAGTGGTTTGCTCTATATAGATTTCATGACATCTCTCTCTCTCTCTCTCTCTCTCTCTCTCTCTCTCTCTCTCTCTTTCCTCAAAGATCAAACCTTAAACCCATTTCACTCTGAAACTCATAGATTGGCCCACAATAGGGCCCTGCCCAAGCTCCACTTAATGGCTATATTTTGGACCCTCCTGGCTCAAAGCAAATGTCAATAGTAACTGTTGCTCTTTTGACCAACAACTCAGAGGGTTGGGATGACCCTCCTAGTTTGATTTTTTTCTAATTAAAGGGGCTATCCCTTGACTCACTTCTTAGACAGAACTATTTACTGAATGGGCATTGCCCCACTCAAAGTGAGAACTTGAAAAGGCCTTAGCCTAAAAGGGCCAGGGTCTCCCATTGCATCCTGGGCTGCCTCTAGCCATCCTGAAGAATATCAGGCCACTGGACCCACATGGCTCTGGGGGAGAAAGTGAGGCTGGTGACCTTGCACAGCCCTCCCTCACTCAAATCAAAGTCAACAGCAAATCATGTCATCATTTCCCTGATGCCATGGTCTTCTTTGAGAATGAATGACAACCACAATACAGATTTACCACCACCACCACCCCCATGTCGATGTTAGAAGCTATTTTCTGCCATCCCGTAGGTCACTGCTCCTCCTTTCTCAAGGAGTTCAGTACCCAGCTCATAGTCCTCCTCTCTACACTAAACTCTGCCCATAGAATTGGGGATTTCTCTGGGTGTCCTCCCAAACTCCCCAGCTTCCAAGTTCATCTGCCTCCTCTGCTCTCCTGACCTTCAACTTCACTCCACCTCAGGTAAATGTCCAGGGATGCCATTCTGTCTATCCCATCATCACCCACATGTTCTACCAACACAATCCAGAACTCTGGAATTCCTCCATCTGTGCATAATCTGTGGCCCTTCCATCTGTCTCTGAGCCTTCTAAATCGCTCTCCCTGAGCCTTTCAACCTCCAGTTTCTCCACCTCTCCCTGCTTTCCCAGGCCATCCATCACTTTTGTTCAGTCTTCACTTTCCTCCCTTCACAATCTGTATGTCTTGGTTAACTAAGTTGATTTAACACTGTCATCTACCCTTGAATCCCTTGACCTCTTGTCCTGTCATTTCTCTCCTCTTAGGAAACACCAGCCCTGCATGACTCCCACCAACCACCTTCTCTGTTCCTACTGATATGCTCCTACTCAAGCCCTCTGTAACACCCTCTGGCCCTTCATCATTGGAAGGCTTTGCCTCATACTCCATTGCCAGAAGATAAAGTAGCCCTTCTACTTACTGGTATTAACTCCTCTACTTCTGGCCTTCATCCCATCCCCATTCTGTTTCATCCAATAGCTTGTCTCTTCATCATCCCTTTTCTCTCTATTTTAACTCTCCTTATGTACTTGCTCTTCGCTACTTCCTACAAATATGCTAGATTTCCCCATCATTAAAAAGTCTTCTGAGCCTACCACCCCTCAAGTTAACCTCCTATATATCTCCCTCATTTAAATGACAAAGTACCAGAAAAAAGCTGTCTACACTCTTCGTCCTCACTTTCTCACCTCCTATTCACTTCTCAACCCCTTGCAATCTGACTTCATCACTAAACTGAAATTTTTCTAAGATCACTAATTTTCCCTTTCTGGCTTTTGCTCAATCTTAATCTTTCCTGACCTCTCTGAATCATTAAACATTAGGGACCTTCTTCTCCTGGGTATTCTCTCTTCCCTGGGTTTTTGTAATACTGATTTACTGTGGTTCTTTTAATGTGTCAGACCAATCCTTTTCTTTCTTGAATAGAATTAGAGAATTTGGAGGTTGGAAGGGACCTCAGTTGACCACCTAGTTCAACCTATACTTGAAAGAAATCTCCCCCTATAATATACTGGACAAGGGTTAGTCTAGCCTCTGTTCTGAACCCTCTAAGGACAGAGAACCTGCCACATCCAGAGGCAGACCATTCCACCTTGGACAGCTCTAATTGTTAAGAAATGTGTTCCTACATCTAGCCTAAATTTACGTCTTTGCAAATCCCACCCATTGATCCTGGTTCTTCTCTCTGGAGCTAAATAGAACAAATTGAATCTCTCTTTCATTGGCCACGTCTTTCGCTGTATGTGTTTGACATCTCCTGTGCCTCTCTCTGGTGCCATCTCGTACTCTTTCAATATCTTTGGTCTTGGTGATCTCATCAGCTCCCCTTCTTATTCCAGGAAGGTAACAGGGACCTCTTGAAACCACTTGCTCCCATCTAGAGGTCTTTTCCTAATTTCCCCAGCTGTTAGATTCTACCCCTCTCCAATCAGTGTATTTTTTATATCCTATAATCATTGGCCCATGAACAAGTTGTCTCCCAGAGTAGAAAGTCAAGTCCTTGAGGGCATGGTCAGTTTCTCTTTTATCTTTTTATCCACAGTGCTTTTATTTGGTAGGTTCTTACAATAATTGTTGACTGATGATGACAAGTCCAGCAGACTTTCCCTACAATACACCAAAATAATAACTAGAAAATTCTGTTTTCTGGGCAAACACCGCAAACCATATCCTTGATAGACGTAGAGAACAGGTAGAAGTGGATGAAGACCAGCCAAGGATGCTGCTGGGGAAGCCAACTTCAGTTTGGGGGTGGGGGAGAAACTAAGATGGGGTGAGGGAGGAGCATGCTATAAGAGTATCTTCTTGTTATTAACTACTCTAAGTATTCATTTTTTAATACTTTTGAGTTCCAAATTCTCTTCTTCCCTGTAACCCCTCCCTTGCCCTTTGAGAAACAAGCAATATGGTCCCCATTATACATATGAAGTCATGCAAAACATTTCCATATTATATTAACTAGTCATTCTTGTTAATTAGGTGCTAAACATTGCTATTCCTGTGGTGCTGAAGGACTTCTAGTGTAATCAGTGACTTCTAAATTCAGCACCTTCTTAATTTTGTAGCATAACCCCAATCACCCCACCCTAGTTATGCCTCTGGCCCACAGTACAAGGGGCCATCTGGACATCTTTACTGCCCAGGCAACCCGTGTAGAGGACTTGGTGGTAAATATGAGAAAGGAATTCTGAGGATTGAGAGTGAAAGTTAGTTTTTATTATACTTGCTTGGGGTGGGGGGAGGTAGTGTAGCAGAGAGCTGCTCTGCAGTTTGAAACCTATAATTTGTAGCTTGAATTTGGGTTCAAATCCTAGTTCTGCCACTATCTTCCTGTGTGACCTTGGGCAAGTTACTTGTCTTCTTGGAGACTCAGCTTATACATCTAAAAAAGGATAGGACTTTCCAGCTCTGATAGTCTATGTTCTAAGTCCCTTTTCTGTTCTAACATCCCATGGAAAAATTCTAATGGAAACTACAGCGTCACAGACTCTCAGAGGTGGAAAGTGGCCTTGAGACCATCCAGTTCAACCAATACCTGGAGAAGAATTTCCTTTCCAGGGTCCCTGACAAATGGTCACCTCCCCTCTGCCTGAAGATCTCCAGTGATAGAGAGCTTTCTACTTTTAAGGCAACTCTTTCTACTTCTGGACAGTTCACATTGTTAAGAAGCTCTATCTTATGTTCTGTTTTATATCTGCCTCTTTGTAGACTGTGCCTACTAGTCCTAGAACCATGCAAACCAAGGCAAGATCTTCCCTGTAGAATCAAGCAAAAATAAATCTAGCCTATCTTCTATGTGAGGTACTTCAGCAGTTTGCCTCAAAAGGAACCTAAAATCTTCCTTTCTGCAACTTTCCTCCCACTCTGTTCCTCCTGGTTCTCTCCTCCGGGGCCAGGCACAACCCGCCTGATCCATCCTCTATATGACAGCCCTTCAAGCGCAGGACCACATCTCCCTTGAGTCTTCTCTTCTCTAGCCCAAATATCCCCAAATTCCTTTGCCTGATCCTTCTAAGGTCTGGTCTCCAGGTCTTCTGCAGCCTGGTGAATGATCTATCTTGTCAAATGGGACTTCCACAACTGGACACAACACTCCAGATGCTTTTCGATCAGGACAGAAGACAGTGGAACTATCACATCCCTCATTCTGGACACTATTCCTCTGTTAATGCATATCACAACTCTTCTGGCTGCCACATCACACCCGGGACTCATTTTGGGCTTCTGTTCCCTTCGTCTTTCTTACAAAAAAAAACATTGCCTAGTACCAGACTGAGAGTCTCAATTTGGTAGAATTGGAATTTGGGTCCTGGCTCTGCCACTAACTCAGAGTGATTAAGAACAAGCCACTTCATCTCTAACAAGTCATTTTATCTCTCTGAGCCTCAGTTTCTTTATCTAGAAGATAGGGATAAATATATTTCTACTCTTTAACTCCCAGGCTTATTGCGAGAATTGGATGAGAGAAGGGTGAAGAGTTTGCTATGGTATAGTGGATTGAATGTTGCCCTTGGAGTCAGAAAGATATAGGTTCAAATCTCATCTGTAGGACTTACTTACTGACTTGATTATGAATTGCTGATTATGATCTAATGACTGGACCTCAGTTCTCTCATGGGTTAAAAGAGGAGTTTGGATTATATGGTCCCCAAGTCCTCCCCGTCTCTAGATCTATGATCCTTCCAATAAGTGTCAGCTATTATTTATATCCCTCTGTTAATTATTTCCTATTTGTCATATCTCTATCTATCTACCTGCCTACCTACCTACGTATGTATATATGTATCTATTATCTACCTATCTGTCTGTCTATTTGTCCATCTGTCTGTCTATTTATCTATCTATCTATTTATCTATCCATCTATCCATCTCTCTATCTCTATCCATCCATCCATCTATCCATCTGTCTATCTATCCATTCATCTATCCATCCATCTCTCTATCCATCCATCCACTCATCTATCCATCTCTCTATCTATCTATCCATTCATCTATCCATCCATCTATCTATCCATCTCTCTCTATATATATATCCATCTATCCATCTATCTATCCATTTCTCTATCTCTATCTATCCATATCTCTATCTATGTATCTATATATCTACATATCTGTCTATCTATTTGTATACCTATCTATCTATCTAACCATCCATCTATCTATCCATTTCTCTATCCATCCATCTATCCTTCCCTCTATCTACCTATTTTTCTATCTATCCATCTCTCTATCCATCCATCTATTTCTATCCATCCATCCATCTCTTTATCTCTCTCTGTATCCATCTATCCATCTCTCTGTCTCTATCCATCCAGCCAACCAGCCATCTATCCATCTCTCTATTCATCTATCTATCCTTCCCTCTATTTTTCTATCTAGCCATCCATCTATCTATCTCTATCCATCCACCCATCGATCCATCTATCCATCTCTCTATCTCTCTATCCATCTCTCTTTCCATCCATCTATCCATCTCTCTCTCTCTCTCTCCCTTTCTCCATCCATCTATACATCTCTCTATCTCTATCCATCCGTCTATCTATCTATCTATCTATCTATCTATCTATCTATCTATCCATCTATCTACTGCTTGTTTGTACATATGAGTCTGCTTTTTGTCTCCCCCATTAGATTGTTAACTCCTGGAAGGCGGAGTCCATCTTTTGCCTCTTTTTATATCTCCAGTGATTAGCACAGTACCTGGCATAGAGGAGACCCTTAATAAATGTTAAATGACTGACTTCCAGAAGGCCTGGGATTAGGCTTCAAAGACTTTCTATGATGCCTTGGACCACTTGGAAGATCAGAGGATTCTGGGGCATGGAGCCCAGGGGACTTCCATTCACCTGATTGATGTTCTCTGCTCTGCCTCCCACTTCAGTTGAATGGTTGTCCCCCAAGCCTAGCTGGTGAGAGGTGACAGTTGTTTTTATTCTCCTCCTCCATTTTTATTGTTTACAGTGTCAACAATGTCAACAATTGGCAAAGCTCAAGTGAGAGTAGGAGATCTGAGACCTGCCCAGGAATTTTATGGTACATTTCCCAGAAAATGAGTAGGCTCAAAAAAAGCCAAATGAGTCCAAGGCTTGGGTAGGGCGGAACCTGATGGTTCTGGGGCAGGAGAGCTCTTGAGCAGGAAAGTTCTGGAGCAATAGGGTTTAGGTGCAGAAGTATTCTCTAGCTAGACAGAATCAAAACAGGAAGTTTCTAGCAAAGGAAGATTTGGAGGCAAGGATCGTAGATACGAAACATCTGGGATAGGCAACAAAGCAAGAGGGTTCTGGGATAGGCAAAGTCTGGGACAAGAGGGGTCTAGAATAGAAGAGGTTTAGGTCAAGAGGAATCTGAGTCAGGGGAGCCTGGCACAAGAGAGTTCTGGGACAGGAAGATTCTAGGGCAGAGGTGGATCGGAGTAAGAAGACTTTGGGGCATTAGTGTTTGAGAACAGAAGGGTTCTTGACCAAGAGGGTTCTGGGGTCCAGGATGTCTCGGACAGGAAGGCTCTAGTATAGAATAGTTCTGGGTTAGGCAGGTTCTAGAGTAGGATATTTTAGGGACAGAAGGACTCTGAAGCAGGGCAGGGTTTCTGAGGTAGAGGGTGTTTCAGGGTAGGAAAGTTCCAGAGGAGTAGGGTTATGAGAGAAGAGGCTTTGTGAATAAGAATACAGTGGGCTAGGAAGTGTCTAGGACAGGAAGGTTCTTAAGGAAGAGAGTTCTAAAGCAGGAGGAGTTTGAGCCAGGATGGGTCTGAGGTGGGAGGATTCTGTCACAAGAGAGCTCTGGTGGGTCCTTAGCTCTGATATAGGCTTCTTCTAAGGTAAGAATTGTCTCTGGCAGACTTGTACCCTCTGTCCCCCAAGCCCAGGAACCCCTCAATCTATCTGCATTTTATCTGTTACTCCCAAACTTTCACTTCTCCCTGCCCCTCAGGCTCAAAACCTCTTTCCATTGCCTGGCACACCTGGGTTTGGTTTACTCTTAACCACACCTATGTTTGTGAGCCCAGTACCAGACTCCCCTCCCCAACCCCTGGGAGAAAGCCTCCCTGTGAGGCTTTAGGGTAGAAGATGATGGCTGAGACTTGATAACAGAGCTTGTTGAAAGAATGAGAACTGAGGGGCTCAAACCAGGGCCAGCAAGGAGAAAGCACATTCTCCCTGGACCCCTCTGGTCTTTTCTATCCCCCTTGGCTGACCCAGGCCAAGAAGTTGGTTAGGCCTGGTGATCCTCAGTACATAGAGGCAGAAACAGGAACAAAGAGGGAGATTTTTTTTAACTTGTACAGAAAACCTGCTGAATCCTTCAGTGTCCCAACTCCTCATTCTTCCTCTTTCCCCCTTCCCCCATTGACCCCTCCTTCCTGACCCCTGGCTGGATGAGGGAAAAGGAGGGAGAGGTGGTAATTTGAGAGCTCCAAAGAAATCATGATTCAGGACAGGGGTGCTTTCAGCTCCACATACCTCTTACTTAGAAGACCTGGGTTCCAACTCTAACACTGATCCTTCCTCTGACGCTACATGACCTTTGTCAAGTCCCTGTAAGTTTTAAGGCCCGTTTCCTCTTCTTCCCTCCTTCTCTTCCACTGCTCCTGGTCCTGTACATGACCTATCAGCAGGGTGGTAGAAAGAAAAATGGCCTTGGAGTCTGAAGTTCCAATAAAGGTTTGGCAATATTTTCTAGGATCACAGAATCTCAACATTGGAAGAGACCTCAAAGGCCATATGGTCCAACTTGGACTTGAACAAGAATCTAACCTATAGCATGTGGCTGATGGGATTTTGCTCCAGGCTGTCTCTTCTCTGGGCCTCATTGCCCTTTTCATGTAATCATAGCTAGATTTAGAGCTGAAATGGCTCAGAGGCCATTGAGTCCACCCCCTCATTTTACATCAGAGGAAACTGAGGCCTGTAATATCAAGCAGGGTGGGACTTTTACTGTGTTTCTCTTTTAGAATGCTAAAATAATCAAATGCCTTTGATTAAGTCTTCCTAGGTGTAAAGTCCCAGGCCCACACCCTTTTGCTGATTAGGGATGAAGACTTTGGGCCCTAAGAAGGGTATATAAACTCAGAGGTTAGCATTTTGTTTGGGGGCTTTCACTCACTGAAAGAGTGTGGTGTGACTTCACTAGAGGAGACTCTGGGAAGCCATTGTTAAGAGCCACCACATGCTTTGAAAAAAACCCAGATGATGGTGCTTCTCTGGTATGTATTGCTATGGATAGACTGGTTTGTATTATTTGCTCTGTTTATATAATGTATGTTTGTAATTTCTGTTTGTATTCTGTCTAAAGTTCAGGGTGCTGGCTTTTCACCCTGAACTAAGTGAATGATATATGTATGTTTGATTAAAGTGAGATTGTTAACCCCTTAAAGTTGCCTTCCTTAGAAAAGCAGATCAAAGAACCTGTGCTGGCAGCCCTTCTGTGTGCTGGTGTTGTTGGCCTTACACAGCCACAGTAGTGGCGACCAACATTGTTGTTACAATGCTTAGGGAAAGAAAGGGACCTGCCTGAGGTCACACATCGGATCCTAGCTGCAGCCCTGTAAAGGGGATACTTGGAAGCCATCTAGTCCATCTTACAGAGGAGGTCCAAGGAGAAGTGACTTGGTCAAGATCACACAGAGAATAAGGAACAAAACCCGAATTTGAACTCAAGTTTTCTGCCTCCTGAGCCAAGGCTCTTTCCCTTGAACCATTTTTCTGTGTAGCAGTGATGGCACGGTGGGTGGGGGAGCAGGGAATTTAGTGATGCCATGCTGGTCAGCAAAAGTGAAATGAGACAGGTGTCCTATATGATTGTTGAGGTCTCTTTCAATCCTACTGTTCTCTGCTCCAATGATTCTGAGTCTGCAATGTTTATTAGTTCTGTGACTCTAGGCAAGTTATGTAACCTCTTGGGACCTCAGTTTCCTCCTCTGTAAAATGAGGGATTTAGATTAGATGATTTCTAAGGGCCCTTCCAACTGTCTGTTGTTGACTAGGAACCTTTGACTGGCTATCCAATTGTGTGTTTTACCCACACAGAACTTGGTCTTCCTTGGTCTAAGGAAATTGGGAGGACTCTCAGACACAAAGGGGCAGGGACTGGGAGTGAGGAAGGGTTGGAGGGACAGGGGTGCTTTCAGCTCCAGACACCCATTACTTAGAAGACCTGGGTTCCAACTCCAACCCTGATCCTTCCTCTGACCCTATATGACCTTGGTCAAGTCCCCATAAGTTTTAAGGCTTGTTTCCTCCTCTGTCCACTGAGGGGTTGGGTCCAGTGATCTCATAGTTCCCTTCCAGGTCGAAGTCCCAGGGTACTCTGCTTCTCAGATCCCTTCCCACAATTGCAGCTGGGTTGTGTCAGCTGAGCTCCTCTGAGCAGGGCCCTCCCTCCCAGGCCCATCCCAGCCAGTTGGCAGTGACCCCAAGAGCCTGCTGAGTGAGCCCTGACCTCAAGCACTCCCTGAGAGCATCTGGAAGTGGGGCCTAGGGGCTGCCCATCTACCCCCACAAACCCTGCCGTGGGAATGGCCTGGGCCCTAACCTGATTCCCTTGGGAGGTGGCCCAGTGGGGCAGTCTTGGATAACTGGCCCTTAGCGCTCCCAGGCAGGGTATTGCAGAGGCCTTCCTCCCTGCTGGGAGCCCCCTCCAACCTTCCCATTTGGGGCTCGGGGCCCACCAGAGGGGCTCCTATACAATTCACTCCTTTTACAACCTGGAACACAGGCTTCCGGCTGCTCTGGCAGGGCCCAGGGTGACAGCTGTTGAGGGAATGGGGAGCAGATCTCTGTCCAGAACATGATTTCAGCATCAGAGAGGAGGGCTGGCCCAGGGTTAGCCGCGTTTCTAAATCATTACATCTCATGCTTTTTGGAGCTGCCAGAACATTGCAAAATGCCCCTTCTGTCCTTGGTCAGCCATAGGGTATAGGGAAGACAGGGCAGGACTCTGCCTCAGGCCACAGGCCACCACATTTCTGTGCCCTCCTTTGGCCAGGTTGCAAAGCAATTGGCTCAAACTTGGGTCTCCTGTCCCCATCAAGGACCAAGTTACAGAGTGTTGTCTAGCTGGGCAATGAATCAGTCAATTTACAAGCATATACCTTAATCACCTACTATGTGCCATGCACTGAGCCTACAAAGACCAAAGGGTCCTCCTAGAAATAATCCACTCCTATCTAAAAGGGCTTTAACGACTAGCAAGCACTTGATCTGTGCTATCTCACTTGTACCTTATCTCATTTGATCTTAATGATGACTCTTTATGCCCATTTCACAGATGCAAAAACTGAGGCTCACAGAAATTAAGAGAGTTGTCCAGGGTCATCCAGCTAATAAATATTTGAGTTGGGATTTGAACCAGAGTCTTCCTGACTCCAATTCCAACACTATTCATGATGCTATGACAGGTAGTCATAGAGCATTCCATTAGAAAGGAATTTCAGAAGAAAAAACAGAGTTAAAGTTGGAGAAAACCATAGAACACAGGATGTCAGAGCTGGGAGAGGCCTTAAAACAGAAAATGTCAGATATGGGAGGAATATTAGAAAACAGAACATCAGAGCTGAAAGGATCCCTAGATCATAGAACTGAGAGCTGGAAGGGCCTTAGAACAGGGGATGTCAGGGCTGGGAAGGCCTTAGAACACAGAATGTCAGAGCTTGGAGGGGCCTAAGAACAGGGAATGTCAGAGCTGGGAGAGGCCTTGGAATATAGAAGGTCAGAGCTGGGAGGGGGTCCCAGAACAGAGACTGTCAGAGCTGAGAGGGGCCTTAGAACAGGGAATGTTAGATCTGGGAGGGCCTTAGAACAGAGAATTGCAAAGCTGGGAGGGCCTTAGAACAGAGAATGGCAGAACTAAAGGCACTTTAGAATACAGATTGTTATAAATGAAGAGACCTTAGAAGAGAGAGCTGGAGGGGGCATTTATTTTCCCACCGGATGAGCCACAGGACAGAGAATGTCAAAAGTGGGAGGCACTTCAGAGGGCCTAACTTTCTCATTTTCCAAAGGAGAAACTTAAGCTCAGAGAGGGAAGATGTCTAGTTGGGAGATCACAGAAGGGGCCAGAGCCAATACTCAGCCCCAGGTGTCTTACCTCTCAGGCAAGGGCTCTGTACCACACTGGGAATGCCCACCTGCCATGTCTAGTTCTTCAGAGCTGTGTCCACCCACATGAAAGTGGAGATGGGGATGCCAAATGGAGCTGGGGTAACTCAATGGAAAATCCAAAGGGGTCAGGGGTCAGGGGCTATACAGCCAAATCTTCCCAGCTAAAAGGCAGATAGATGATTGAGCCCCATTTCCTGTAGCAGTCTCCCTGCTGCCCCATCCCTATGCCTGAAATTTACAGTTGAGGCCTTTTCCAGGAACTCAGCATCAAGGCAAGACTATATTTTAATCTCAGCCTCGTCTCGCATCTCTCAGTTACTCAGCTCTGAAGTGAGCTCTGGATCCTTGGCTCCAAGGTACAATCTTTACTTTAAGAGAGCTCCACCAGGCTGATTTACTGGGAGCTCAGGTCTGGTTTCCATTGGGTGACAGCATTCAGTCCACCAGATGAAGTCAACATTAGACACTGCCAGAAAGAGAATCCCAATGGGACCTATCACATTCTAGGCCAAAGTTGGGGAGTTGATGCAGTAGGGTAAAAGCTCCCATGTCGGCACTGTCTTCTTTTTGCCCTCAACCCCTTTGGGGGGCAAGGTTGGATCAGACTGGCACTCTGGGGTATAGTGGTATGTCTGGTCCAACTTGGGGACAGAAAGCCCCAGTACTCTTCTGAATGTCAGTTACCTCTGCACTGAGTCAGAGTTGAATTTTCAGGTTTGAGAATGGTCATCTGGCCTAGGAATGGGCATGCCGCAAACACAAGCTGGGGGCAAGTTGATGCCCAAACATGGGAGTTTATTTTTAAGAGATTAATCCAGCCTTGTAAAAGGAATGGGGCAGGAGCAGAAGTGGGCAAGTGGGATAGAATTGGAGAGGCAAGGTAGAGGAAGAATGGGGATGTTCTTGTAAAATGGCGGCTTATTCTTTGAGGGTTCAGTCAATTTCCATAATCTGAAGGGAAGGAGGTGGCCTTGTAACCCTGGCAATGTCATCCTCTCAAGAGAGCGAAAGGTGAAGAATAGATGGGGACATCATTGCAGGCCCTCTCCTCTTCCCGGACCCTTCACCCCTCCCCCCAACAGCTGGCTGCTACTACGCAGGGCCTGGCATCCTGCAAAAGAGATTTATTATTATGCTCATTGGACGAGACAGGCAGGAGTCATGAGCTTTGGCAGGAAAACAAGACGGAGAGATCTGCTTTGACTAAAAGCCGTATAACTTGAAAGGTTTATTGCTGAGACGATTATGTAATGTAACTTCGAAAGAGAGTATTTAAGATAAAGGTTTGAAGCCCTCTGGCAGGTTTGCAAAGAGAGTTGGGGCCAGGCCTGAATACATTAGCTGGGCACTTTCAAACTCACTGTTCAACCCAGTTTAATCCTGTAGACTGGTAACAAGGCCTGCTCTGACCCAGACTTCCTTAGCCTCCTTCTGTCTCCATCCCTCCATCAAGCCCGTGTAACTCTCACTAGCCGCAGGAGGTCTAGAAGTCCACAGAAGGATTGTCACAGGGAAGAGGTCCCCAGAGGGCAGAACTAGGAGTATGAGGATCAGATTGCAAGGAGATAGATAATCCCCTAAACCAAACCAAACAACCAAAAAAAACAAAACAAAACAAATACACACACATACACACACAAAAAATACTTCAACCTAATCCCAACTCCCTAATAATAAAAACTGTCCAGGAGTAGACTGAGCTGCCTCAGAAGATGATGGAATCCCCCCTCCTTGGAAGGTTTTATGCAGAGGTAAGATGATCACTTACTCGGGAGGTTATAATACAGATTCCTTTCACATATTGGTTAGACAAGTTGGCCACTGAGGCCCCTTCCGAATCTTGAATACTGTGACTGTGAGCATGTAAGACTATAACCTTCTCTCAGCCCTGTTACCCTTAGCTCCTGACCCTCCAGGGGTCTCCAGCACCTTTCTAGGTCTAAGCCTATTTGGAAAGCAACAACTGTGGAGAATCAACAAGGCATTCGCATTGAAAGACAACCATATTCAGAGTCAGAGAACCAGTTCAGCTACTTATTACAGATAAGACTACCTACAGAGCCTTGAGCAAGTCCCGTCCCATCCTTGGTCCTCAGTTTCTCCATATATAAAATGAGAGAGTTGTGGACTGGCTGGTTTCTGAGGTCCTCTCTAGCTCTGAATATTCTAAAGAAAGAGTCCTAGACTGGAGAATCAAAAAATTTGGTTCTAGGCCCACCTAGACCACCTATTAGCAGTGTGACTTTGAGCAAGTCCCTGGACCACTGACTGAGCTTCAGTTTCTTCATCTATAAAAATGGGGAATGATACTTGCCTTCTTTACCTTCCCACAGTTGTTTCAAGAATTAAATGAAATATTTACTGTCTGTAAGGGCTCTGTAAGTGCTTGGTATTAGAGAAATATGAGTTGCTCTTGCTTTATGAAGACAGCTCTAGTTTTCTCTGACTCCCTTGTCAGCTAAGGAAGCATTTAACTACTAAGAGCCAAGACCACTCTTCCCTGAGCTCAATGGCTCTCTGCCGTACTCATAGACAATGCTTCAAATTCACTGTCAGCCTCTTTTCTACAGCCAGGAAAATCTGTTTGACATATGAGGAACAGTGGAGTGGAGTGACATCATTCTGGGTTTTTTTTCTGTTTTTTTTTTTTGCAGGGGGGACGGCAGGGCAATCGCAGTTAAGTGACTTGCCCAAGGTCACATAGCTAGTAAGTGTGTCAAGTATCTGAGACTGGATTTGAACTCAGGGCCTCCCGACTCCAGGGCCAGTGCTCTATTCACTGTACTAGCTAGCTGTCCCTGAGTGAAATCATTCTGGACCTGTGGTCAAGAAGCCTTGGGTTCTTATCCTGTCTAAAGGGAGTTTACAAACTTGGCCTTCAAATAATAGACCCACCTGACTCAAATATCTCTTATCTCTTTAGGGCTTAGCATAATTTTGTTATAAACCTTTACTTACCATCTTTATATGCTATTATGTAGCTATAATAGTGACCACCTCATTCAGATCCTACTTAGAATCTGAAAGGCATGATGTTTGGCCAAGTCACTTGACCTCCATAAAATGAGGAGGTTGCACCATGGTGGACGTCACAGTGGCATGGGAAAAGCATGGCTTTGGAGAACGAACAAAAGGTTGCAGTGAAACAATTTTCCAGCCCAAGCCAACTTAGGAGGTCATCAGGAAATGTCTATCACAATGGGATGGTGGTTGGGCCTGGAGCAAAGAACAGGCTGAGCAGAAATGCCATCAGAAGGCCATTGTGGCAGCTGCAACTGTGGCAGCAGCAGCTTCAGGGAATCTCAGCCCACAAGGATTGGACAACTGGTCAGAAATAGACTATAGGGGACTGTTTGCAGGTACTGGGTTCAAGACCCTGTTTCATTGCCCATACACAGTTACAAGTCACAGTTCCATGGTGAAAAGGAGCAACAGCACTTATGGCTTCAGGAAAACAAGTTCCCTTCCTGAGTAAAGACCAGAGAACAGACCAGGAGAGCAGCAAACACATCTCTCTTTAGATCATACCACCTCAAAAACACCAAAAACTTACAGACCCCTAGAACTAGCTATGAAAACAGTAGCATGAAAAACCTGAAGCTTGGGACAGTGTCCCCTCTACCCTGAGAGCAGAACCCAACTTTAATGTAAAGTTAAAAGTTAAGAAATAGGCTAGAAAGATGAGCAAACAACAAAAACAGACAAACAAAACAACAAAAAAAGAACCTGATCATAAAAAGTTACTATGGTGACAGGAAAAATCAAGACATAAACTCAGAAGACAACAGTTTCAAAACAGCCACATGTAAACCCTCAAAGAAAAATGTAAATTGGACACAAGCCCAAAAAGAATTCCTCGAGGAGTTCAAAAAGGATTTTAAAAATCAAATGAGAGAGGTAAAGGAAAAATTGGGAAAAGAACACAAAAAGAGTCACAAAAAAAGGCATAAAAAGAGATTAAAGAGGCACAGAGAATACTTAAGAAAATAACACTTAAAAACCAGAATGATTGAAATGGTAAAAGAGGCAGAAAAATCCATTGAAGAGAAAACCTCCTTAAAGATAGAACTGGCGGGGGCGGAGCCAAGATGGCGGCCGGGAAGCAGTGACTGGCATGAGCTCCCCACCAAGTTCCTCCAAAAACCTATAAAACAATGGCTCTGAACCAATTTTAGAGCTGCAGAACCCACAAAGTGGCAGAGGGAAGCAGGGCTCCACC
>CM053628.1:48351065-48387958 GCA_028646595.1 Phalanger gymnotis
AGTGACTCTGATAAAGGACTCATTTCCAAAATATACAGGGAACTGAACCAAATATATAGGAATACAAGTCATTCCCCAATTGAGAAGTGGTCAAAGGATATGAACAGACAATTTTCAGAGGAAGAAATTAAAGATATCTATAGACATATGAAAAAAATGCTCAGAATCACTACTGATAAGAGAAATGGAAATCAAAACAACTCTTAGATACCATCTCTCTCCTGTCAGATTGGATAAAATAACAAAACAGGAAAACGATAAATGCTGGAGAGGATGTGGGAAAAGTGGAACATTGTTACATTGCTGGTGGAGTTGTGAACAGATCCAGCCATTTTGGAGAGCAATTTGGAACTATGCCCAAAGTGCTATAAAAATGTTCATACCCTTTGACTCAGCAATACCACTTCTAGGGTTGTATCCCAACGAGATCACACAAGTGGGGAAAGGACCCTTATGTACAAAAATATTTATAGTGGCTCTTTTTGTGATAGCTAAGAATTGAAAATCAAAGGGATGCCCATCAATTGGGGAATGGCTGAACCAGCTGTGGTATATGAAGGTAATGGAATACTATTGTGCTATAAGAAATGGAGATGACACGGACTTCATAACAACCTGGAAGAACCTACACGACATAAAGTTGAGTGAGTGGAGCAGAGGCAGAAGAACATTATACAGAACCATGGATATATTGATTCTGTGATGGCTAACCCTGACAGACTTTGCTCTTCTCAGCAACACAATGTGCAGAGACAGCTCCAAAGGACTCATGATGGAGAGGGCTATCTACATCCAGAGAAAGAACTGCGAAATATGAATGCAAATTGAGGCACACTTCATTTTCGCCTTTTTTCCCCTCCACTTTTTTTTTCTTTTCTCTTTTGTATTTGTTGTTGGGTTATGGTTTTTTTTTTTTGGTTCTGTTTCTTCTTTCTCATGAGTCATGAGAAAATGTATAAATTAATTCAATGCCTAGTTATACCTGGAAGTTATATGGGACTCCATGCCTTCTTGGGGAGGGAGGGAAGAAAATTTGGAACCCAAAATTATGTAGAACTGTTTGTTGCAATCTAAAAATAAATAAATAAAAATTAAAAAAAAAAACTAGATGAGCAAATAAAAGTTAATGACTCTATGAGGCATCACATAATCAGTCAAACAAAATCTGAAGAATGAAAAAATTAGAAGAAAAAGTGAAATAACTGATTGGTAGAACAGATGACCTGGAAAATAGATCCAGGAGAGACATCCTAAAACTTATTAGTCTACTTGAAAGGTATGATGAAAAAAGATCCTGATCAGTATCTTCCAAGAAATCAATAAGGATAACTACCCCAAAGTCCTAAAACCAGAGGGTAAAATAGGCATCGAAAGAATCCGCCAATCACCCCTTGAAAGAGATCCCAAATTGAAAACTCCAAGAAATATTACATTCAAACTCTAGAATTATCAGGTCAAGAAGAAAATACCACAAGCAGCTAGAAAGAAACAATTCAAAAGCACAAAACTACAGTAAGGATTATGCAGGATCTTGAAGATCTATTTTAAATGACAGGAAAAATTGGAATATGATATTTTGAAAGGCAAAGCAGCTTGGGCTACAACCAAGGATCAACAACCCAGCAAAACTGAGCATAATTTTTAGCGAGAAGATGGACATTCAATGAAATAAGGGAAGTCCACACCTTCCTGATAAAAAGGCCAGAGCTCAATGGAAAAGTTGATCTTCAAATACGAAACTCAAGGGAGACATAAAAAGGCAAACGGGAAAAAAAACTTGTTAATAAATAAGGGCAAATTATTTACATCCTTATATAGGATTATATTGTTTTATTTATGTTTTATATATGCAAATAAATCTTGAGAACAGTAAAAAAAAAAGTGATTCAGTTTGCCAAAGTGAATGGAAATCATGCTGCTGAACGTAAGTTTGGTCCTACAACTGAGAAAACAATCCAAGATTGGCTACAGGAAGAAGAAACCCTACTGAAAACATCACGGCAGAAGAAGGCCATGAGAGGCAAGTCAGCAAAATGGCCTTATTTAGAGAGGGAATTGAAGATACGGATTGAAGAGCAAAGGGTAGTTGGAATTCCTGTGTCCACAAAGATGGTTCAGCATGAGGCAAGAAGAATTGCTGATGGAAAAGAAGTTACTGATTCCAAAGGAAGACACAATAGGTGCTTCAGGTTCATGAAATGGAATGGACTAAGCATGTGCACATGCACCCGCCTTGCCCAAAAGATGCCTGAAAGCTATGAGCAGATGAATAAAACTTAAGTTCAATAACTTTATGTAGCACATTTTTTTTCAAATTTTGGGCCCCAAAATTAAGGTGCGTCTTATACGTGGGGAAATATGGTAAATTTTTTTAAAAAGAAAAGAAAAATATTGATAGTAACACCTTTTAAATGTTAGCAAAGTAGAGGTCTATTACCTGGACGAATGGCTCTGTATAGTGTAGTTCATAATTATAATGGAATTTTACTAGACATGCTATTATATAAGGATGTGCTGGTAAATGTTTAACAAGTGTCTCTCCAGAGGGACAGTGTGGAAGTGACACACTTTTCCGTTTCATCTGTATCATTAACATTTTCTCCATCACCTTTTTAAGTCTAGGCAATCAAGAAAACAAAAAATCAAGCCATCACTTGTAGTGTTTGGTGATTTCTGAGGTACAAATACTCGCACTGAAAATTTAACAATCATCTCTTCTTGGGAGACAGCTCCAGCACAACCCTGCTAATACATGTCCTTATATGTCCTTATTGTCTCTTCTGTTGCAGTATAACCTCCTTGCAAGTAAAGATGGTATCGTTCACATCATCCATACCCCCAGTGCCTGGTACAGAGCTGGGGCTTTAAAAATGTCAAGTGCTAATGTTAATCAATCGATTGTTAAGAAATGATGACTATGATGAATACGAAGAAGAATGGGAAGATTTCTATAACGTGATGCTAAAAGAGATAAATAGAAGCAAAACTAATAAATACCATGACAGCAACAACGTAAATGAAAAGAATGAAAAAATACAATTGAAACGAATGGGAAATTCTAATTGGTTGAGTCTGGCCCCAGAGAAAAGATATAAGAAGACACCCTTACCTGTATCTCCCCAACCCCCTGGCCAAATTGGAGGTTCTTAACCTAGGGTCCATCCATATTCAGATAACTGTACTTCAACATAAGGGGTTTCCTTTGCAATCTCATGATTTTTTATGCATTTAAATATTGAGAAAGGGTCTATAGTCTTTGCAAGACTGCTAAGTGGGGTCCAGGACACCCCCCCCAAGAGGTTAAGAACTCCTATCAGAAAAAAAATGACTCTCTGTATAGGGAGAAAGACATGTAGCAAAACGAACGCGATCTCAAAGAATCAATAAAAAATTTTATTTTAAAAAATGTGTGCGAAAGTGATTTTTGAAGTACTATATTTTTATTTCATCCCTTGGTTAATTTTTTGTTAATGATAGGAATTGGAAAGGGATACACATTTATTAATCACCTACTATGTGCAAGGCACTCTTTAAAAGCATTATCTCATTTGATCCCCACAACAATCCTGAGAGGCAGTTGCTATTACTATCCCACTTCGAAAGGTGAGAAAACTCAGGTCAACAGAGGTTAAGTGACTGGTAAGGTCACACAACTAATATCCAAGGCCAGATTTGATTTCAGGTCTTTCTGACTCCAGGCCTTTCTGACATCTAGGTGCCTCTAAGATATAGGATTTTCCCCACCATCTTTTTTATGTCAATGTCTTCAGTTTTGTCAGTGAGGGTAGGGTTTCCACAGATGTATATCTTGACCATTCTTGACCCTAACTTGGGCAGTCAGGTGGCACATTGGGTAAAGCTCAGGGTCCTGAGTAAGCAAGACTTGAGTTAGAATCTAGCCTCAGGCTCTCAGCTGTGTGACTTTGAGAAAGTCACTCTGCCTCAGTTTCCTTACCTATAAAATGGAGAAAATAATAGCACCTATCTCCAAGGGTTGTTTCAAAAATCAAATAAGATACTATTTAAAAAGCACGTATTTTTTAAATTTAAATTTCTTTAAGATTTTTTTATTTTTAGTTTATAACACTATGTTCCACGGGCATTTGAGTTCCAAATTTTCTTCCCCACCTCCCCTCCCCTCTCCCCCCAAGACAGCACGGAATCTGATATATGTTCTCCCTATACCTTGGCATTAAATGTTTTTACACAATATTCAAGTCATAAAGAAGAACCATGATCAATGGAGTGAATCATGAAAAGAAACAAAACCAAAAATAAAGATATAGAAAAAAAGAGAGCAAATAGTTTCCTTCAATCCACATTCAGACTCCATAGTTATTTCTCTGGATGTAGATAGCTCTCTCCATCATGAGTACTTTGGAGTTGTCCTTGAACTTTGTATTGCTGAGAAGAGCCAAGTCTATCAAAGTTAGTAATCACAGAATCAATATGTTTGTGGCTGTGTACGATGTTCTCCTGGTTCTGCTCCTCTCACTCAGTACCAGATCATCTTAGCACGGTGCCTGGCACACCAGAGAGCTATTTAAATGCTAGCTATTAACATTATTACTCTAATAATAACAGAGTGCCTTTGAGAACTGCTGTAAGTCAAAACGCATCATCCTGTGGCTAACATGACCATGAGACTCTCCATGGTCATTGGACACCAGGTCCATGCTTAAAGACATTCAAGCTTGTTATAAGGGTGGGAAAAAGTAAGCATTTTTAAGTGTTTTCTTGTGCTGGGCACTGTGCTACGTGTTTTACAAATAGGACCTCCTTTGGTCCTTACAACAACCCTGGGAGATAGCTTCCATTGTTATCCCCTCATTTTACAGCTAAGGAAAGTGAGGCAGAGTGACTTACTATTACCTGCCAGAACTTTTGTCTCATGAGGTAGCCTCTGAGAGGCCCAGGCCAGATCCATACTACACTGAAGCATCATAAAAGGATTTTAGTCCTTCTTCAAATACACAGATAAACACTAAAATACTGATGTGATAGTCTCACTTTACAGAATGTGCTCTTATAAAAAAATAAGAGAAATACTAAAACAAATAATGTTGGCATTAATTCTAAAAGTATATGTTTTTGTCATCATCAATATAAGTAATAAGTGACCACTAGAGCTTGTTAGTGAATTTTTAACTATTAAATAATAAACACAATAAACATAGGCAACAACATAAAAACTTATTTCAGACTTCAGTGCATCCACAATCTGTTAGCGTTATCTTGTCCCGCCCAAATTATAAAACCAAATGAACAGAGCATGTGATAAATTTGTAATGTGTCAAAATGGTAGTTTCATCCTTCAAAAAGTAGGGGAAGCAATTCAATTCAATTCATAAAGTTGTTGACATAGAAGAAGGGAACATGGGTCAGCAAGGTGGTGCAGTGAGTAGAGTACTGGTCCTGGAGTCAGAAGGACCTGAGTTCAAATCTGGCCTCAGACACTTGATACACTTACTAGCTGTGTGACCTTGGGCAAGTCACTTAAGCCCAATTGCCCTGGCTTCCCCTCTCCAAAAAAGAAAGAAGGTAACATAGAGGTCATCGAGTCCAATCTCTTCATTGTACAGATAGGGAACCTGAGGCAGACAGTGGTGAAATGACTTGTCCAGAGTCACATAACTGATAAGTGTGTGAGGTAAGATTTGAACTCACGTCTTTTTGATTCCCTATCCATCATTCCATTCACTACTCCATGGTGACTCAATTCAATTCATCAAGCATTTATTCACCACATTTCTGGTACTGGGCTTGAGAATACAAAGACCAAGACAAAACTTCCTGCTCTCAGAGAGCTTCCATTCTACCAAGGGGAAACAGCACATATACCAGTGAATTATCAGAATATATATATATATATATGCATATATATATACACACATAGAGAGTAATTTGGAGAGGAAGAGGCAAGTCTGGGTGACTTGAAGAATGACTGTGCTAGTTCCAGAATTCGAGATGTTAGAAGAAGTAGATTTCATGGGAAAGAGAATGAATTCCACTTTGGACAACTGAGTTTGAAATATTTATGTGACATTCAGATGGTGATTTTTATCAAGCAGTTGTTGATATGGAACTAGAGGTCAGGAGTGAGATAGAAGCTAGATATGTGCATATATAGTTGTCTGCACAGAGACGGTAATTGAAGCCATGGGAGCTAATGCGATCACTTAAAGAGAGAAGAGAAAAGGGTCCATGACAGAACCTTGGAGTATACCCCAATCTAAAGAGTAAGATATGCAGTTGAAGATCTATCAAAGGAGATTGAGAAGGAGCAGTTAGGTACAAGGAGAAGCAGGAGAGAGGAGTTAGTATCAAGGAGAGATGTTTGATAGTGTCAGATGCTGTAGAGGAGTCAAGAAGGATAAATCATAAGAAAAAAAAGGCCATTGGGTTTAGCAAATAAGAGATCATTGGTGGCCTTGGAAAGAACTATTGCAGCTGAGGATGAAACAGAAATGAGTGAGATGTGAGGAACTAGAGGACATGAATGTAAATGGCCCTTTCTAGGAGTTTGGCTCTGAAATGGAGGAGAGAGGGCACTGAGGGGACAAGCAGGGGCAAGTATACATATGTGATTATACATACATACATACATATATACATATATATATATATATACACACGCACACACACATACACACACAAGATAATGTTGATCTTGTCATGACTGCAGACAGCATAGAAGGAATGAAAGAATAAAGAGAATCCAAGGAGACAGGAGCATATGGGATCAAGGGCATTAGTATAGGATTTGACCTTGGCAAGGAAAAGGGCCACCTCTCCCTCAGAGACTAGAACAAAGGACAGAGTGGGAAATGAAGTTGAGGGCCATCTGAGGCATAGAACTGGGGAGAAGAGAGTTAAATGAATGAAGAAATATTTATTAAATGTTTAAAGATATTAAACGGGCAAATTGCTGGGGGTACATACATAGCTTCTGCTCTTCAAGAGCTCATAGTATGATGGAAAGACAACATGTAGAGGAAGTTTTAGTGGTAAATCAGATTGAAAAGTCCTATGTTCCTTAGAGTGCTGGAGCAAAGCGGATAATGGTGCCTTATCTTTAATATCACATCAGTTGATAAAAAAAATCTATCCACTTCTAACGTTGAACCATTTTACAGTGCCAAGGAATTTAGTGTTGAGAACTCTCTTTTCTGCATCTTCAGTGGCTCTGGCTAAGGCTCCTAGAGAAGCCATTGCCAAGCTGGATCTCAATGAGAGCCACTTCCCAGGTTGATGGCTGTGAGAACTGAGCTGGGAGCAGGACTGGGAAGTACTACTAAGGTTTATGGGCTTAACCTACCTGTCCATTATAGGGGGTCTGCAATTGAAGTTGATGGTGGGGAGGAAAGTGAGCCCCTCCCCTATAGTGAGTCCCCTCCCCCCCATTGATGGCTGTGGGGCCTAGACTGTGTGTGCACTCGATGGATATATCAAGTGACACCCAAGGTGCTGACACAGCTGCTCCAGTCCACACCAACTTGTATCTTGCATTTACCAGCCTGCCAAAACAGAGGGCAGGTATCACTTTACCATTAATAACCAATTGTGTGTAGTTTATCATTTGCTCCACCAGATGGCAGCCTACTGCAGAAACCAGCTCAGGGGGTCTCCTCAAGATCTCTTTGACACATGTGCAATAGATTTTCTTTATATGCATGCAGAGGCTAGCTGACCCCACTAAGCAGCTCTCCTCAATGAAATTGGACAAGAGAGAAGTCCTAGCTGAGTGAGCTCATAATGAATTTAAGGTATGATATAAAGTATGATTCAGGATTATTAAAACACGGACATTGCAATGTTTCACCCCACTTACCTGGGAAATTTCCTAACTCTGTTTCAACATTGTAAATTGATAGTACAAAGGCAACCAACTTTTTGGTTGGAACACGGTTTATTAGACCAAAAAATGCACTGAAAAATGCAAAGAGCTACTTTCATAGAGCACTTCACACAAATGTACCACCCAGAAGTCATCCTTCAATCTCCCAAGCTTCCCAAAATTAGAAGAAGGAATGTATCTTTCACTGCATGTGGAGGGTCAGGGAATTTGCCAAATAGGAAACCTTGGAAACATTTCTCCATCTCACTATCAGATGAGGTTTGCAAAACCTCATTCCTGGCTGTTCAGGCCATGGATCCACAACACACCTATCCACTTCATTGTCTACCCCCTCAAGTTTGGATCTCCATGCCCTGTGAATTTCAAGAGCCCTGGTCATGCTTACAGAGTCTCTTTTCTTGCCTTGTCTACCAGCAGACTTAGTCTTGGGCTGCAATAGCCTCTAAGCTTCCCAAGCCCATTGTCCCTAGGTTTTGGCACTTTGACCACTATTGTTGACTTCCTGGGGCCTTGTCTTGAAGGCCAAAATTTCAAACAGGAATCATGCAGGCTTATGGTATCCTAGATCTACTGCTGGAAGAGACATCAGAGGCCATCTAGTCCAACCTCCTCATTTTACAGATGAGGAAACTGAGACCCAGAATGGTGAAATGACTTTCCCAAGGTCACACAGACACCAAACGTAAGGTTCTAATTTTGTCACATCCTCATTCTCTCATAAGGCTTCCTGTTCTAGGTTGCACACCCACTAATGGTGATCTTTAGAAACCAGACTTCCCAGGAGAGCGGAAAGGGCCAATCCTCTCTCTGCTCCCTAAAATTCTCATTAATTGGGACCTTAGGGTAAAATGAGCATTGCAGAGATATAAAAGGGCATGACGTAGGGACATCCTTATATAAAAGTATGACCCCAAATCTTCTGGTGAGAGGAGAGGGAGGGCTAATGGGGGCGGCTTGAGGAAAGAAGAGAAGGGTTACAACTGAGAGCACCCAGAGACCAGATAGGGGCCTTGGGTCCCTGTGAGAGTAGAAGCCTTGAAGTAGAAGCCTTCCTGAAGGGAAGGGTCCTAGAGATGGTAAGAAGTGAAAAGCAGCTATGGGGCTGCAAGGAGCTCCTGGAGAGAGGAAATATTCCTCCCAAGTCCTGGGACTAACCAGATGGCCCCCAGCCTGAAAGAGCAGCAAAGGAGTGAGCCGTATTGTGATGGAGGTTATTCTTCTGTTCTATGAGCCTTTGGTAAGCAGCAAGCATGCATGAGACACTGTTCTAAACACTGGAGATAAAAAATAAAATAAAATAGGCCATGCCCTCAAAGAGGATACATTCTCCCAATGGGGTTGGGGAATAAACATGTACACAGAGAAGTAAATATAAAGTTTTTACAAAGAAGTACAAATTTGGGGGAGGGGAGAGTGCTAGCCCCTGGGATCACCCTAGACCCCACCTGAATCTTTTTGACCACATAGAGTCCGTAAAGGCCCCATGGGAAGTAGGGCAAGGAGAAGAGGGTGGGGGTATTGACTCTTTGGCAACGAAAAATGCAAAATCCCATTTTAAAAGGAGCCCCACACTTGAAGGTAGCACTGTGTGTGCCATTCAGTATTGGAAAGTAAGATGGGACCCACTGGAGAGGGAAGGAGAGTTGTCTTAACCAAAGAGGAGCTGTTGTGTGTCCTTTGCATTTTGCCTTTTTTGTGGTATGACATGATGTTCATCTAATACGTATCACATGCTTGGGTGTTAGCACAGGCGCTGAGGAGCTTTTTTGCCCACCCTTGTAGAGCTCCCAGATACAAGCTATTTTCTGATGTTCTCAGGGGACGTTTTAGGTCAGGGTAAAGAGAGCCAGATTCAGAGGACTCCAGAAGACTTACTGGGGCGGGGTATAAGACAAAGAGTGTTCTCTGAGAAACCCCACAATCGAAGCCATGCTATAGACATGAGAGCTCCTGAAGGAATGCGTTTCCTAGGCTGTCTGGACCTTTAAATTCAGCCCAGACCTCTAGCTTGATGAATGCTCCATTTTGAATTCAAATCTTCTAAAAGGTTTTATCTTGAAGAAGTAGCATTCCTTTAATTGTCCATTTGTGCAACAGCTCAGGTTAGAACAGTTAATGACTGCTAATGTGCTTGTTCAGTACCCTTTGTAAGCTCATTATGGCTAGTACCATAATGGCACTGCTGGTACTGTTCAATAGAGCCTTTTCATATATCACTATCTGTAGCCCAGATTATTACTTAAAGGGCATGGTGGAGAAAGCTTCTGACTCAAATACATTTTCTTGTTATCCTTTGCCTGTGTGGAAGGCTGTGTCTATATTTGTTTAACAGTTTGGCTATGGGTTAAGTGTAGAGTGGCATAAGCGGCAAGAAAGTCTGGGTCTAGAGTCAGTGGGTATCACGGTTTGAACCCAGCCTTGGCTATTTACTATGGGTAACAGTAAATACTCTCTACTTACTCTCTGTAATAGGAAATAGCACTGGCTGGCTTAAGTCATTTCAGCTGTCTGCGCCTTGATTTCCTCATCTACAAAATGGGTACAATAACATTTGCAATAACTATTTTACAGGGTTGTTGTGAGAATAGGCTGGATAAGTGTGGTAAGTGCCTATATTTTTCCATCCTTGCTTTACTTCTGGATCTAGGGAGGTCAGAAAGTGGGCAAGGATGCCCTTCCTTCACCACTGTGCCTTAATTTCCTCATCTACAAAATGGGCACAATAACATTTGCAATAACTATTTCACACGGTTGTTGTGAGAATAGACTGGATAAGTCTGCTAAGTGCCCATATTTTGGATCTAGGGCAGTCAGAAAGTGGGCAAAGATGCCCTTCATTCACCACTGCCTGCCATCATCACAAGAGTGCTTAGGCAAGTTTCCAGGGACCCACTCTCACAAGTTTAAACTACTCCATTCTCTTGAAAAAAAAATCTACCTTTTTCCGTTCAGCAAAAATCTGCCTTCTCTTTTTTCTACTCGATATTTCCCACTCTGCACATTGAGAACAAAAGAAAAATAAAACCACTGTTAAAAATATATAATCAAGCAAAACCATCAGCCATGTCCAAAAGACAAGACAAATATAGTGGATCCTCAATATTACCGTTTAACTTTCTTGACTTCAAGCATTGGTGCGAGTATATTAGTAACCTCACTTTGAGTTTGACATTATATTCACAGCTATGTACGGTGCAACAAGTAGGAATAAACTCCCAAGCTTGAAGTGCAGTTTGGCACAATCAACCAGGTGGCTAGAGACAGCCTCAGTGTCCATGGCAGCCTCAAGGTTAAATATTAACTCAGCTCTGCTAGGCTCCCATACTCCAGTACCCTTAAGGATCTCAAATGGTGAAGGCAGCCATCGCTGACTAATTATTTCAAGTTGTGCCCCTTGTGATCTCCACCAGCCATGAAGGACAGAGTATCAGAGGTGATGTCACGACCTCACCAGTCTTGGCATCTTCTGATAGCTCAACTAAAGTCCCAGCAACCTCTCCCTTGGTTTTTAGAGGGTGGCTAAGGTAGAAGAAATTTACAGCAGCATAGTATACAATGCCCTCACACCATCATCTGACACAGTGGAAAGTAAGATTCAGGTTAAAAAATGTATTAGTTTTAAGAATTTTATTTGCTGTACAGTATTTATGATACATGGGGATTTTATGTGCTATGAAAAATGAATATTGTCTGAAATCATTGTTTCTTTATTGAGATGTTAGCAGAAAAGGTCACAGAATTCTAGGTAATTGCTAGCAAGAAAAAATGTTTTGCATGTTACCAATTTTATTTTGTGTACTGCATTTTATATGTTATTTCATGGTTACTATGTTGGGAAAAATGCATGTTATCAGAATTAATGTTTTGTTTAAAGAATTATATGAAGAAAAGTGAATTTTCAGCAATATCTAATGAAAGATTACAGTTTTTGATGGTTGTGAGAACCAAACTCCCTATTTCCCATAGGTTCAATGTATCGATATTCACATTTTTTATTTTTGTACCATTTTCTAGGAAAGTTAACCCCTTCCAGGAATGTTGAGTATTGACTGCATATATAAACATATGTACATATATGCACATATATTTGCATATATACAAACATCTATGCCTCAGTTTGCAACCTGAGTCCATCAATTCTCTATAAGAAGGTGAATAGCATGTTTTATCATGGGTCCTCTGGAACTGTGGTTGGTTCCATTGTGTTGATCAGAGTTCCTAAGTCCTTCAAGGTTGTATGTCTTTACAATATTTTGTCATTAAATAAATCGTTCTCCTGGTTCTGCTTACTTCCCTCTGTATTAGTTCATAAAAGCCTTCCCTGGTTTCTCCAAAGCCATACTTACAGTGATTTCTTAACAAAAGAGTGAGAGAATCACTATTTTGAAAGATAACCACAATTGGAATTGAATAAATCAACAAACATTTATTAAGCACTCACTCTGTACAGAAACCTGTGGTAAAACCTTAGGGAGATATAGGGTGACAGCTCAGCTTTGCACAAAAGCCCGGGAATTTCGTGACTGGCAGATATATCTAAGAAAGTTGTCTTCTCCATTTGTAGTTGTTTTTATAGTCATATAAATTTTTCTCCTTCTACTTCCTTCAATCTGCATCAGCCCCTCTAAAAACTGACATTTCCCTTTTAATAATTAAAAAAAAACAAGAGAAAGAAGGCACACTAAACTCACAGTCAGGAGATCTGGTTCTGCCAACACAGTATTTCTTGCATGCCTTTTCTCTATTCACAAAGACTATCACTTTAATTTAGGCACTCATCTCTCACGTAGACTATTAAACAAATAGCCTTCTCCAGTAATTGGTCTCCTTTTCTCCAATCTCTGCCAGCTCCAGTTTGGCATCCACACAGCTACTAAATTGACATTCCCAAAGTACAGGTCTGACCATATCACTCCCCTGTTCAAGAAACCTCAAGAGATCCCTCTAGCCTCTAGAATAAAATACAGACTCCACTATTCGATGTTTAAAGCCTTTCACAATTTGGATCCAGACCCCCCCTCCTATGTTTATTGAATATTCCTTTCTTTCATACACTCTCAATCTATCCAAACAGGCTTACTTATTGTTCATCAAAAAAAAATCCCATTTCCCATCTCTGTGCCTTGCATTGGTGGTCTCCAATGCCTGGAATGTCCTACCTTGTTGCTTCTGTCTCTCAAAATCCCTTGCTTCCTTCCTTCAAGGTTCAGCTCAAGGACCACCTCCTACAAGAAGCCTTTCCTGATGTTCTTAGCTACTAGGGCCTCTCTCCTTCAATTTCTTTGCATTTACTTTCTACATATTTTTGTATAAGATGCTTTCCTTGGTACCATATAAGTTTTTGATGGCAGGTACTCTTCTGTTTTTGTTTGTGGATCCCTAACCAAACTGGTCTGCCCTGTACTTCTTATTTCTGAGATATGATATTCTATCACCTTCCTCTGTGCCTTTGCACAAGCTGTAACCCATACCCTCCATGTGTAGAATGCCCTCCCTCCTCACTTGCACATTCTAGGTTCCCTAGCATTCTTCAAGGCTCATATTCTAGTTGTTAGTGCCCATTTTCCTTTGATCCCTCAGAAATTATTTTCGTATTTACTTGTCTAGGTTTACCAGTTTTTTCTCCCATGGGTGTATATTCCTTAGAATGGGAAATCTTTTGTTTTTGTCTTTGTGTCCCTAGCATATAGTACAGCTTAATACTTATTGAATGAATCAGTACTTATTCCATGACAATGTTACAATTTTCTGCTATAAATATAATCCTCAGAGGTCTTGGTTAGCTTGCTGACTGAAGAGAACCTTGGGATTAAGGAGAACCTCAGCACCCCAGTCTCCACAAAATTGCAAATATTCTTTTGTTTGTTTGATGTTGTGGTGGTTGTTTTTGCCCAAGGTCCTAAAATGGGTTTGGAAAATCCAGTAGTCTCAACAGGGACATATACCTGTTGGAGGAGTTGCAATGAATTTCCTAACCTTAAGTCAAATATTTGTCAGGGACAATGGATTTTAAATCAGTGCCAGACACAAGTTTAAAGAATAGAAATTTTTAGCCTCAGACATTCTTCTGACTTCTACTGGCTGCAGACCTTGGCTATGCAATGAGAGAACTCCAGCTCTCCCTATCAGGGAGAGGCTTTTCAGCCACCACACTTAACCAGAGAGAGAAGAAACAACTGCTCCCAAAAAGACTGAGCTGAAATTCACTAAATGGTAAGAGAGAGCAGCTTGATGACCATGAGACCAACAGAGATATGATACCCAGTAGAGAGACGTTGTGCCCAGAATAGAGATGGCACACCAAGTGGAATGTAGAGACACAAGTCCCAGGAGAGGGCAGCATGATAGCATTAATAGCTCTGTGGCCTTACAAATGGGAGTCACTCCGTACAGGTATATGTATTCCCTCTACGTGTGGCCGCATTGATCCTCGAAATGTGCCCTTCATCTATGCTTTCTAGTCACAGGTGTTTCCTACATATGTATCTTTCCCTACTGCTGGTATAATAAGCTGTGTGGTAATGTACCCCATGTGTCCACAAGGTTGAAGGGGAATATTTTCTTATCATTTTATCTGTTATCCTGTTTGATTAAATGTATTTTCCTTTGAATTAATATGATCTTTGGCTGTCTGATAAAAGTAAACGCATTGAGGGGGTCACGAACTGACCCACTAAGTCCAAAACATGGATTCTCTTTTCTGAGCCTTTATATATGAAGGACCATCTCAAGTGTGAAATCAGTAAGAACTTTTCAGATGTTTAAGGATCTAGCAGATAAGAGACCTTCCACTTCAACTCCTATAAGGTATCAACTACTTAACCCATAGTAAGTAATGATTGTAAGCAAATGATTGGTTATTGAATGGAGGGTTCTAGATTTTTCTACTGAGTTCTTTATAATCCTACATTCCTGTGTGCGTGTCTGTGTGCGTGTGTGTGTGTGTGTGTGCCTATTCCCACTCTCCAGGCTATAGGCATACTGCCAACATCATCCCATTCAATGGCATATTTCACAACCTCTTTGGATAGAAACCTAAAATATAGAATACAGGAGCTCCAGAGACACTTAGAATATTGAAGGTCAGAGCTGGTAGGGCTGTTAGAACATAGAACATGTAAGCTTAGACAGGGAAGGCCCTAAAACATAGACCATAAGATGCTCAAGCTGGAAGAGACCCTCAAAACATGAAACATAAAATGTCAATGGTAGAAGGAACTCTTGAAATTGACTAATCTGAAGTCCACATTGTACAGCTAAGGAAATTGAGACTTAACAAGGATTCTCACCTCCAAAATGAAAAAGACTCAAATGGCCAAATCTGTCAACTTTGTTTTCTTTAGTGAATTTCATGAATCCTAGAATCTTAGAATCCTAGAGCTTGAAGGCACCTCAGGGGACTTGTAATCTAAACCACACCTAAGCAGTAACCCCCTTTACAACCTGCTCAATGGTCCTCCAACTTCCCTTTGTACATCTCCACTGACAGGAAGCTTACTCTAGGTTCTTCTATAAGATAGTCTTTCTCACCATCTTGATCTCCCTCCTCTAAGGGGTACAACTTGTCAATAGCTTTCCTAAAATATGGCCCTGAGAACTGAACACAATGCTACAGACATCATCTGGCCTGGGGAATATCACTTCCTTATTCCTGTTAGCTTACTTAGTTGCTATATCACAATTGACTGAGATTAAGCTGGTGGTCCACTAAAAACATTAGATCTTTTTCAGAAGAAATTCTGTTTAACTATGCCTCCTCCCTCCTCTTGAACTTGTGAATTTGATTTTTTAAATATTCACATCTCCTAGTATTAGCCTGGCTTTCTCCTTTGAATGCTCTCTCTTGCATCATAATTATTTTCATTAGATTGAAAGTTTCTTGAGAATAGTATCTATGTCATACCTACTCTTGTATCCCTAGCACTAAGCACAGAGCTGCTCACACAGTAGGGGCTATGGATATGGATTGGATCTGTGATTTTACTTGTATATGGAACTCCCTGGTAAGAAAACTCCCTCTGCCACTGTAAGTAGGTAACTTCTCTACAACTTATAGTCTTAGAGAGTTGTCAGTTAACTGGGAGGTTGAGTGACTGTCTAGGCCAGGGATGGGAAAACTGCAGCCTCAAGGCCACATGTGGCCCTCTAGGTCCTCAAGTACAGCCTTTTGACTGAATCTCAACTTCACAGAACAAATCCCCTGTAGGTCCTCAAGGGCCGCCCTTTGACTGAATCCCACTTCAGAGAACAATTCCCTTCTAGGTCCTCGTGTGCATAGCTCTGATATAATCCAAATTTCACACAACAAATCCCCTCTAGATCCTCAAGTGGGGCCCTTTGACTGAATCCCAACTTCACAGAACAAATCCTCTCTAGGTCCTCGAGGGCAACCCATTGACTGAATTCAAACTTCACAGAACAAGTGACCTTAATAAAAGGATGTGGTCTATAAAACTTGGATTCAGTCAAAAGGTCTCAACCAAGGACCTAGAAGGCCACATGTGACCTTGAGGCTGCAGGTTCCCTATCCCTGATCTAGGGTCACGCAGGCAATATGTGTCAGAGGGATGACTTGAACCCAGATCTTCCTGGTTCTGAGGCTAATTCTCTAGCCACTATGCCATGCTATCTCTCAGTAGAAACTTAATAAAAAGTGTATTGAGTGCTTCTGATCCTCATCTTCCTGATCTATAAAATGGGAACAATTGTACTTGTCTTACCTTTCTCATAGTAGTGCTATAAAAATGCTGTAAAAATGTAAGTCATTGGGATCATTGTTCTTCCATCGCTGTCCTTGTCTGATTCTTCACCAGGACATGAAGGTGGTCCTGGGCTATGAGCATATAGAGCATAAGCTTTAGCAGGTATTCCCAAGCTACAAAGCCTTCCAATACAAGTTCAATGATGCACTCTGTGTCTGTTATCTTAAGAAACAGTCTAAGTGTGAAAAGGCCCAACACTGGAAAGTTGGCCATTATGGATGGGGGCTATTTGGCCAGAGCAAACTATGCAGCCTCTCAGTGCCCTAGGGGTAGCACTATACAGATAAAATTGCCATTCCGGGGGAAGCTCAAGAGCAGCTAGTTTGGGAAAATAGGCGATAGGAGAATTTGTGGTTTATTTTAATTTCTTTCTTCCTCCCTTGTTTTTTTTTTAAGTGAAAGTCCTCTAAAAATATGTCTCTGTTTATTTTATGAGAGTTTTTTTTTTTACCTCTCCCTCCCATTGTCTCCCACAATTGAGCAATTAAAAAATGAAAAATAAAACAAATAAGCCTGCTCCAGCACAACAAATTCCTACCTTGGCCACATCCAAAAGTGCATGTCTCAGTCTACATTTTAAGTCACTTTCAATATTTCAAACTCATGCTTTATCTTTGTATTGATCAGAGTTTTAAAGTTTTTCAAAGTTCTTTTTTCTCAGGTTGTTGTCATCATATAAACAGTTCTCCCAGTTCTGCGTACTTCTCTCTGCATCATTTCATAGAGGTCTTCCCAGTTTCCTGGGAAACTGTCCATTTCATTGCTTCTTATGGTTCAATATTCCATTGTGTTCCTATGTGATACTTTGCTCTTTGATCTTACTAGGATGTCATATATTAAATTCTGGTGGGTCAGAAAGAGACCCAGTAGAAAATGGGTATTAGTTATAGATGGATCCAAGTCATTCATAGGAACTTGAATCTAGGACTAGAAGACAACATAAAGAAAAACTTCTCAGCAATCCACAATTGTAATGGACTGCCTCAGAAGGTGGGAGCTTTTTCATCACCATGATTTTTAAGGGTATATTAGAGGAGATATTCCAGGTCAGGTATAGGTTGGACTAGATGACCTCAGAGAACTCATCTAGTATTGAAATTCCATGAACATTCCCAAGGCTATGCCCAGGCTTGAAATAAAATGCTTTTTTTTTATTATTGTACTTATAATTTGTTATCTAATCTCTAGTATTTTTGTTTTATGATGTTTTATTGGTTTACTTTATTTTATATTATTTTATTTACTTTATTATTTATAATAAAATGCTAAGTGTTGAAATAAAATGCTTTACTATCTTACTTATAATTTGTTATCTATTTTCTAGTATTTATTTTTGTTTTATGATTTTTTTTGGTTTACTTTATTTTATATTCTTTTAATTTACTTTATTATTTATTATTTTATAATAAAAGGCTAAGGGTTGAAATAAAATGCTTTATTATTTTACTTACAATTTGTTATCTATTTCCTAGCATTTATTTTTTATGATATTTTATTGGTTTACTTTGTTTATTTTGTATTATTTTAATTTATTTTATTATTTATAATAAAATGCTAGGGGTTGAAATAAAATGCTTTATTATTTTACTTACAATTTATTATCTAATCTCTAGTATTTATTTTTGTTTTATGATATTTTATTGGTTTACTTTATTTTATATTCTTTTAATTTACTTTATTATTTGTTATTTTATAATAAAAGGCTAAGGGCTGAAATAAAATGCTTTACTATTTTACTTTTAATTTGTTATCTAATTTCTAGTATTTACTTTTGTTTTGTGATTTTTATTGGTTTACTTTGTTTATTTTATATTATTTTAATTTACTTTATTATTTATAATAAAATGCTAAGGGTTGAAATAAAATGCTTTCTTATTTTACTTATAATTTGTTATCTAATCTCTAGTATTTATTTTTGTTTTGTGATATTTTATTGGTTTAGTTTATTTTATATTCTTTTAATTTGCTTTATCTTTTATTATTTTATAATAATAGGCTAAGGGTTGAAATAAAATGCTTTATTATTTTACTTACAATTTCCTTCTTGATTTGGAGTTCTAGGTATCAACTAAAACCAACATGATAACTACAACAACGTAATGAAATAGAAAAGGAACTCAGACAAAGCATTAGTCTTTACGTATTTTACCAAAAAAAAAAAAAAGAACCCAGCAGGAAGATAAAGAAAGAGAAATTTCATTCAAAAAAGCATAGAACGTGCAAAATAGCTAAGTGTCTACGTACAGAGACATGCACAGGAATGCTCTCAATATGCCTATGTCACACTGTTTACACGAATGAAGACATGCCTTAATTGGAGAAATCAATGTCTCCTTTTTGTGCAAAGTCAATAGAAAGAAATCTCAATACTATCTATTCTAAGTTGTAACGTACTTATTCAGTGCCATACTAATCAAACTACTAAATCAGTCAATCAGTCAATCGATAAGCATTTATTAAGCACCTACCATGGGCCAGAAACTGTGCTAAATGTTGGGGATACAAAGAGAGGCAAAAGACAGTCTCTGCCCTCCAGGAACTCACAATCTAATGAGGGAGAAAAAAAAAACAAATATATACAAACAAGTATGTGAAAATATTAACAAAGGGAAGGAACCAGAATTAAGAGAGGTTGGGAAAGGTTTCCTATAGAAGGTGGGATTTTAGTTGGGACTTGAAGGCAGGGAGGCAGAGTCAAGGAGGGAGAACATTCCGAACATGGGGCGGGTGGCAGGGGTGACAGTCAGAGAAATGTTTTTTCCTGAAGTCAACAGTCAACAGATGGAGTTCCCTGTTCATGGAACAGCCAAGAGGCCAGTATGTGAGAAGACTGGAAAGGTAAGGGGGAGGGGGCTAGCTGATAAAGAGCTTTGAATGCCAAAGAGAACTTTTTGTATTTGCTCCTGGAGGCAATAGGGAGCCAGTGGAGTGTGGGTGTGGTGGGGGAGGGAGGGGAGAGATGATTGTGATATGGCAGGATCTGTGCTTTAGGAAAACCACTTTGGTGGCTGAATGGAAGATAGATTGGAGTAGGAAGAGACTTGAGGCAAAAATCTCCTCCTGCCTCACCTCATAGCTATTGCAATAGTCTAGTTGTGAAATGATGAGGGCTTGCACCAGGGTCAGGGCAGTGTCAGAGGGGAGAAGGGGGCATATTTGAGAGATGTTACAAAGGTAAAATTGGCAGGGCTTGGCAGTAGCTTGGATATGGGGGGGTGGGGGTGAGAGATAGTGAGGGTTCTAGGATGACTCCTAGGTTGTGAGCCTAAGGGACTGAGAGAGTGGTGTCATCTTCCACAATAACAGGAAATTAGGGGAGTGGAGTGTGGGGAGAATGACAATGAGTGAGACACATTGAGTTTAAGCTGTTTGCTGGCCATCCAGTTTGAGATGTTTGAAAGGCAGCTGGAGATAGAAGACTGGAGGTTAGCAGACAGGTTTGGGCAGGATAGGGGGATGTGACAATTATTAGCTTAGAGCTGGTCTTTAAGTCCATAGGAGTTGGGGAGATCATCAAGAGAAACAATATAGTATGTTAGGCATCTGGGTGGCATGGTGGATAAAGCTTTGGAGGCAGGAAAATTGAGTTGGAATCCAGCTTCACATGCTTCCAACCTGTGTTACCCTGGGCAAGTCATTTAACCTCTGTTTGCCTCAGTTTCCTCATCTATAAAGTGAGGTTAACAATAGCACCTACTTCCTAAGGTTGTCATGAGAATCAAATGAGATAATAATTGTAAAGCTCTTAGCATAGTGCCTGGAATATCATAAGTGCTATATAAATGTTAGCTAGTAGGAGGAGGAGGAGCAGTAGGAATAGTTGAGTAGTAGGAGTAGTAGTAGGAAGAAGAGTAGGAAGAATAGTAGTAGAAGAAGAGGAAGAGGAAGAAGAAGAAGAAGAAGAAGAAGAAGAAGGAGAAGAAGAAGAAGAAGTAATAGAAGTAGTAGTAGTAGTAGTAGTAGTAGAAGATGTAGTAGTAGTAGTAGAAGAAGAAGAAGAAGTAGTAGTAGTAGTAGTAGTAGTAGTAGTAGTAGTAGTAGCAGCAGTAGTACAGAGGGAGACGAGAAGAGGACTCAGGACAGAATCACGTGGGACACCCAAGGTTTAGAGGGCATGATCTGGATGAGAATGCAGCAAAGGAGACAGGGGCAATTGGATAGGTAGGAGGAGAACCAGGAGAGAGGGATGTCCTGCAAACCTAAAGAGAAAAGAGTATCAAGGAGGAGAGAGTAATCCACAGTGTCAGAGACTACAGAGAGGTCAAGGAGAATGAGGATTGAGAAAAGGCCATTGGACTTAGAAACTAAGAGTTCATTGGATACTTTGGAGAGAGAAGTTTCGATGGAATGATAAAGTTGTATTGTAAAGGGTTAAGAAGAAAGAGAAGAGAAAGGGGAGGTACCCATTGTTGATAATTTTTTAACCTTTTCGAGGATTTCAGTGGCAAAAGGCAGAAGAAATATAGGACAGTAGTTATTGGCAATGAGGATTTTTTTTGAGGATGGGGTAATAGGGTCATTTTTGTAGGCAGTAGGTGATGGGCTAGCATATAGGGAGAGGTTGAAAAGAAGTGAACGAGTGGAGAAAAGAGAGGAGACAATCTGTTGGAGGAGATGTGGTGGAATGGAATTGCTTGTGGAGGTAGAGGGGTTACCCTTGATAAGGAGTAAGTTTCTCTCATCATGTGAGACAGGGGTAAAAGAGATGATAATGGCAGAAGGATATGAATGAGAAAAAGGGGAGAAGGGGGAGCTTGAGGCAAATGTAAAATATAGAGCAAGGTTATTAGTTGAGAGAGTGGAATAGTGAGTTGATGAGGGATGTATTATATGATTGCCCAGCAGTAAAGAGGGGCCAAATGAGGTTGTGTAACATAAATTTGTAGTGGATCCAGTCAGAATGGTTGCATAATTTTCTCCACCTCCTTTCAGAAGCACATGTGTAGGAGGGAAAATTGTGAATGATGGGAGTGATCCAAAGCTAAGATTTGGCAGGGTACAATTAGCAAAATGATAAGGGGGCTAGGGACCAGAGAAAAGGACACTATAGAGTTGAATTGGTTCACCAAGGGCTCAAGATGAGGAAAATAAGGGAGTGTCCAGAATGGGGTAGATGGCCTGGGAGAGAACGGAGGGGTCAGGGGGCTTGGAGGTCATAGAACGGACAAAGATTTGGCAAGGAAGGCAGAAGGAGAGGTGAAAAACCAATAGATTACAATGAGACAAAGGGATTTAGGAAATCTTGAGCATGGAAGTGGTACATTAGCGAATGATGGCAAGTTCGACGGTATGACCATTTTTGTGTGTGGCTGAGGTGGGGTGGAGGAGGAGTAGGTGATAGGAAGTGAGTAAGTTGAGGAACTGAGTGGTATGGGTGTTGGAAGAAGTATCACTATGTCCTATAAGCACAAAATTATTTATGGTGGCATTTGGGAATAAGTGAACAAACCATGGTATAGAAAAAGGATGGGATATTATTGTGACATAAGAAATAATGAATGCATGGACTCAGGAGAACCTGAGAGCACTCCAATGAATCTATACAGACTGTAGTGAACAGAACCAAGAGAACAATTTATAAAATTGATATAATAATGTAAAGTCAAGGTGAATAAGTGAAGTGAGAGTCATTTGCATGAGAGATGATTGAACTGATTACTGTTTTAACTGTGTTGTGATCTATAAAAATATGCTTCCTATTTTGGCTTTTCTACATTTATTTGTAACCTCTGTCTTCTAATACTTGGCTAATTTTTGTAAAAAAGTTGCATATGGTGCTGAAAAAGATACACCCATACATATATAGATATATATGTGTAAAAGTAGTAATCTGTTCAATCATCTCTCATGCAAATGATATTGTGCAAATGACTCTCATTTCACTTTGTCCCAGTTTGTATAGGTCTCTCCATATTTGTTTGTTTTTCTGAAGCCACCCCTCTAATCATTTCACACAGCACAATAGTACTCTATCACAATCATACGCCACACCTTGTTCAGCCATTCCCCAATTAATTAGCAATCCCTCTACTTCCAGCTGTTTGCCACCACAAAAAGAGCTGCTGTATTTTTGTATGTATGGATCCTTTTTCTTTTCCTTTGATCTCTTTGGAATATAGACCTAGTAGCGGTATTTCTAGGTCAAAGGTTATATACAGGTTTATAGCTTTTTAGACCTAGTTCCAAATTGTTCTCCAGAATGGTTAGATCAGTTCACTATTCCACCAACAATTCATTAGTGTGCCTATTTTTCTCTCATCCTTGTCAGAATTAGGTTTTAAATAAGTAAAATAAAAGACACAGTATTATAGTGGAAAGCAATTATACTGAAATAGAGATGTGATTTTCTTTTCCTTGCCCATGTTCATCGACATTTGGAAATTCAGCCACAAACTATGGTTCTCTGGAGCACAGGTCAACAACTTCTGATTTTAAAAGTTCTCTAAAATGAGAATGGCCAAGCACCAAAAGCACTGAAAATGAGGAAGGGTGAGTACTGAAGTAAGGAGGTAAACTGACATTGAGAACCAAACCCTCGCTTTACTATTAACTAGCCAGGCCTTGGGTTCTCTTATCTGTACTATGAGAGGTGGGTAGCATTAGTGCACTTATGGTTCCTTCTAATTCTGACATTTTGGTTGGTGTTCTACAATTCCTCCCAGCTCTGACATTCCCTGTTCTAAGGGCCCTCCCAGCTCTGACCTTCCCTGTTCTAAAGCTACTAGGTGGGATATATCCTAGTGCACAGACTACTGGGCCCGGAGTCAGGATGACCTGACTCCAAATTTGGCTTTAGACACTTACTAGCTGGGTTATGCTCAGCAAGTCACTTAAGCTCTCTCAGCCTCGTTTCCCTGATCTATAAAATGGGGATAATGAGAACACCCACCTCTCAGGGTTGTTGTGAGGATCAAATGAGACAATATCTGGAAAGCAGTTGGCATAGAGCCTGGCACATAGTAAGCATTTAGTAAATGATTGTTTCCTTCTTTCTTCCCTAAAGTCCCTCCCAGCTCTGTCGTTCTCAGTTCTAACATCCACCCCGGACGTGACGTGCTCTGTTCTAAAGTTTCTCCCAGCTCTGACATTCTCTCTTCTAGTATTCCTTCCTTCTCTGAAAGTTGGTTCAGTCTCTATGACCATTTTCAGAGGCCGGAGCACAAGCTGGGCAAGCTTCTGTGGGCCCTTTGTCCTTACCTCTTAGCCATCCCCAATGAGCATACCGGTAGCCAGATGAAGCAGTCGTAATTTACCTCTTATTTCCCTTTGGAAGCCTCATTGTTCTGGACTGCAGCCCCGGTGTTGTTGTTGTGAGGGACGGGGAGAGAGTGGTTACTTGGGATGATGTTTTTGGAAGCACTGCCACTTTGCTGTATCCATGGGAACAGAGGAAAAGGGGTACTACTTAAGTGAAATGGGCAAGGTTTCAAAATCAGAAAGCAAACAAACCAGAAATATGCCTTGTACCAAACTGTGATCTCTAATCTCTTCTCTTCCGTCTTTATTTACTCTTCTATTAATTTTGTGGTTAGGACAACTCTAAACATAAACGAAATCTCCCCTACATGGCCACCCAAACTATCATGACCTGTACTGCTTTTCCATCTGGGCTCTTGATGGTGAGCTGGGGAGACCTTACCCTCTAACACCCTGACAGGGGGTGCTGAAGGACAAGAATGGGGATAGATGCTAAGCCAAATGGAGGCAGGAGTGGAAAGAGGATACGGGAAAAGATTCCCTGGCCTCCTCCCTCCCCAAAGCAAAGGAGAATCTGGCCAAGGACGAGAGTAGCCCAGCGCTGGGCAGTGAGTTGCCTGGATTTGAGCCCAAGCTCCGTCTCTTACTAGCCATATGGCCCTGGACAAGTCCATTAAAATGAGGGAAGTTGTTTTTTGTAAGGAAGTCCTACATAACGTAAAACCTCATGAAAAAAAAAAAACTTTGGATTTCCCTAAGTATCTCTATTCCATCTTTCGTCCAGCATAATAGACATCAGGTTTGCTTCTTAAGCTTGGTCTGTTTTGGCTTCTATCCCACCCCTCCTCAACTATGACCCGATCCAAGCTTACCCATATCCTTTAACAATTAGATATGCGTGAGTATGCATGTAGACACACACACACACACACGCACGCACGCACACACACACACCCCTATGATGGAGAGTGAGCAATCTGAACAGGTAGAGAGACCCAGCAGTACAAATCTGCCCAGAGAAGAAAGGGCTTCCCTGTGGAAAGGGAAGCTATAAACCCTGCTACATTCCTCCTATCTTGGAGTTTCCACATAGCAGGGACCAAACCAGACTGCTGTTCTCCTTCAACCCAATAAGGTCACTGATAAGATGCAATCTAGAAGGGGCAGCTAGGTGGCACAGTGAGCAGAGCACCTGTCCTGGAGTCAGGAGGACCTGAGTTCAAATTCAGCATCAGACACTTGACACACTAGCTGTGTGACCTTGGGCAAGTCACTGAACCCCAATTACCTTCCCCCCTCCAAAAAATTTAAAAATAGACCCAGTCTAGAGAAAAAAAGAAGATCCACTCTAGAGACCCAGGTGAACAGCAGAAAATGTATGACAGAAGATGGGAGAAAGGGTAAAACAGTGTGTATGTAGGGGGAAGTAATACAGCATTACCTATAACAGAAGAAAAAGTACATAAGACAAAAAGACTTAGAGAAAAAGGTAGAATATAAAACTAACTTTTTCTAAGTAGATAAACCAACAGCGAGATTCAAAAAGAGAGAAGAAAAACATAAACAATTTTGAAGTGGATATAATTCAATGAATACAAAGTATACAGCGAAGAATGGGAAGTATACAGTGAAACCCCTCAATGAAAAAGAAAGATGTATTAAAAGCGTTTTAACAAAACCCAATGGGGCAGCTAGGTGGTGCAGAGTGAAGCACCAGCCCTGGAGTCAGGAGGACCTGATTCAAATCTGGCCTCAGACACTTGGCACATTTACTAGCTGTGTGACCTTTGGCAAGTCACTTAGCCCCGATTGCCCTGCCAAAAATTAAAAAAAAATACCCAATGCCCATCTCTATGGAAACCATCAAGAGCTTAGGAATAAATGGACCTTTCCTTAACAGGGTAACTGTTCTGTGAATTGTTCAGTCGATTAGCTATGCCCAACTCTTCATGACTGCATTTAAGGTTTTCTTGGCAGAGATACTGGAGTGGTTTGCCATTTCTTTCTCTAACTGATTTTATAGATGAGGAAACTGAGGCTAACAGGGTGAAGTGACTTGCCCAGGGTGTGTAGTAAGTGTCTGAGGTCAGATTTGGCCTCAGGTCTTCCTGACTCCAGGCCTGGTGCTCTATCCACTGTAGCACCACCTAGCAGCCCCTACATGGCAAATAGAATCTATTTAAAATGAACAGCCAACATAGTATGTAATTAAGAAATATGAGAGGGAGATAAAGCTGGGAGAGCTGGTGGCAGTTGCTGCTTGGAGAGAGAGAGGAGGCAGTCAGAGAGCAGCAGCTTAGGCCTTTAGAGAGACTGGAAATGAGTTGGAAATACAAGCCAAGGAACTATGAGTATGGCTGGCAGACTAGAGGCTCTGAAAGTCCGTACGGGCAATCATACCAGGCATCAGACCCTAACACCCTAACAAGGGTGCCTGCAAAAATAATGGAAGAAAAGGAGCGCGAGGAGGTATTGGTGTCTGCTGGGGACCACACCATGATCTAAACATAAGTAGTACACATTCTGGACGACAGACAAATCAAAGAGCATCATTAGAAGCAGCTACCAAAGTGCTCGAGCAAGCAAAAGCCCCAAATAACGACAGACTCACTGTGTACACAGATAATCAACTTGTCCCCAAAGGTAAGAATAAATGGATTCACAAGCGGAAAGAAAATGGCTGGAAAACAAGTAAAAATACAGACGTGGTCCACAAAGACCAATTCACTAAGGTGGATAATATGACTCGGAACACAAATGTTGAGTGCAAGTATGTACGTGCTGGTTCGAAAGTTGAAGGCTATGCTGAAGCTCAAAGATAAGCCAGAGAAGCAACTAGAAAGAAGTGAGAAGATACAATTAACACTTTGCAGAGGGTGAAATTTAAAGTGTCACTCTCTTTAATCCTGCAATATAATCTCCAGATCAGTCTCTTTACCCTTCTCCTCCCTTGTGTTGTAGCTGTCTTCCATGGCTATCTTTGTTTACCTATGTGCTATTTTAATTTTTCTTCAGTAATATGAACAATATACTATATTCTATACTGTAAACATACTATAAACAATTATAGAAACTCTTCACATGTACTACTAATTAGAGTAGAAATTATTATAAACATACTATAAACAATTATAGAAATTATTCACCTGTATTATTAGAGTAGAAAGTATTATAAACATACTATAAACAATTATAGAAATTATTCACCTATATTATTAGAGTAGAAAGTATTGTAAACATACTATAAACAATTATAGAAATTATTCACCAGTATTATTAATTAGAGTAGAAAGTATTGTAAACATACTATAAAAAATTATAGAAATTATTCACCTGTATTATTAGAGTAGAAATTATTATAAACATACTATAAACAATTATAGAAACTATTCACATTTACTACTAATTAGAGTAGACATTATTATAAACACACTATAAACAATTATAGAAATTATTCACCTATATTACTAGAGTAGAACTCATTATAAATACACTATAAACAATTATAGAAATTATTCACCTGTATTATTAATTAGAGTAAAAAGTATTGTAAACATACTATAAACAATTATAGAAATTATTCACTTGTATTATTAGAGTAGAAATTATTATGAACATACCATAAACAATTATAGAAATCATTCACCTTTATTATTAGAGTAGAAATTATTATGAACATACTATAAACAATTATAGAAATTATTCACCTGTATTACTAATTAGAATAGAAATTATAAACACACTATAAACAATTATAGAAATTATTCACCTGTATTACTGGAGTAAAAATTATTATAAACACACTATAAACAATTATAGAAATTATTCACCTGCATTATTAGAGTAAAAAGTATTGTAAACATACTATAAACAATTATAGAAATTATTCACTTGTATTATTAGAGTAGAAATTATTATGAACATACTATAAACAATTATAGAAATCATTCACCTTTATTATTTGAGTAGAAATTATTATGAACATACCACAAACAATTATAGAAATTATTCACCTGTATTATTAATTAGCATAGAAAGTATTATAAACATACTATAAACAATTATAGAAAGTATTCACATTTACTACTAATTAGAGTAGACATTATTATAAACATACTATAAAGTTATAGAAATTATTCACCTGTATTATTAATTATATAATATATTCTCCTTGACCTGGGAGCTTAGAAATCTTGCTTCAATATTCTTGTGAGTTTTCATTTTGGGATCTCTTTCAGGAGGCGATCAGTGGATTCTTTCAATTTCTATTTTACCCTGTAGTTTTAAAATATCAGGGAAGCATTCCTTGATAATTTCTTGAAAGATGATGTCTAGACTCTTTTTAAAAATCAGTTTTCAGGTACTCCAATAATTCTAAAATCTCTCTCCTCAATATACTTTCCTGGTTACTTGTTTTTTTTTCCAATGAGTTATTTCACATTGTATTCTATTTTTATTTTGTTTCGTTTTATTGTTTCTTGATGTCTCCTGGAATCACTAGCTTCCACTTGCCCAATTCCAATTTTTAAGGAATTATTTTCTACAGTGAGCTTTAGTAACCTCTTTTTCCATTGACCAATTCTGCTTTTTAAGAAGTTCTTTTCTTCAGTGAATTTTTGTGCCACTTTTTCCATTAGGCCAATGCTGTTTTCTTTTAAAGGTGTTATTTTCTTAAGTATTTTTTCTGGCCCTTTCACCAAGATGTTAATTCTCTTTTCATAATTTCCTTACACCACTCTCATTTCTTTTCCCAATTTTTCCTCTACCACTCTTACTACTTTCTTTAACTCTACCAGGAATTCTTGTTGGGCTTGGGTCTGATTAGCATTTCTCTTCAAGCCTTTTTTGAAGCTGTTTTCATAATGTTGTCTTCTTCTGAGTTTATGTCTTGGGTGTCCCTGTCATTGTAGTAGCTTTTTATGGTCAAGTTCTTTGTTGTTTGCTCATTTTTCCAGTTTATTTCTTGACTTTGAACTTTATGTTAAAGTTAGGCTCTGCTAACCTGGGAGTGGGAAGGCACTGTCCCAAGCTTCAGGTTTTTTTGTACAGCCTTTCTCAGAGCTAGTTCTGGGGATCTACAAGTTTTTTGGTGCTTCTAAGGTAGTGTGATCCTGGGAAAGGTATGGTTGTTGCTCTTCTGGTCTGCATTCTGGTCTTTATGCAGAAAGGTCCCCTGGTTCCTTGTAGCTGCAAGCCCCAGCATGCCTCTTGGCCCTAAAACTGTAACCAGGTCCCCCATTCCCTTGCTTCTGCAAGTACTAGCAATATTTTGGCTGTAGAACTGTGACCAGGGCCCCTTGTCCCTTGTGACCAACCACCAACACCCTTCTCTACCCTAGAACTATGACGCAGAACCGTGTATGGGCAATAGAGTTGCCAATCAACACCAGCTGTACCTAGTGCCAGCAAATGGTGCCCTATAATCTCTTTTTGATTAGTTGTCTGATCCCGTTACTATCTCTGGGATGAGAGTTCCCCAAGCTGCTGCTGCTGCCACATAGGGGCACTCTAGATAGGCCTGCACCCTGGTGTTATATACCTCTCCTGCCTACCTCTTAAGTTTTCCTAGGCAGCAACTGACCTTTTATTGAATTTGCTATTCTAAATTTTGATTTGAAGTGTTATGTTAAAGTTGTTTGGAGGGGAATGTTGAGAGTTCAGATGGGTGGCTGCCTCTAATCTACCATCTTGGCTCCACAAGGAGATGTACTCTCAATCAAACAAAGGACAGAGGCTATTACAGAAGACAAAATAGATGTTTGATTACATGAAACTGAAAAGCTTCTGTACAAATAATATTAATGGACCTAGGATAGGAAGGGATGTGGTCAAATTGGAAAAAAAATGTCTGCATCAGATATCTCTGATAAGGGTTTGGTATCCAAGGTATCCAAGATACACACACACACTCCTCTCCGCCACCCCCCTCTCTTTCTCTCTCTCTGTCTGTATATATATATATATTTTTTTTCCTCAGTCATATGATCAAGAAGACAACTTCCATAATGCCCACTAACTCCCCCTGCCCCCCCCCTCAAAAAAGAAATTATGAGCCAGAGGTAAGATCAATTTCAACTGTCTCCACAGGGAGCCCAACAAAGTAATAACCTTATGAATTAACAGTGGAGAAGGCTGATCCCTAATGTGCTCATTTAGCACTCCTCCTCTACTAGCCTCCATTCTCTGGCAGGGCACAAAAGCTTATCCACAGTCCCATATTCTGTGACTCACTCAGATTAAAACTTTTTTACTTCATAAATCTTGTTTGTCTGATTTTTTTGGTCTGTGTTTTCTTTCACAACATGACTAATACGGAAATATGTTTTTGCATGATTGTATATATACAATCTATACAAAATTGCTTGCCTTCTCAATGAGGGGGGAGGAGAAGAAGGGAGAGAGGGAATTTGGAACTCGAAATTTTTAAAAATGAATGTTAAATATTGTTACATGTAAATGGGAAAATAAAATATCAAATAATATATTTTTAAGAAAAATAAATATTTGAAGGGATGTCACATGAAATAATAATGATAATAATAATCATAGGTAACATTTATATAGTACTTTCAAATTTGCAAGACAATTTACACGTATTATCTCCTTTGAGATTCAAAATACCAGGGGCAGCTAGGTGGTGCAGTGAGTAGAGCACCGGCCCTGGAGTCAGGAGGACCTGATTTCAAATCCGGCCTCAGACACTTGACACACTTACTACCTCTGTGACCTTAGGCAAGTCACTTAACCCCAATTGCCCTGCCTTCCCCCCTCCAAAAAACAAACAAACAAAACAAAATACTTATCTGGGAGACAAATGTTATGTATCATTATCATCCTCCTCCTCCTCCTCCACCAGTTTTACAGATAAGGGAATTGAGTTGTTGTTTTGTTGTTGTTGTTGTTGTTGTTGGGTCCTTCCTAGCCTTTATTTTTTTGTAAATTCAATATTTCATTTTCCCCCAATTACACGCAAAAACAATTTTAACATTCAGTTTTAAAAGTTGTTGAGTTCCAAATTGTCTCCTTCCTTCCCTCCCCTCTCCCCCTCATTGGGAAGTCAAGCAATTTGATATAGGTTATACACGTGCAGTCATGCAAAGTATATTTCCATGTTAGTTATGTTGTGAAAGAAAACACAGGAAAAACAAGAAAAATAAAGAAAGTAAAGAAAAAGTATGCTTTGATCTGCTTTCAGACTCCATCAGTTCTTTTTCTGGAGATGGATAGCATTTTACATAAGTCCATCAGAATTGCCTTGGATCATTGGATTGCTGAGAATAGTTAAGTCATCCACAGCTGATCAGTTGATACAATATTACTGTCACTATATACAATGTTCTCCTGATTCTGCTAATTTCACTTTATATCAGTTCATGTAAGTCTTTTCAGGTTTTTCTGAAACCATCCTGCTCATCATTTTTTACAGTACAATAACATTCCAACACAATCATTTACCACAGCTAGTTTAGCCATTCCCCATTTGATGAGCATTCCTTCAATTTCCAATTCTTTGCCACCACTAAAGAACTGCTATAAATATTTTTGTATATATAGGTCTTTCTCATTACACACCTAGTGGTGGTATTACTGGGTCAAAGGGTATGCACAGTTTGATTGCCCTTTGGGCATAGTTCCAAACTGCTCTCCAGAATGGTTGGATCAGTTCATAACTTCACCAACAGTGCATTAATGTCTCAATTTTCCCATATCCTCTCCAACATTTGTTACCTTCCTTTTCTATCATGTCAGCTGATCTAATAGGTGTGGGGTGGCAGCCCAGAGTTGTTTCAACTTGCATTTTTCCAATCAGTAGTGATTCAAAACATCTTTTCATATGACTATGGATGGCCCTAATTACCTCATCTGAAAATTGCCTGTTCATATCCTCTGAAGACTTATCAACTGAGGAATGGATGGCTTTTGTTTCTATAAATTTGACTTAGTTGTCTATATATTTGAGTAAGTGAGGTCTTTATCAGAGAAACTTGCTGTAAAAATTTTTTTCACTGTAATGATTACTGTGTATTTCCTTCCATCCTATTTTCCCCCTGTTTATCCTAATCTCTCTCCCTTCATCCTGTTCCTCTTCCAAAATGTTTTCCTTCTGACTTTTAACTCCCTCAATCTGCTCTCCCTTCTACCACCACCCTCGTTTCTTATCCCCTTCCCCTCCTACTTTCCTGTAGGGTAAAACAGATTTCTATACCCCACTGAGTGTGTATAGTATTTCCTCTCTGAGCCAATTCCTGTGAGATTAAGGTTTGTGTGCTCCCTTCCACCTCTTCCATCTTCCCTTCTACTGCAAAAACTCTTTTATGCCTCTTTTATGTGAGATAATGTACCCCATTCTACCTCTCCCTTTCTATGATATAATAGTAACTGACATTTATATACCCAGGGGTCACATATCTGGTAAGTCGTAAGAGGCAGAATTTGAACCCCTGAAATTCTGGTCTGTCTCACTATGCACTCAACCCCACCGCTGAAAGACTGGTTTTGACTTCTTCTACTTCACCTCAGGCAGCTGAACGAAGAGCAGTGAGTGGGGGTTTCTGGGAGTCTTGATACCAGGAAAACTTTCCCAACAACTAGAATTGTGTCCCAAAGTGGAATGTGCTGCCCAGAGGAGGGAGGTGAGTTCTCCCTAATTGGAAGGGTTTAAGCAGACACTGGATTATCTCTTGTTCAGTATGTTGTAGTGAGAAATTAATGTTCAGGTATATATCAGACTACATAGCCTCTGTGGTTCCTTCCACCTCTAAGATTCTGTGATTTTGAATCCCCACTCTTTTTCCTCACAATGGCCCAATCACCCCCTCTTCTGCCTTCCACCTAAAGGGTGGGTCAGATTGAGTTTGTAACTAGGAGGTCTCAAGTTGGTGGAGAACTCTTGGTCTGTTCACTACCCGGTAATTGGCGGGGTGGTGTTCAGTATGATCAAAGACCTCCCTGATTTTGAAGCTGACCCCTCTGCCCAGCAAAACCAACTAGGCATCCACTCGGACTTCTCAATTTCCTTTCTTTGCCTGACAAGGCCTTCCTCTTCTGGGCAGACACCAGAGACACTCCTGGCTAGAGCTCATTGCCAGGCACCCGCCTCCTTTCTCCAGGGCCACCTCCTGGATGGCCTCTGCCAGCTTCCTCCTCCCGAGTCAAGTTAGCTGGAGGGGCTGAAGATTGGAACAGTGAACAGTGCTCTGCCCCCAGATCCTGGCTTTGGATGGGGACTTTGATCAGCTCCCGTTAATGGTCTTTCCCCACCTCTTTTCTCTTGGTATTTCAAAATATTTATTTATTTATTTGTTCACTTGGTCTGTGCGGGCAGACACAGTCAGATAGCTAAAGGTCATTGGAATGGAACCGTTTGGCCTGAAATCAGCTTTGGCAGGTTTGCCAGGGGACGCTCTGTTCCACTGTATCTTGGCACAGACATAAACACCAGGCTGAAGCCCACTTTGTTTCTCTTCTATTCCTTCAACTTCCCTTCCTTACTTTTTGCTCTCTTTTTCTTCCTTCCTTCCTGTTCTTCCTTCCTCCCTCCCTCCTTTCTTTTCCCTTCCTTCCTTCCTCCTTTCCCTCCTTCCTTCCTTCCTTCTTCCTTCCTTTCTTTTTCTTCCTTCTTCCTTTCTTCCTTTCTTTTCCCTTCCTCCCTCCCTTCCTTCCTTCCTTCCTTCCTTCCTTCCTTCCTTCCTTCCTTCCTTCCTTCCTTCCTTCCTTCCTTTCTTCCTTCCTTCCTTCCTCTCTTTGTTTGCTGTTGTTCTCACCCTATAAATTCTGCAACCTGTGGTTGGTCAGTCTGTATCTCTGGCCAAAGCTCACTGCTGTCTGGTCTGCCTAGCCATTTGTGTAGAGGAAACTTAAGAAATTTCTTTGGTGGGAGCAGGAATGCAACTTCTTCCTCACTATAGAAAGAAGATCACTGAATGTGACAGCAGGGGGAGGAAAGGTGTCTCTTTGTGGGTGACATAACCCTTCAATGTTTCCTATTTGTGTGGCACAGTCCCTTCAGGGATCATTGGGTCAAATGCGCCTTGGGTGAGAGTTTCCTTTGGGAGACACCCCCCCCAGGAGAGGCCACCACTGTGCATATGACCTTAGAGGGGGGCCTGTCTATGTAAGTCATTGCTCTGAGGTGTCACTGTGTGAACTCTACCCCCTTAAGGCTAATTGTCTGTGGAGTATGTCCCCCCTACAGACCTTACCATGTGGGATAAGCAACTCCTTGTGTTTGCAACATAGCCTCAGGAGTCACTTTATATATGACAGGCGCCTCAGGGGATCGCTCCTGGGGACACCCTTACAAGGCTTCCTGTTTACGTGACACATCCACTATACCCCCAACATAAGCCTTTTAAAGATTGTATGAATTTCATGCCTCCCTGGGTAGCAAAGTGTGGGGTAGAGCTCTTGGCCGGGCATCACCACATATGTGATATGCCCTGGGGGTAAAGAACATCACCAACGATGAAGGAAATGTTCTATGTATGGCACGTCAGGGGTCCCAGGCTCTAGAATGCACCTTGCTCAGGGTTCATCGGGGTTGGATTCAAACCCTGTTCAACTGGCATAGAATGTGACATCTCTCAGGGATGTCAAAGTCCTCAGAGTCCATTGCTACCAAGGGTCATTTCCATTAGCAATTACCATCTGTTATGAGTAACAAAATCTAGAGTTGGAGGCAATTTCAGTTGACATTTAAGCCAACCTATACCCCCAAAGAATCCTCACTCGAATATATCTGGCAAATTATTTCCAACCTCTGAAGACCTCCAGTGAAGGAGAAGCCACACACCCACCACCTCTTGAAGCAGTCCCTTCTACTTTGGGACAGTTTTAACTATTAAATTCTAGACCTAGATTTGCCTCTTTGCCCCTCCCACCCCCACTTGCTAGTTCTGCCTTCTGGGGCCAAACAACAAAAAACGAACTCTCTTTCAAACAAAAGCCCTTCAAATATATCAACAGAACTTTATGGTTCCACCTATCCTTAACATCTCCTGTACCTTTGGCCAGTCTTTGTATGACAAAGAGCCCCAGCCTTTCATCATCTTGGTTATGTCTTCTGTATGCTCTTCAGCTGTTCAATGTCATTCTCAAACACTGACACTCAAAACACTGGTATATGGAGGCCATTACATCCTTATTGCTGGAACCTATGTAGGTTAATGTAGGTCAAGGTCACCTTAGCATTTTTGGTTGCCACATCATACAGTGGATGAATATTGAATTAGCAACCCAATAAAATCCCCAGATCTTTTTCAAAACAAATGCAATCTATATCTCCCAGGTCGTACACTTGTCAAGTCGATTTTTTGACCTCGTGTTTAAGATTCGTCACTAAGCCCTAACGAATTTCTTCTTTGTAGATCCTGCACAATGTTCTAGTTGGCCAAGGTCTTTCTTGATCCTATCATCCAATGTGTTAGCTATCCCTTCCAGTTTTGTACTGTGTGCAAATTTGATAAGTGTGCCAATTGTATCAAGTCACTGATAAAAATGGTCAACAGCACAGGGCCAAACAGAAATTCTGCTCCCTCCACCCCCAGGGTACTCCACTGGAAATATTCTCCTAAGTTGACATTCAATTATTAGAGATAACTCTTTCTTTTGAACTTGGTTATTGAAACAGTTTCAAATCCATCTAATTATGGTTTAGACCAAATCTCTCCACCTTTTCCACAGGAATAGTACTAAAAGTATCATTTACCATAATCAAACTTGAAATTATACCAGCAATGTGAAGATGGAACATTTGGAAAATCAACCAACCCACACATTGCAGGTGGGGGGTTGGAGAGGAAGGAATAAATATTTACTAAGTGCCTACTTTGGGCTAGATACTGTCTAAGTGCTTTATAAATGTTATGTCACTCATTCTCACAACAATTCTGGGAGGTAGGTGCTGTATTATCTCCATTTTAGAGATGAAGAAACTGAGGCAATAGAGAGTCAAATGACTTGCCCAGGGTCATAGCTAGTAAGTTTCTAAGGCAGGATTTGAATTCAAGACTTGTGACTCCAGGCCCCGTGTTCTATCCATTGTGCCTATTAAAAATACAACATCTAAAACCATATGATTATCTCAGTAGATGAAGGAAAAAACATTCAGCAAAGTATTTCTTTATCCTAAAAACTCCACACAAAGTACAGGCATAGGGGAACTTTTTTCTTAATATGATGTGATGTATAGGTATATGATAAGATCATATACGATGAGGACACACTTGAAGCTTCCTAATAAATAAGCAGCAAAGATGCCTCCTATCTCCACTTTCATTTGCCATAGGTACAGAAATGCTAAAATAGCATTTAGAAAAAAGAAATTAAGGGCATAAACGTGGGCAAAGAGGGAACAAAGCTATACCTATTTTCTGATGATGTGATGTTTTACTTAGTCATCAAAGGAAGTAATTGACTCAATAGCATTGTAAGTTGAAGGCTACAGAATGAATTCACAAAAATCCAGAATATTTCTGGATCATAACAAGAAAGCCAGGAAGCAATGATAGAAAGGGAGATTCCATTTTAAATAGCTACAAGATGTATGAAATAGCTGAGGGTCAACCTACTAAGGCACATGATACCTATATGGATACAATTATAAAGTGCTCCTTAAAGAAATAAACAGTGAGTGAGTGACTCTCCCCTCTGCGCGCCTCTCCTCCTGTTCTCTCTCCGCAGTCATGCCTTGCTCCGAAGCGACCCCTGCCGTCGTCTCCCTCAGCAAGCGCGCCCGGCCTGCGCAGCAAGAGCAGGAGAGCCCCGTGCGCCTTTGCTTCGCCCGCCTCTCGGAGCAGGCCATGGCCCCCTCCAAGGGGTCGGCACGGGCTGAGGGCCACGACCTGTACAGTGCCTATGATTATACAATACCAGCCATGGAGAAAGCCCTTGTGAAAACAGACATTCAGATCTCTCTCCCTCCTGGGTGTTATGGTAGAGTTGCTCCACGTTCTGGATTGGCTGCAAAACATTTCATAGATGTGGGAGCTGGTGTTATAGATGAAGATTATAGAGGAAATGTTGGTGTTGTACTATTTAACTTTGGCAAAGAAACATTTGAAGTGAAAAAAGGTGAC
>CM053628.1:48388458-48431441 GCA_028646595.1 Phalanger gymnotis
TGGACTTCCTTTTCCATTTGGGTAATTCTGCCTTTCAAGGCATTCTTCTCCTCATTGGCTTTTTGGAGCTCTTTTGCCATTTGAGTTAGTCTATTTTCTAAGGTGTTTTTTCTTCAGGTTTTTTGGGGTCTCCTTTAGCAAGTCATTGAGTTGTTTTTCATGGTTTTCTCACATCACTCTCATTTCTCTTCCCTATTTTTCCTCTACTTCTCTACCTTGCTTTTCCAAATCCTTTTTGAGCTCTTCCATGGCCTGAGACCAGTTCATGTTTTTCTTAGAGGCTTTTGATGTAGGCTCTTTGACTTTGCTGATTCTTCTGGCTGCATGTGTAGGTCTTCTTTGTCACCAAAAAAAGATTCCAAAGTCAGTGTCTGAATCTGAGTCTGTTTTCGCTGCCTGGCCATGTTCCCAGCCAACTACTTGACCCTTGAGTTTTTTCAGTGGTGTATGACTGCTTGTAGAGTAGTGAGTACTTTGTTCCAAGCTTGAGGGGATACACATTGTTTTCAGAGCTAATTCTATACAGACAGCTCTGCCACACCAGTGCTCCTCCTCCCCCAAGAACTGCCAACCTGGACTGGACTCAGATCTTAAGCAGGCTCTGCACTCCTGCTCTCATCTGCCACTTAATTCCTCCCACCAGGTAGGCCTGGGGCCAGAAGCAACTGCACCTCCCCTGCTGCCCTTGGGGCAGTGGCTGAACTGCCAACTCCTTCACTCTGTCCCCTGCAGCTTTTCCCACTAACCTTCTGTCTTGGTAAACAAAATGGGCTCTTAGCACTCAGTTCAACCAAGTGCCCTTGAAGAGTTTGGCCTTTGTTTTCTTGATTAGATTTGGGAATGCTTGGTGACTTCCTTGCCTCAGGGGAGGGCCTAGTTGACACATGAGTTTGAGTGACATATTTGGGACATCAGAGGCTTTTAGACCATATGGGTTTAGTCACCTCTGTGTGACAATTCTAGGTTATGTGGGTGAGTCTCTGTGACGATTCTAGGTCACGTGGGTGAGTCGCATGTGTGACTCACCCTTAACCCTGAAAAAGATATAAAAGCAGGGGCTAGCTTTCTCTTTTCCGGAGCTCTTGCCCACAGCCATGGTCAGCCCTTGTTATGAGCTCCCAGGCTGAACCTAGATGTCAGTAATTATGAATTATATTTGGTCTGTCTGTCTGATGTTTGTAATTTGTTTGTACTTGCTCCAAAGTTCAGGGTGCTGGCTTTTTCCCCTGAACTGAGTGAGTGATATTTGTAAGCTTAATTAAAGTAAGCTTGTCAACCCCTTAACGTTGCTTTCCTTACTAAAGCAGATCAAAAGAACCTGGGCTTTTGCAGTGTGCTGGTAGCGTGCTTGTTGTTGGGCTGGGGTTGGTCTTTTACCCCCACAACAGCTACTAGCTAGATTGTTGAAACACCTTCTCTGTTGTCTTTGGTGTTTTTAGGTTGATAAGTCTGATAACTACCACAGCTCAATGATTCAGGGCACTAGGGCCTGTTCCACCTGGTTCCCGGTCTGGTTGGTCCAGGCACAGCTCATGCTGGGCTCTGCTCCACTCCGCTCCTAGCTCCGTGGGCAATAGACCTTGCCCAGTGACCATTCAAGCTGTCCTGGGCTGGAGCCCTGCTTCCCTCTGCTATTTTGTGGGTTCTGCAGTTCTAGGATTTGTTCAGAGCCATTTTTTATAGGTTTTTGGAGGGACGTGGTGGGGAGCTCACGCAAGTCCCTGCTTTCCAGCCACCATCTTCCCATTGCATCTTTCAGTAATAATAAGGACTGACATTTCAATAGGGATGTCAGACTTTGAAAATACATCCTGTCCATCATCTCATTGGAGCCTCACTGTGAAATTAGTCAGGGGGAATCACATTGCTAGAGCTGGAAGTGATCTTCAAATGTGAAACCTAGAAATTCAGAAGTGGCAGAGATCTCTGTGCCCATTTAGTCCAACTGAAGGGGATATCCTTTGGGCATAGCTCCAAATTGCTTTCCCAAACAGCTGGATCAGTTCACAACTCTACCAACAATGAACTAGTGTCCCAATTTTCCCACATCTACTCCAACAGCCATCATTTTCCTTTTCTCTCATATTAGCCCATCTGATAGGTATGAGGTGGTACCTTAGAGCTGTTTTAATTTGCCTTTCTCTAATCGATAGTGATTTAGAGCATTTTTTTTTCCATATGACTCTAGATAGCTTCGATTTCTTCTTCTGAAAACTACCTGTTCATATCCTTTGACCATTTATCAATTGGGGAATGACTTGTATTCTTACGAATTTGACTCGTTCTTTTCACAGTAGAAGCAATATAATGGAGTAGAAAGAGTTGCAGCTGGATTCAGGAGAGGCCTTGACTGAATCCTGCTCTGACTCCAGCTATGTTCCATGCCTTAGTCACAATCACTCTCAGCCTCAGTCTTTTTATCTGTGAAATGGGGATAATAACATCTGTAGTACCTGGGACTCTGAGCAATTCAGAAGCTCAGACAAATGAATGTAAGTAACCTTAAAACGTTTTAGAAATGATGATGACAATGAAGGCACTGAAGTCCAAAGAAATGATATAACTTGCCTTTGCTCACAAAGTTAGAATGTACAACCATAAAACACTTTCCAACAATGACCTGAGGAAGGAGGGTCTTATTATGTACATTTTCTAGAGCAGGGCTTCTTAAACTTTTTCCACTCATGACCCCACTTCAGCACTTCTAAATCTGTGGGTCAGGACCCATGGGATCGTGACCTACAGTTTAAGAAGGACAGTAGAGGAGCATGGTGAGGAGTGAGGATCTGTAGTGCTATACATATAGTTTACTCAGATTTTAGTTTTTTTATTTTTTTAATTCTTCCTTCAGCCAATTACCTCCATTGATTATGCATGCATGGTATATAGGGGTATTGTACTCCATGTGGATACAGCAAAGGAAAACTAGAGGAGGGTCCTACATTCGAGTAGGAGAAAACAGGAAAAACAGAACTAGAATTAAATCCAATAAATCTATACAAGGAAATTGCACTCAAAAAATACAAGCATGATATTCAGAATTAATCATCTAACACTCAGTGAAGCAAATCTGTGGTTTAGAAAAAGAAACAGAAGTGCCCTCATTATGTTACTGTGTCTATTTTAAGTGCTTGATCACTATTTTCTATTGTTTACAGAAAAGTCCCTTGCCACTAACCTCTGACGCCAACCTTACCTTACAACAAAGAACAACAGTTAAGCAAAGCTAATTGTCACCAAGATTATGTTGAGGGCATATGCAGCATCACAAACCTGTCGTCCTTCATCTGTCTACCAAGAGGAAGTGTGTTTCATCATCTGTCCTCCAAGACCAAAATTACTCATTGTATAAATTTGAGAGTGGCCGTCTTTTTGTGGTAGTATTTTTATTTTAATGTTGTTGTGGTTATCTTGTATGTTGGTCTCTTGGGCCATATAGAGTGTTCAAGGAGGACTAGTACCTTTGTGTCAGGACCTGCTGAACCCTTTTCAGGCTCATCCTCCTTTGGTGTCTATGTGACACTCAACCCGTGGCTCCAAGAAGCTGTAGCGTACATGGTGGCCACATCTTGGTAAACCATCTCACAGAAGATGGGCTAAACCAGGCTGAAAGTAACCAATGGGCCTCAAACTGGTTAGTGAGTTGGGGCAGGGGTGGGAGAGGTGTCTACTCCAAGTATGTGAAGACTTCTTCCAGCAGAATAGGCAGATGAGAACAATTTGTTTCAATGGCTGCACTTCGTTCTAGAAGAGGACCATGCCATCAGGAAGGAGATGCCATGACTTTCAAGTGAATTGCATTTAAGTTAGAGAGGGCTGTGCAAAGTCACCAGCTTCACTCTCTCCTCCGTAGCCATCTGAGTCCAGTGGCAAGATATAGATCAGGACAACTGAAGATGGCCCTAGATGCAGTGGGAGATGTTTGCATTTTCTTTTTGTTTGTTTTTAGGGTCTTTTTTTTAGTATTTTTTGTAAAAGGAGGAGGCTGAATAAAATGAGGTTTGTAAGTTTCAATTGCCAATGCCATCCTGATCTCTCATTTCCACAGATGATCGAGAACATGCAGAAGTTACCCTACTTCCACACTACATTCACTACCACGTGACAGAAGTACCACTCACACAGTACAATATGCATCGATGGCCACCCTGCATTTAATTCATTCCATACTCCTCTCCTACCTTCTCACCTGAGCCACTTCAATTCTCCCCCTAGGGTCCAACGAAATAAAAAGAAATGAATATTTTTATAAAATTGATGAATTTGTCCAAAGACATCCTTAGCTAAAGATATATGCCTTTATCTCAAAATCCTTGCAAAAGTCAATTTTAAAAACATTCAGCGGAGTGAACACTTTATCCTTTAGATGAAATGTTATTGCTAATTTTTGTTCAACGGACTTTAGAACAGACGCCAAGGTCATCCACTGCATCCTGGGGCTTTGCCAGTGGTCTTGACTTTTGCCTTGCCACTAGACTTTGAAGACTCTGGAAGAGAGAGTGAGGCTGAGGACTTCACACAACTCTGCCTTGCTTAAATCCATTTTACACACAAATCAAAACATCACTCCTGTGAGGTCATTGATCCTCTTTGAAAACGAAGGACAACGTTGATCTATTGGTTCTACTTTCTTTTCTTAACATCAGGTTTATAGATCTTTCAATGTTTCTTTGGATTCCTCATATTCATTATTTCTTATATTATAATAGTATTTCGCACATGGAAATAGTAGCCATTCTCCAATCAATGAATGGTCACTTGCTTTGTTTCCTTTTTGTTTTTTGCTTCCACAAAAATACAGCAACAGGTGGTTGCTGTATATGAGACCTAGCTAACTGTCTTTGCCCTCCTTGGGCTATAAGCCTTATAGTGGAGTCAATAGGGTCAAAGGATATGAGTGACTAGTTTGATGAGTTTTCTTATTTAACTTTTTTCCAATGTTTTCTAAGATGTCATGGCCAATTTGAAGCTTTACTAACAGGGCATTAGGGTTCCTGTCTTTCCCACAGTGCCTCTAACTTGGACTTCTCTCATCTTTTTTTATTTGAAATTCTAATGGGCTTAAGTGATTGTGTTAATTTGCATTTCTTTTATTATAAGTAATTTCAAACTTTTTTGTATGCCTTTTGATAGTTAGCATTTCTTCTTTTGAACACTGTTCATGTCATTTGCCATAACTATGCTGGAATGGCTCTTGGTCACAAATATTTTCGTCAACTCCCTATATAAAATAAACTTTTTAGTTTATTAAACTCTCTAGTTTATCTTTTCATTCTAGTTGCATTTGTTGTGTTTGTGCAAAAGCTTTTTAAATTTATATAATAAAAATCCATTTCTTCTTATATTATTGCTTCTATCCTTTGTTTCATTAAGAATTCTCCCCCTGAAAACTTCTATGAACTGATGAGAAACAATTTCCACAATGAACACAACATAAATAAAATGAACAGAAATAACTTATTGCTACAAAATCATAACGATTAAGCTTAGTCCCCCCAAAAAGATACGAGAAGATATTTCTTCCCTACTTCTTTGCAGAGGTGGAAGACTAAGGGCATGGAATACTGCATGGGTTGGTTAGTTTAAATGAACTTTTATTTTTCTCTTTTTTATTCTTTATCATGAAGACTGGCTCTTTATACATTGGGAAATGTAAATAATGTAAAAACAAAAGAGATCAACAAAATTAATTTTAAGAAAGAGAATTCTCCCCCTAACCAAAGATCTAACAGATACCTCATTCCAGTCTCCTTAATTCTTTTTTTTTTAAAGATATGACGTTGTTTTCTTTAGGTAGCATATATAATTGGAATTTGTTGTGGTTTGTGGTTTAAACTGTTGTTCTAAACCTCATTTCTACCAATTTGCTTTCCAATTTTACCAGTAGTTGTTGTACTACTTATAGAGTAAATCCTTTCTTCACTAGTTTATGTTTTGGGGTTTGTTGGAAGTTGGTCTGCTGGGTTCATGTGCTGCCAGGGCTTGTTTCTGTAAAGTAATTTTCTCTTTTGTAACCAGTACCAAAGAAGTTTTATGATTACTACTTTATAATGGAGTTTTAGATCTGGAAGTGCTATGCTCCTTTCAGTCTCATTTTGTTTTTTTATTTTTATTTTTTTCCCTGGAGACCTTTTACTACTGTGAATAAATTTTGAAATTATTCAATTCCATAAAATAATCCTTCAGTAGTTTCATTAGTATAGCATTAAATCTGTAAATTAATTTAGGTAGAATGATTAGTTTTATTAATATTGGAACAGCTCAACTACAATGAATGTCTATTAAAATTTCTATGTCTATATTTCTATAAAGAGCATTTTGTAGTAGTATTTACAAAAATCCTATGTGTCTTATTAGATTAACAGCCAAATATTTTTTGCATTGTATATTAATTCTGAATGAAATCTCTGTGTTTCCCTCAAAGTTTATTGGTAATTTACAGAAAAGCTCAAATGTGGTTGTATGTGTTCTTATCTTATATTCTGCTACTTTCCTAAAGCTATTAATTATTTTAGTTAATTTTTAGTTTTTGGTTTATAATCCATGATGTTCTCTAAGTACACCATTACAATGTCAGCAAATGGAGATTAATTTTTACTTCCTTTTTACTTATTTCTCCATTTTTTGTTTCCTATCTAATGCTATAGGAAGCATTCTGTCACTATTTCATATAATAGGGGATACCCGTTCCTTGCCCCCCTATTAATTTGGGAAGCTTCTGGTATTTCTCCATTATCAATTTTGGCATCTTTTTGCTTTTGTTATATGCTAATGATCACATTGAGAAAAGGTCCTTTTTATACATTTGCTTTAGTGGGGTTTTTTTAAATATATACTATATTTTGTCAAAGGCTTTTTCTATATCTACTTAATCATGCACTTTTTACTTTTAGTAATATGATTTATTGAATTTTTAGTTTCTCTAATATTGTACCATCCTCATACTCTTAAATATATCCAACTTGATGCCAGGGAAAAGAAATGTCACATATATGTATGTATGTGTGAGTGTATGTGTGTACATATATAAATATACACAAGTATACATACACATATGTGTATATACAATATGCGTGTGTCTAAAGCTATCCATCGACATATATGTGTAGATATAGACATACGAATATATATGAGGAAGCTATGAGGTACAGTGGATAGAGCTCTGGAGTCAGGAAGACCTGAGTTCAAATATGACCTCAGATACTTACTAGCTGTGAGACTCTGGGCAAGTCACTTAATTGCTGTCTGACTCAGTTTCCTCAACTGTAAAATGGGAGTAATAATAGTATCCATCTCCTCAGGTTGATTTGAGGATCAAATATGCGTAAAGCACTTAGCATGGTGCCTGGCACATAGTTGGTACTTAATAAATGCTTTTTTCCCCATCCCCCCTCTCTACACACATATGTGTGTGTATTTTGTCTTTTTTTTGCTTCAATAGTTGACCATAGATTTCTTTTTTGATCTATTAGTCTGAGGTTTGGATACCAGGACCATGTTTGACTCATAGAAGGGATTGTCAACAAGTTCTGCCTTGATTTCTAAGAATAATATGTAATTAACTGGCTATAGTTTATTATATTTTTTTGTGTAACTCACTTGTAAATCTGTCTGTACTCACTTCTTTTTCCCTTTGGCAAATAATTTGGAACTTAGTTTCTTTCTGAAATTTGTTATCTAGATCCTCTATTCTCTGTTTTTGATTGTAATATTTTATGTATTTTTATAAACAGGTATCCATTTTGCTTCAGTTCTCAAAGGTTTGGAGTATATGATTGGGTGTAATAGTTTCTTATAATAATTACTTCCTCTCCATTGGCTATGAATTTTTCATTCTCATTTTTTATTTTGCTTATTATTTGGTGTTCTCTCTCTCTCTCCCTCCTTCTCTTTCTCTCTCAATAGTTTTCCCATTTTAGGGATAGAAAAAGAATTCCCATGTGAGGAAACTTCCTCGGCTAATTGAGGTTCGTACCTTCTCTTCACCTTACAATTTTAAAAACTTGCCTAGCACACTGAGAACTTAGATGACTCATACAAGGTCACACAATCAATATATTTTAGAGGTGAGACTTGCACCCAAGTCTCCCTGGCTTTGAGGTCAGCCCTCTGTCCGTTACAAGCCTTTGCCTCTCTTTTCACTTATTCTATTGATGTCTTTAAACATCAGTTTTACCAACTCAGTAGTTTTGTTTTTCATTTTGTTTATCATTCTTTGATTTTTCAGCATTTCTTTTTTTCTAGTTTTATTTCATTGCATACATATTTATTTAAAGTTTTTCTTTTGTTCTTGAATTGTAAAAACTGCTTTAACTGCAAACCTCATGGTGTGTCATACTGTTTCATGGTTACTAATATCTATTGTTTATAGAATTTATTCTTTAACTCACTCATGCTTTAGGTTACATTATTTTTTTTCTCCTAAATCTAAATGTTTGGTATATAGACCCTTTATTTATTACAGTAATTATTGAGCTATATTTGTTAGAAGATATGGTTTGACTTCACACATATCATACTGTTTACCTTCTCAAGGGGTGAGGGAGGAGTGTGAGGGAAGAAGAGAATTTAGAAATCAAAATTTTTTAAATGAATGTTTAAAATTTTTAATGTAATTGGGAAATATTTAATGAAATGAATATGTATAAAAAGAAAGGTATGTTTAACCATTCTGTTTTTATTCAAATGTCATTTCCTAGAAGATTGTTAATTTCTTTTTTTTTTTTTTTTTTGCTTTTTGGCAGGGGAATTGTAGTTAAGTGACTTGCCCAAGGTCACACAACTAGTGCATGTGTCAAGCGTCTGAGGCCGGATTTGAACTCAGGTCCTGTGCTCTATTCATTGCACCACCTAGCTGCCCCACATATTGTTAAATTTTGTAGAGATACAAAACAATGCTGAAAAATGTACCTACTCCTTGAGATTTCTATTCGATATTTAATTTTTCAAATATTCTTTTCATATTCTTCACTCATATGTTGTAATTGTAAAGCGTTTAGCACAGCCTAGCCCATAGTAGGCACCCTATAAATGTTAACTACTCTTTTCAGTAGAGACAGGTGGGTGGCACAGGAGAAAGAGCATTGGGCTTAGAATCAGGAAGACTCATCCTTTTGAGGTCAAATATGACATATGCCATTTATGTGACCCTGGACAGGTCACTTGACCTTGTTTGCCTCAATTTCCTAATCTGTAAAATGAGCTAGAGAAGGAAATGGCAAACCACTAGCTATGTGACCCTGGGCAAGTCACTCAACCCTGTTTGACTCAGTTTCCTCATTTGTAAAATGAGGAGAAGGAAATGGCACACTATTCCAGTATCTTTGCCAAGAAAACCCCAAATGGGATCATAAAGTATCAGACACAACTAAAAGGACCAAGTTATTACTGCTATTGCTATTCACATTATCATTTCATCTCTCAATTTTCTTTCCAGTTTGAAAGAGGAATTCCTAATACTTTTTCTTGTCCTGTCTGAATCTTCCTATAATTCCATTAGCTTTTCTTTCATATTGTTAGATACTACTCCATTAAATATAGATTTCATAGTGATATTGATTCATTATCAAGCACACCTTTATGCAATGTAATTTTCCCACATTGCCACTCTTAGCCATATATCCTTTTATTACTGCCTTAGGTGTGATCACTCCTGCTTTTTTTAAAATTTGGCTAAAAAATGTGTTCAAAATGAAGGGAAACTTGAAATCCTCACTCGAAGCCTGGGTGATTCTTTGTTCCAAATGAGCTCCTTGTCTTCCTAGCTCATTCATTCTGACATTTCCATATTATTAGGGAAGTTCATTCCCTTTATTGTTGCTATTAGATTTGTTTATCCCTCTCTATCAAATTTCTTCTCTTTGATCTTTCCTCACTCTGCCCCTTTAAAAGGAAACAAGAGGGGCAGCTAGGTGGCACAGTGAGTAGAGCACTAGCCCTGGGGTCAGGAGGACCTGAGTTCAAATCCAGCCTCAGACACTTGACACATGTACTAGCTGTGTGACCTTGGGCAAGTCACTTAACTCCAATTGCCTTGTCAAAAAAACCAAACAAACGAATAAAAGGAAATAAGAAAAAAGGGAAAAACAACTCTAGCATTATGTATATGTAGTTTACATTACTTGGAACAATCTGATCCCAGCTCTCTCTCCTCCCTCTCCTATTCCAAATCATGACTGAATAACTGGATATTGATTTTTTCCCCTATACTTCCCATTTCATAATTCACCTTATATATTTGTAAGGGTGAGGTTAATTGTTATTTGCTCAATCAAGTGACACCCATTCCTCTTGAAGTAAGTGATAAGAGACCCAACCAAAGTATTTCTATCATAGCCATTAGATCAAGGGTTCTTAACCTTTGGGGGCTCATGGACCCACCAGGCAGTCTGATAACAGCTAATGAAAACCTTCTTAGAATAACTTGTTAAATGCATAAAATAAAATACACAAAATTACAAAGGAAAGTATATTGAAATACAGTTATCAAATATGTTTAACGAAGTTCACAGGTGGCAAATTAAAAACCACTCCTGTAGGAAGACCAAGACATAAATTCAGAAGAAGACAACAATGTGAAAACAACTACAAACAAGGCCTCATAGAAAAATGCTAATTGAATACAAGCCTAACAAGAATTCCTTGGAAGTGTTTTTTTTAAAGAAAGATAAGTGTGGCAGAGGAAAAATTGAGAAAAGAAATGAAAGTGATGCAAGAAAATTGTGAAAAGGGAATTAACAGCTTGGCAAAAAAAAGGCACAAAAAATACTAAAGAAAATAACACCTTAAAAACAGAATTGGCTAATTGGAAAAATAGGTACAAAAGCTCACAAAAGGAAATAATTCCTTAAAAATTAGAATAAGGCAAGTGGAAGGTAGTAACTCCACGAGACATTGAGAAACAACAAAACAAAGTTAAAAGAATGAAAAACAATCGAAGAAAATGTGAAATATCTCATTGGAAAAACAACTGGCCTGGAAAATAGATTAAGGAGAGATAATTTAAAAATTATTGTACTGGGGGCAGCTAGGTGGCACAGTGAATAGAGCATTGGCCCTGAAGCCAGGAGGACCTGAGTTCAAATCCGGCCTCAGATACTTGACACATGTACTAGCTGTGTGACCTTGAGCAAGTCACTTAACCCCAATTGCCTTGCCTTCTCCCCCTCTAAAAAAATTTTTAAAAAATAAAAATAATTGTACTACCTGAAAGTCATGATAAAAAAAAGAGCCTAGAAATTGACTTTCAAGAAATTATAAAGGAAAATGAAACCAATATCTTAGATCTGGAGGGTAAAATAGAAATTGAAAGAATTCATTGATTACCTCCTCAAAGAGATTCCAAAATGAAAACTCCAAGGAACATTATAGTCAAGTTCCAGAGCTCCCAGGTCAAGGAGAAAATATTGCAAACAGCCAGAAAGAAAATATTGTGGAGCCACAGTCAGGGTCACAAAAGATTTAGTGGCTTCCATGTTAAAGGAGCAGAAGGCTTGGAATATGCTATTCTGGTAGGCAAAGGAGCTAGGATTACAACCAAGAATAACCACTCAGCAATAGTGAGTATAATGCTTTGGGAGTAGGGGGGTGGGGATGAATATTTAATGAAATAGAGGATTTTCAAGTATTCCTGATGAAAAGACCAGAGCTGAGTAGAAAATATGACATTTAAACACAAGATTCGAGAGAAGTATAAAAAGGTATCCATAAAAGAGTAATCATAAGGGACTCAATAAAATGAGTCTGTTTACATTCCTATATGGGAAGATGATACATATAACTCCTAAGAACTTTCTCATTATTAGGGCAGTTAAAAAGAATTTACATAGACAGAGGGTTTAGATATGAGTTATGTTGGAATGATGTCCAAAAAATGAAGGGTGCACTGGGAAAAGAGGGAAGAGAGAGGTAGAATGGGGAAAATTTTCTCACATGAAAGAGGTACTCAAGGAAGAGCTTTTACAGGGGAGGGGAAAATGGGAGTGTGGAGAACACTTGAACCTTACTCTCATCAGAATTTGTTCAAAGAGGGAAGAATAAATATACACACTCAGTTGTGTATAGAAATGTAACTTATCCAATAAAGAAGTAGGAGGGGAAGGGAATAAGAGAAAGGGGAAGGGGTGGGGATGACAAAATGGCTAGAAGCAAAATACCCTTTTTAGGAGTGAAAGGATAAAAAGAGAGAGAAAAGAAGCAACAGAAAAAGATGAAATGGAGGGAAAAACACAGTTGGTAATCTTAACTATAAATATAAATGAGATGAGCTCACCTATAAAACAGAAGACAGCAGAATGGATTAAAACCAGAACCCAACAACATGTTATTTACAAGAGACACACTTGAAACAGAAAGATACACAGTTAAAATAAAGGGCTGGAGCAAAATCTAATACACTTCAATTAAACTAAAATAAAAGGATGAGTAGATATCACGATCTCAAATGAAGCAAAAGCAAAAATAGACCTAATTTTTTTTTGTTTATTTTTTGTCAGGGCAATTGGGGTTAAGTGACTTGCCCAAGATCACACAGCTAGTACATGTGTCAAGTGTCTGAGGTCAGATTTGAACTCAGGTCCTCCTGACTCCAGGGCCAGTACTCTACTCACTGCACCACCTAGCTGCACCCAAAATAGACCTAGTTAAAGGGGATAATCAGAGAAACTACATTTTGCTAAAAGGTACCATAGACAACAAGGTAATTTCAAAAGTTTTTTTTACAAGTTTCTCTGATAGAGGCCTCATTTCCAAATATATACTGAGTATGGAAACAAGACAAATTTATGAGAATACAAATCATTCCTCAATTGATAAATGTCAAAGGATATAAACAGGCAGTTTTCAGAAAAAAAATCAAAGCTTTCTAGAGTGATACGGAAAAATGCTATAAATAACTATTGATTACAGAAAGGCAAATTGAAACAACTCTAAGGTACCAGTCCCCACCTATTTCATTGGCTATTATGACAGAAAAGGAAAATGGTAAATGTTGGAGAGGATGTAGGAAAATTGAGACACTAATACATTATTGGTGGAGTTGTAAACTGATCCAACCATTCTGAAGAACAATTTAGAACTATGCCCAAAGGGCATCCTCTTGGTTTTCAATTCTTTACCCCCACAAAAGAACTGTGATAAATATTTTATTTCTTTTACCTTCCTGGGATATAGACTTGGTATTGCTGGGTCAAAGGGTATGCACAGTTGTATAACCCTTTGGACCTAGTTCCAAATTGTTCTCCAGACTGATTAGACCAGTTGACTACTTCACCAACAGCTCAGTAGTGTACCAATTTTCCCTCATCCCCTCCAGCATTTGTCATATTTGACAAGTAAACCTTAAACCACTGTGTGAATGTAAGGTTGTTGGTTAGTGTTGTTGGTGGTGGCTATTTGTTGTTGTTCAGGTCTTCCTGACTCCCAAGTCCAGCACAGTATCCACTGACACCTTACTGATGCAGGAAAAAATGAGGATATTCTGAAGGAACAGCAATCTCTTCTCTCCCTTTCAGGCTGTAGGCACCTAATCATCTTGTCTGTGATTCTTCAATTTCTGGCTAAGTTTTTCATAAAGAGTTTTAATTTCTCTACTTATCTACTCCTTCAGTTCCTTTATTAGGTCTGGAGCTCACCTCTTTTAGCCCAAATATCCTCAGCTCTCGAAGTGGAGTCTGTACTGGGTCAAGATGGTAAGTAGGGATCTAATGGGCAGCCAGAAAATCCCCTCAGAAAAGGGCCTGTGCAGAGAGCGGGCAGGCCAGTGCAGCCAGAGTGGAGATCCCATAATGCAGCCTTTTGCTAACGCTTCCTCTTTTTTATGAGAATAGCCTTATGGGAATCTTTTTTTCCCCTTGTATTGAGGCCTTTCCCGTGGCCTTTTCACTGGCAGTCATAAGACACTGTATACACATTTTTCTCATTTGAGCCTCACAATAACACTGCGAGAATGGCACTCCTGTCATTTTATAGATGAAAAAGCTAGGCTTGGATTGGTGAAATGACTCACTAATTGTCACACAAATACTAAGTGTCAGAGGCAGGACTTGAACCCAGCACTCTACCTACCGGGCCATTTTGTCCCTTGTGTTTTCTATCCCTTTTAGTTAACTGTGTAACTGGAAAATGGGGTCTGTTAGAGAATATTGTTTGTGAAACATAATTATTCCTTGTAATTTTCTCAAGGATTCCTTCTTATGGAGACACATCATGATAAGCAATGATTATCTTTAACGTTCCATCGATGACCTTTCCTTGGTAATAATACCATCTGCGATTGCCCCCTCATAATTAATTTGGTATCAATTTATTCTATAAGTAAACACATTAAGTATGTACTATGTGAGAGTTACTGTGGCAGATACTGAAGAACGGAGACAAAGATGAAACAATGACTGCCCTCAATGAACTTCTATTCTGCCGGTCCAATGCATGTGTAAATACATACAAAAAATATACAAGGTCAGCGATAACTTGAAGGAGTAAAAAGACTTGGTATCTGAATGTACATGTTGGAGAAGTGATAATGTGTAACAAAGGATGACGCTGAGACTTGGTTGACTGGAAGGGTGGTGGAACTCGAAATAGGGAAGGGAGGAGGAGGAGTGGATTTGGAGGTAAAGATAATGAGCTTGTGCTGAGCTTGTGATGCTTACAGGCATCCACTTCTAAATGTCCAGTAGGCGTTTGGCGATTTGGGACTGAAGATCAGGAGGACTGGATATCTGGGAGTCTTCTGTATTGAGATGAGAGTGGGAGGGGAAGGGGGAGGGGGAGGGGGAGGGCATCTTCTCCTTACTCAATGCTTCCAAAATTGCATCAGTTGCCTCTAGGACAGATTTTCTCTATGCATCTTTGGTCTGGCTCAAATTGTTGATTTTCTTAAACGTCCTCTTCCTCATTTCACGGTCTAGCTACTGAGAGGATCATGAAGGGAGGTTCCACTGCCACTGATGCCAATAATTTGTTATTGAAACATTGACAACTTTATTCTCCCACCTGTCCCCTTCTCTCCACCCTAGTGTAAATCTTTCATCCCATCTTGCTAATGATGGCAATCACAATGGCCTCTAGCCTCTTAATCCACCACATAGTCACCAACATGATTTTACTACAGCACAGGTCTGACCATGGCAGTCCCCTACTCAGTAAGCCCCGGTGGCTCCTTATTACCTTTACGATAAAGGATCCTAACATTTTGGAGATCATAGACCCCTTTGGTCGTCTATATACTACAAGCTGAACATCAGTTGTTTCTAAACGAAAAGACTCTACATGAACACATATGGTCGCTCTGTCCCACAGCAAAACAGTGATGGGATGGCACAGCCTGGCTTCCAACTGCCCCATGCCTTCTGATGACTTCTCCTACCCTTCAAGGCTGTGCTGGGAACCTGATTTCATGTGGCTTAGTATGTTAAGGCTTACAAAGTCCTTTCCTTACAATATCCCTGGAAGACAAGGAGTATAACATCCCCAACTTACAGATTAGGAAGTTAAAGCCCAGTGAGATGAAATTCCAAGTTACATATTCTAACAAAGTGGGTTCAAACCCATGCCTCCAACCTCCAAAGCTGGTGATGTTTCTTTCTGATATATCACAATGCTTCTCCATAAACACAACAGAAATGTGAATTATTATTGTCATAATTAAGACTAAGACCTGTCTTTGACACATATTGTCTGTGTGAACCTGGGCAAGTCACCTAACCTTCTGAGAGTGTTCCATAAAACTCTCAAAGACTGTAAGTTTCTGAGAAGTTGTTGATTGAATTGGTAGAGGACGTTTCCTCGACAGAGAGCCCTCTGTATCAGTGTAATCAGAGGTTCAGTCTCCTAGCCCCATATTAATATCAATGGCCAGGTTGCTTAGTGGTTAGAGCCTGGTGCTAAGTAGGCCAAAGCTGTTAAGTATACAGAACATGTGAATCAGCTATTGTCTCACAGGCTGTACCCCACCCCCTCATCCTTGGTGCTGGCTCAGAAACAGGGGCCTTTGCTTACAAGAGGGAGCTGGTACCTGTAGAGAATTCCCACCCATAGCCAACAATATGATGCAGGGTATTTCTTCCCGCCAATGAGAGGCCAGTAGCATCAGTGTTGTACATGAAGATACAAAGGGGAATATTTTTCATCTCTGGCTAAACTGTAGTTGGCAGCCATTGAGGGGGCACCAGCTGGCCAATGGACTAGGCCTTGGAGAGTTCCTTGTTCCAGGGCTTGGTGGTGGGCCACATGGTCCCAGCTGCTGCCAGGGGAATAAAAAGAAAACATTGAAAGGTATGTGGCTCAGTAATTCATATTGCCCATTTCCCATGGACGGTTATGGAATCTTCCTCCATGAAGTCTGCGGAATAATCATAATAACACACACAAAGGTCAAGTTTTAAGGCTTACAAACTACTTTCTTCATAGCAGCTGTGGGAGGCAGGGAGCTCAGAATGTTAGAGCAGAAGATACATTAAATTAGGAATTTGAAGAATTGGGTTTTAAGTCCTAGACCTCCTGTAGAATGAAAATCATGGCAAAATGGAATGAATACTGAACTTGGAGTCAGGACCTGAAGTCAAATACACACTTATTCATTTAGTGCTTGTGTGAATGAGAAAGTTACTTACCCACCTCAGGCTTCAGCTCCTTCTTTTGTGAAATAATGGGATTGGCCTAGAAAGCCTCTGAGGACCCTTCCAGCTCTAATAATCCTATAGTCTTTTGGCCTTGAGGCCCTAAGTCAAGTGAAGACTGGCCTGTTCTGTGCCTCATTGTCCTCGAGTGGGAACTGGGGGATGAAGGCGTTAATGTGAAGAGAACATTTTGGGCTCCTTGGCCAGAAGGCACCAGATGAAAACAAGGCCATGTTTATGCCCCATGTGTAATGAAGGTGGTATTGGTACCCTGAGTGAAATGCAGGCACCAGACCCAGGGTGTGGACACCAAGTACTGTTGGTGACACCATGCCCAGGGTAACCTTTTTTTCCCATTCTGAAGAATGTGCCTTCAAATGCACAAGGCCTTTGCTCCTCCATCACTGCATTCCTCTTTGTGGAATCTAAGCCAGGAACCCACACAGGCTGGAGCTGTTTGCCACTGGACTCTCTGCTCCCTATAGGGTGGTGAGGGTGGCTTTGGGGTGCACAGGGGGTGCTGTTGTCATAGTTATCATATACCTTCCTCACACCCCCAGGCTGACCACAAGATCCTTTCATGGGAAACAGTGACTGGGACTTGCTACATTGGCTTTCTCAAAGCTTTTGTTAATGATGGAAGGTTCCTGCCTGAGAGGTCAAGAGGGATAGGAAAGCATCCATATGAAGGGAGAACAATGGAATGGTATAGAAGGTGCCTGGAAGATTTAGACCCATTCCTACCCTGCACCACACCAAATGCACCCAGTGTTTTCTTTCCATATGGGCCCATCTTTGTAGACTTGGAAAGGATTGTAGAAATTGTCTACTGTACTCGAATCCCCTCACTTGACGTATGAGAAAATTGAGGCCCAGAGAAGAAGAAGTTGCCATACTTCCAAAGCTTGTTGAAGAATACAAAGTAGTTGGTGTCAGAGATATGATTCAAACCAAATCCTTCAAAACCATAGCCATTAGGAAGAAGGCCCTTGCTCATAACCAATCTTAGAGACCCAAGGGCACACTCTCGTATATTACTTGCCTTAGTTCAGAGACACCAAGGCTCAGGCACACAGGAACACACCACTTTTCTTAACAAAGGCCAAGTCACACGTGTGGTTGCATCCTTCCCTCTGTTCAGACCTTTACACAAGAACATAATCCCTACCATAGTTCTGAGACACTAAGCACGCACACAAACGTAAGTGATCCCTCTACCCCGGGAGACCAAGCAAGTACCTGGGCACGTGTTCTTCCTCTGTTCAGATAATAGGACACAAAAAAGCATATCTTCTCCTATGTCTTAGAGACCAAGGTGTAGATGGGCAAATACTCTCCTTGTGCTCCAGAGAGACCAAAGCACACTCTTTCCTTCACATGAGAGGGGACAAGGTATACATGGACACACAAACACATCCCTTCTCTTCTCAGAAAGAGGCCAGGCCACAGAAGGTCTCTCTCTCTCTCTCTCTCTCTCTCTCTCTTCAGAGAACAAGACACGTGCAGACAAACTGTCTGCCTCTGCTCAGAGAGGGGCAAACTCTTGGTAAAGTACAGTGGCAAACAGCTCCAGCCTGTTTGGGTTCATGGCTTGGTAAAGCTAGGCAAGTGTATAAAGGTAAATAAAACACATTGGTGAGACAAATGAAGGAGCTAGTTGGAGAAGGGAAAGAAAGTGGCATGGGTATCATTTGGATGCTGGCAGTGGGGAGAGTAGGGCAAAAGTTTACAACTAGATTCCCATACATTATCTGCTTTATCCTGACAAGTCTCTAAGGGAATACCACAGGCATTATTATTCTCACTTTATAAATAAGGAAACAGACATGGAAAAGTTAACTGACTCATCCTTGGTCATACAATTCTTTTATTGAAAAAAGATTTATTCCATATCTACAATGTGCTAGGCACCCGGGGATACAGAAAAGGCACAAATGAGACAATTATTATGTACACATCCAAGTTCTGAAAAGCCCAACTCCCCAACCCCCACCTTTACCCACAATTCTTAGATCCTGGAGGAAGACCATATCTATCTCATCCTTGGGGTTCTCAGACAACATCTGCAGAGCTAGGCATTATTTTTAAATACCACTGACTTGGGTAGTCACTAATATGCTTCCCTCACCCCCAAAGATTAGAAAATGAGAATTCCTGTAGTTAACCAGCCTTAATTAGCCTTTACCATTGTCAAACAATGGCAATGGAAGCCCCCCCCCCTTTGCCAACTATATTAGCTTCACCTGTAGGTAATGGTAGGTATGTAAATCCTGTTACAGTAAGAACAGTTGGCACAAATCATTTCTGTTGGAATGGCTATTATGTGCCTCTCTCCTTGGAGAGAGTGGGCTCTACTAGGCTCTTTTAGCGCAAAGCCAGCAAGCTTACCTTAAAAAGCTCTTTTAGAAAAGCTACTAATGGAATTGAGATTAGGAAAGAAGCAGAAAACTGGGAAAGGATTTTTACAACCGGTGTCTCTGATAAAGGCCACATTTCTAAAATATACAGAGAACTGAGTCAAATTTTTAAGAATACAGGTCATTCCCCAATTGATAAATGTTCAAAGGGTATGAACAGGCAAGTTTTCAGAGGAAGAAATAAAAGATATCTGCAGTCATGTGAAAAAAATGCTCTAAATCACTACTAATTAGAGAAATGCAAATCAAAACAACTCTTAGGTACATCATACCTATCAGATTGGCTAATATGACAAAACAAGAAAATTATAAATGCTGAGAGGATATGGGAAAATTAGAACACTAATGCATTGTTGGTGGAGTTGTAAACTGATTCAACCAACCATTTTGGAAAGTAATTTGGAACTATCTGTAGTAGGAAGGCCAAATTTATAATCTCAAATATAATCATGTATATGTTTGAATGGTTCGAAATCGCAAGGTATGAGAGATTCTCTAAGTAGAAAACAACAAAAAATTGATTTAGGCCCCACCGCAGCTGATCCGTGAACCAGCCTCCCCATTCCAACATCTTGACAAAAAGACTCCAGGCCCAGAAAGCCCGCCTCACAAGAGTAACCAGGAGGCCACAGAAAAACAAGATAGTATTTAGCCAAATCATTTTTACTGGCCCCAAGTTCCTGCTCGCACTCCTGAGTCTACACACGGGTCAGCTGGCTTCCTCAGCTTCCTGCCTCCGCAGCTTCCAGCTTCCACTATAGTTGTCTCTTGGCTCACCTTTCCTCGCAGCTGAGCCTCTGGTGTTCTCAAGCCCCGACTCAATGGCCAGAGACCATTGGTTCCCAAGTTGGCCCCTCTTAAGTCATTAATCTACACCCACACAGGTTTCACACCTGATAGGGCTTTGGGCCTGGGGCTTAGCACTTAACAGCTGAAAGTACTTCCACTCAAAAGAAACAAAAGCCATGCTAAGGAGACAATTTTGCTTAACAACACACTATCCTGAAAGGCCTATAAAATTGTGCATACCCTTTGACCCAGCAATACCTCTTTTAGGGCTATATCCCAAAGAGATCATACAAATAGGAAAAGGACCCACATGTACAAAATATTTACAGCAGCTCTTTTTGTGGTGGCAAAGAATTGGAAATTGAGGGGATACCCACTAAGTGGGAAGTGGCTGAACAAGTGGTATATGAATGTAATGGAATACTATTGTGCTATAAGAAATGATGAGCAGGAGGACTTCAGAAAAGCCTGGAAAGACTTATATAAACTGATATTGAGTGAGGGAATCAGAACCAGGAGAACATTATACACAAAATCAGCCAAATTGTGGGATGACTAACTTTGATAGACTTGGCTCTTCTCAGCAATACAAAGGTCTAAGACAACTCCAAAAGGCTCATGATGGAAAATGCTGTCTGCATCCAGTGAAAGAATTATGGAGTCCGAATGTAAATCAAAGCGTATTATTTATTCTCTCTTTTTGTTTTGTTTCTTCTTTCTAGTAGTTCATTCCATTGGTTATAATTTTTCTTTATAACATGACAAATGTGAAAATGTATAATATGAATGTATATGTGGAGCCTATATCAGATTGCATGCCATCTTGGGGAGGGGAGAGGTGAGAGAAGGGGAGAGAATTTAAAACTCAAAAGCTTGTGGAACTGAATGTTGTAAATGAAAAATAAACTTTAAAAAAAAAAGAAAAGTTCCTGACCCTATCGCAAACCAGCAAAAGCCTCCTGGGAGTTGGTGGGGGCAGGGGGAGTAGGTTGAGCTGGAATTGGGGCAAGGAGAGAGAGAGATCTCCTTGTTTTGGTTTTTGATTTTCCCCTTATGGGATAACCTACCTTGCTCCCTTCAGAGTCTTTGTTTTGTGGCCTCTTTTCAGGCTCGAGCTCCAAGCTCTTTAAAACAAACAGCAGCAATACCTACACTGAAACAGCTCATGCTCTTGCACTTGTCTGTCTTTGGACATACTTCTTTGTCCAGGGGTTGGGGTCTCTGTGAGTGACTTCATTGTAGCTCATATTAAACATTCCATATACCTCCTGGTTTTAATTTTTAAGGTTATACCTGGTCTTTATTCATGTCAGGGCTGCTTGCCCAATAACTACCTCTATTACCAATAACTTCTAGTTCTGGGATTTGAGGCTCCCCTATTTTTCAATTCCAAACAGCTTTCATCCTCCTAAATCAATGAGTGGGAAGGAAAAAGTCACAGAGACTATGCTAAACCCAGGGGACAAGCTCATTGTCTCCTGTACCAGTCCAGCCACATTCTTGCCCTTTCGTATGCAGATATGTGCAGCCAAGCTTGAAAGGGCTTTAAGCTTACCTTTAAATTAAAAAAAAAAAAAGGAAGAAGGCTTCTGTTTGAAAACTAGGAATTCAAAGAATCTGGAAATTCAGAAGGGAATGCTGCCCTGTGTCCTGAGGTTGGAAGACAGGGCAGACCAGATGGTAAAATGTCATAAAAAAAGAAGAGAAAAAGAAAGACCACTGAACTCCTAGAGAAATTTGAGGCTTTTACTAATGAGCCTCCCTGACAATTTGTCATCCAGTCTATGTTATACAGCCTTCCAGTGACTGGGACTTCAATAAGGACCAAAGCAGTCCATTCTGGAATTTTTGGAAACTCTGATTCATTTTTAGGGTGTGGTGTCGTCTTCATCGCTGTTGTTTTCCCTCCCAAGCAGACTAAATCAAACACATTAGAATGTTAGGTCCTTAAAGACAGAAAATGGTTTACTTTTTTCTTTTTATCTCCAGCCCCTGGCACATAGTAGGTGCTTAATAACTATGTGTTGGATTCAATTGAATACATTTGACTTTCTGAAACACCTCCCCCTCCCCCATTGCTCATGGTTTTGCCTTCTAGGGTCAAGCAGAAGAAATCTGATTCCTCTTCGTATAGCAGTCTTTAGAACATTTGAAGGCAGCTGTCACTTCTTCCCCAACTTTTCACTTCTTAAAGGTAAACATCCCTCTTTCCTTCAACTGATCCATGAATTGTTATCCAGAATTGACCACAAGACTCTAGATGTGGTTTGATCAGGACAGAGGCCAGTGGGGCTACCACTCTCCTCATTTTATCTCTTGATATAACCTAAGTTTGTGTCATCTATCACATTATGCTATTAACTTATTTTGAATTTGAAGGCCTATAAGACCCCCAGCTCATTTTCACATAAACAGCTGTATAGCTGTGTCTTTCCCATTTTTTAACTGTGCAGTTGATTTTTTTGAACCTGATTGCCTCTTCTAAGAGGATTTTAAAAAGGAGGTAACTATTTGAAATATTCTTCTTACAAACTGGCCACCTGGTTTCCCTATTACCTTTAAAGTGCTGTCAGGCCTCTGTGCCAGACTTCCTGGGGCTAGGTCAGTGGGAAGAATAGCTGCTCTAGGAGTCTTCCCAAGGAAGAAGGAGTTGCCAAAGTCTGAGCCCTAGTGCCCAGGGCCCTGCTTCTTGGATCCTGATCTTGCTAGATTTCCTTAGCTCATCGAATTTAGGGAAGGATCTCTATACACTGTTTCTCTTGTTTGGGGAGCCCTTTAGGATTGATGGCTAAGTGGGGCTCAGATTGGGGATTGATGCCTTCCTGGTTTGGGGAGAAGGAGAGGGGAGGAAACAAGAGATCTCCATGCAGAGAAGAAGCAGAATTGTCTCACAAAACAAGAGCAGTAACAGCAGTAACTGGGAGGACAAGTACTAGACGGTGAAACAAAGCAGTATCTAAAACACAAGGCAAGTCAGGACCAGGGTCACCCAACAGCTCAGGTTGGTTTGAACAGTTAGGTACTAAAGTAAGCAACAATTTGGGTTTAGACAATCTCTCAGATCCCTCCCAGCTCTGACATTTTCTGCCCTATAGTCAAGCAATCAATAAACATATATTAAGCACCTCTCCAGCTGTCATGTTGAATATCAGGCCATGGGACCCAGATGGCTCTGGAGGAGAAAGTAAGGCTGGTGACCTTGCACAGCCCTCCCTCACTCAAATCAAAGTCAACTGCAAGTCATGTCATCATTTTCCTGATGTCATGGTCCTCTTCGAGAACAAAGGACAAACACATTAAGCACCTACTAAGGGCCAAGGATACAAAGAGACAGAAGACAATCCTTGCCCTTTAGGAGCTTACAATCTAAAGGGGGTGGAGGGAAGGAGAGACAGAATGAAAAGCAATAGGTACAAAGCAGGCTATAGACAGAGTAAACAGAAGATAATTAACAGAGGGAAGGCTTCCTGTAGAAGATGGGATTTTAGTCGGGACTTAAAGGGAGCCAGAGAGGTTAGTTGTCAGGGCCAAGGAGTGAAGGTATTCCAGGCATGGAAGACAGCCGGAGAGAATGCCCAAAGCCAAGAGTTAAAGGGTTTGTGAAACAGCCAGGAGACCAATGTCACTGGATACAAAAGTTCCTGATGGGGGGTAAGGTGTAAGAGGAATGGAAAGATAGGAGGGGGTAGGCTATAAAGGTTCCTTCCAGCTACAAGCTAGGGTTAGGGACTGGACCTATGATTTCATAATTATAAGAGTCAATTCCTACCAATGCAAGTCGGCCCTACTGAGCAAATTAGAGTCTTCAAAAATTGCCGAGAACACTGAGGAGTTAACAGACTTGGCTATGGCCACACAATTCTTTAATTCAATAAAAAGTCACTAAGTATCCATCTATCCATCCTATGCCAGGCCCTGCTTGAGTGACTAGGGGATATAATAAAGACAAAATGATACAATCTTTACCTTCAGGAAGCTTACATTCTCTTGAGTATGAAGGCGCAACAACAAATGGATACAAAGATATATAACTGCAAAGTAAATTCCAAGTAATTTCAATTTCAGGACAATAGCAACAAGGGGATTCAAAGCAGGCCTCATGGTGGAGGTTTGACTCAAGATACACTTGGAAAGAAGCTAGTGATGCTGCAAAGGGGAGGTGAAAGGGGAGTACATTTCAGACATGGTGAGGAGTAGCCTATACAAAGTCATGAACAAGGTATAGAATATTGATAATGAGGATTGGCAAGAAAGTTTGGCTGGAACAAATAATGTATGAAAGGCCTTGAAAAATTGGCCAGGGTCAGATTATGAAGGGTGTTAAACATCAAACAGATGAATTCGACTTTTAACCTAGAGAGGACCTCTGGGAATTTCTTGATCAGGGGTCATCCATGTGCCTTAGGAATATCAAATTCTAGTCAAATATGGTATTGTTGTAAAGTTAGGGGCCTCCAGGAGGGACGGGGTGGTGCCCGTACTTTTCTCTCCTCTCCCCTGAGGGTCCAGGTGGGCAGCAAAGACTTAAGTGGAGCTGCTCAGGGCCATGGTGGACCTCTGTCCAGCCACCAAACCACCTTACATGAATGTGAGAACCCTCTGTAATGGCATCTACCTGAGCCTGGGACAGCTGAACTGCAGGAACTGAGCCCAGGTGGGCAAGATTAGGAATCAGAGTGGAAGACCCTGCTAAATGTCATAGGAAGCTATAAAACCTGCAGCCTCAAGTTATGGCTGGAAGAGCAGATTTGGATGCCAAACAAGCTGGAGTAGCTGAGAGCAATGAGATATATGGTTTTTGTAAATAAGTATCCATACATACTTGCAAACAGTATATATCTCTTTGCTCTCAGCTACTACAGCTTGTTTGGCCAATAGGAATGAGGAGTACTCTGAAGTCCATCAGCTGCCAAGTGGAGGCATTGTGAGAGAGGGAATTCATCTCTACATCTCTACTTTAGACAACAGAGCAGCCTCTGAACCAGAGTAGCACCAATCCCAGATATGAGTTCCTAGGCTTGATGCCAAAGCCCAATCAGGGCATACTTCCAGACCTCCTGGAGCATTTCTTCAGGGCAATAACACATGCAGACAAGGACCCTGTGTCCCTGCTCAATGAGACCTCTGACCGGCCTGTCAGTGCCTTCTATCATGGTCCAGAAGCTGCTGAATGACATCAGCCTCTTCCTCAATGCTTGAATCCTGCTTTGGGTCCTCAAAATTGTGCTGAGCTGCCCCTGGCTTTGAAAGTGTTAAAGTTGGAGGGGGTAGAGGGAAGAAGACAGAATTATGTGACATAGAAGCATGGATAACTTGGCCCTAGGATAGTGAGTTATCATTGAAAGGGCAGAGCATAGGACTGAGCCTCTTCATTTAAGGACAAAGTTTCCTTTTAATTTTACTTTTTCCATGAATTGACCTAAGAGTGAACTCAGAAGAAAAAATTTTTTAAAGGAGGAGGTGAGGTCATTACAGAGTGGAGTTTCATTGATTATCTTACCCACTTAAAGTAATTACCTTTATTAGATAAGAACTTTTTGATTAAATCAAGCTGAGTGTGAACAGGATCTGTATACCTCCTCAAATTAATCAAATCCATTGTTTTAGATACTGGATCATCCCTAAGGATTTCCAGAAAGGAAAAAAAAACTATCTTAGAAGCAGAGGGAGAAAGATTTAGATGGTATGAATTCAAGAGGTTGGAGCAAACTTAGCATTACAACACATTTCTTAGGAACAAAAGGAAGATTGAGTAGTGTCAGAGAAGGTGGATGTTGAGAAGAGTCATTGGTTCTACAGACAGCTTAAATAAAAAGACCTAGACTGAAGCCCTAAGAAAAGGTAGACTCTTTCCTCAACTTCCCTTCCCAATGCCTATCTATCCACAGATGCTAAAAAATAATCTGCTATTTTGTTATCCAAACATTTCCAGTAAAGCAATTTTTGTTTTCACCAAAGAGACCAGAGATTAGAGACAGTTACAAATGTAAAATTAGGTAGAAAGCTCAACCTCTGTTAGGAATTATACCAACTGGGGGCTCAGAGAAATTGTTACTGAACTAACAAATGTTTATCAGAAATCAAGTTACTAAAGCCATTATATATTGCTTTCTGGGCTTAAAACGAGCTAATTTTTATTACATGTTTCATCTACACATGTAATGTCATAGAAATAAAATAGAGAAAGGGTTTCAAGTTTGGTACCCAAGAAGTTCTATCCTAATGAATGACACAGTGGAATAAAGAAGTAACAAGTAGAGTTATAGCCCATAATTTAGAGAGAGGCATGTGGAATAAACTAAAGGGGAGATCAATAAAAATAAGGAGAAAACATAGGAAAACAAATGGGAAAGAGTCCAGCAAAAGAGGATTACTTATGTTAAGAGGATGGAAGAGTGGGAGGAGAAAAGATTTTGAACAAAATGCTTAGCTGTGCAGTGAAAGGGAAGCTATATCCACATGGCTATTCTAAACAAATAGACACATGGCTTCTGCATAGACATCGAAAGACTTTAGGATTTTTTTTTCCTTGAGAGGAACAGGAGAGGGGGGCCTATAAGACTTGTTCCTCTGTTCTCCAGTCTCTTACATAGGAAGTCCTGGACTATCTATCTGATACCCTAAATATTGCTAGTTTACGAGTCAATACAAAAAAAGTACAGTAAAAATATATTTTAAAAATAGTGATAAAAAGCCACTTTTCTGCTCCTTTCCCTTAGAGGGAGGAGGGTAAATTGCTCCAACTTTACCCCCATTAACTTGACCCCTTCCAACTAAGTGCTGGTTATCCCAAAGACCATCAAAAATAGTAAGTAAACCTACTTTTCTAAGTGGATATCAAATAGAAATTGGAGAAGTTATACAGATTAGAATATATGAAAAAAAAAATTCCCAAGACTGAATGAAATCTTTAGATGGGAAATGAGATCTCAACTCCACCAAGAGAGATCCCAATCTCACCCAAGGGCAGAATTCCCCAAAAAGCAAACTGGAAATAAGGGATATGTTGAGGTGTTCACCTTCACTTCATGTTTTCAGCTGAAGACTGTCTCTCTTTGTCCACATTTCTAGAGTAAGTCTCTAAATGTCTGACAATATGCATGTCTTCTATCCAAAGAGGAAAAATTGACTCTCCTCTCCAAAGCTTTTTCACATCTTACATGCAATATCAGTATTTTGTCCAATAATTAGAAGGTAAATAGATAGACAGGTGGATGGAAACAAGCATTTTTCAAGTACCTACTATGTGTCAGTCACTGTGCTAAATGGTCATTTAAGGTTATCATCTCATTTGATGACACATCATTAAACATATGACCAGTACAAGCAAAACTAATAACAGGGACAACAGGCTGACATAAGAGAGGAAGGGGATGAAAATACATACAAAAAGAAAGAAGGAAGAAAAATTAAATTTTATTTTTATAACAAACCTAACAATAGTCAACAAACTTGAACATGTTAGTACACTAACAAAGAATTATATGTGAAATTGAGAACTTCTTTGTATATAGTTTTTTAATGTGCATGTTACATTTATCTCAATAGTAATGAAATCCCCTATTCCTCTGTGTCCCCTTTACTCTGGAGTCAGAAGACATAGGTTCAAATCCCACCTCCAATATTTACAGCCAAGTGACCTTGGGCAAGTCACTTCACCTCCCTAAGCCTCAGTTTCCCCACCTTCAAAATGAGTAGTTGGACTATATGGTCTTGAAGATACATTCTCACTCTAGATCTAGGAACCTGATGAAGTTTTCTTCTGTGCTTTTAAATGTTTGACTGTTGGATTTTCTTTTGTACCTCCATCTCTATCATTACCTGCTAACTTTACTGACCTTCAAATTAGAAGCCCTTCATTTGTAATAAATAAGCAACAACTCAACACACTGCTGTTGTTCAGCTGTGTACAACTCTTCTTGACCCCATTTGGGGTTTTCTTGGCAAAGATACTGGAGTGGTTTGCCATTCCCTTCTCCAGCTCATTTTACAGATGAGGAAACTGAGGCAAACAAGGTCAAGTGACTTGTCCAGGATCACACAGCTAGTATCTGAGGCCTGATTTGAATTCAGGTCTTTCTGACTCCCATCCCAGCACTCTACCCACTGTGCCACATAGCTGCTAATGTTAAAACACATTGGTCATATCTGAAAGTGTGTGTCTTATTCCATAGCTGTAGTCCATCATCTTTCTGCCAAGAAGTAGATGGTGTGTCTCATTATTGGTCCTCTGATGTCATGACTGGTTACTGACTTGGTCAGAGCTTTATAGTCTTTCAAAGTTGTTTTCCTTACGTTATTGTGTTCATTCTGCAAATTGTTCTGCTCATTTCACTCAGCATTAGTTCATACAAGTCTTCCCAGTTTTCTCTGAATTTCTCATATTTGTCATTTCGTATAGCACAATAATACTTCATTATATTCATATACAGTATCTTGTTCGCCCATTCTCCAATGACTGGTCTGTAAAGGCAATTGGTGAATGGGAAGATCTTCCCTGCCCATTTGAGTGGGCTTCAGGGGCGGGGCTCTCAGGGTCCTGAGGGGAGTGGCTAGGACTAGAGCCAATGGAAGCCTGTGGTAGGAGGAGCTTGCTGAACAGTTGAGGCAGAGCTAAGAGACAGTTGGAGCAGCAGTTGGTGAGAGCAGTTGAGAGCCGAAGGAGAGAGGAAGCAGTAGCTTGGAGATTGTGGCGGATGCGGCGGTGACAGTGGCAGGCGCTACTAAAAAGCAGGACTGACCCTTGTGGAGACCCGAGAGTGCTGAGCAGGGGCTTGAGGCCAGTGGGTTGTCTTCTTGCTGGAGGGCCCTGGCATTGGCAGGGGGAAGCCCCAGTACGGCTTGCCTTGCTGCCATAATGTTTTTCTGTGGCCTCCTGGTCACTATTGTGAGATATGGGCATACTGGTTTTGGAAGGCTCTTGCCAGGATGTCAAATTGGGGACACTGGTCCGTGGGTCTGCTACTTTTGAGTTTCAATAAATGCTTTAACTCCTCTGCCTTCTACTTAGAGAATTCCTTATATCCTGTGATTCTGGACAATTCAGGCATATTCATGGTTATCTTTGAAGTCATGAATTCTGCCTTAATGATATATGGTCACTCATCTATTTTCAATTTTTTTTTGCTATAATAAAAATTGTTGCTATAACATTTTTGTACATGTAGTCTCTTTTCCTCTGTCATTGACCTTTTTGGGATGTATTAAGAGTAGTAGAACAATCATAATCTTAAAACTATATGTAGACTAAGCAATCCAATAAAAAAAAAAGTGCCAAAATGGACAAGAAAACAGGATCCAACAGTTGTAGACCAGAAACACACATCTGTGGTCTATACACTCTGGAGTTCATCATCCCGACTAGCACTCACACTGACCCTTCCTCAAGGTTCTAGGACTAACTCTAAGAGGTTGTGGAATTTTCTCTAATTCCAGTGTTCACCCCAATATCAATTGCAAGTTACATTTAGTATCTCTCTTATATCATTGATTGACCCAGTAATTAAAGTCTTCACTAAGTCTTTACTAAGAGGTTAGAGCAAGAATAGAAGTCGAAATACACCCCTCTGAACAAAGGGGTACATTCTCCTACTTCCCACCTTGATTCCTGGGGCGTATGTGTTCAAACATAAGCCAACTGCTCCAAAACATTTGCCTTACCTTGTTCACTTCTGTATGTGGCAGATAGGCCATGGATTAATCACTCCACTGCAGCAGCAGGACAGGAAGACTTGGTTGCTTTCAAGTCACTGATACACTGGGTCAAGAGGCTCACTCTGGGTTAAGGTGGTGTCTCCCCAGTCTTGGATACCAGCAAACTAGTATAGATTCTATTTCATGACCCCTGGTGATTCTTCTGATGTTTTAAAGCTCGCAGACTGATATTTCGAATCTAATACACCTTTACCTAAGAGCAAGATAGACACAAAAGAAACGTAAAAACAGTTGGGACATATGTCCAGAGACCACATATTCAGTTAAGCTGAGAGAATCCAAAGACTCTCTCTCCACCTAAAGGCATTATAATAGCATATCTTCTCTCAATTGCCACCAAGATCATGGAGCTTAATTTGGTTAGTTAATGCTTTTTGTATGCATTCCCAGTTCCAGCTCAGCAGTCATTCTAAATGCCTGGCTTTGCACCACAGTAAATGACAGGAAACAGTCATAAAATACTTGCACATTGTCATAAGTCCATATGGAGAATTACATTAGACAGAGGATGCCACACATGCTCATAAGAATTTGGTTCTAACTAGACAGTACTCCATTAAACATCTAAGAAATAAAGAAACAATAAAAATGAGAGGCTGAAGCAAAATTGAATATGCATTATACGATTCCACAAAAGTAGTAATAGCAATCACGTTATCGAGAAAAGCAAAAATAAAAATTCATCATGTCAAGAGAAATAAAAAGAAACTCCCTTATGTTTAGAGGTACCCTAGACAATGAAGTGATAGCAATATTAAGCATATATGAACCAAATGGCATAGCATCTAAATTCGTAAAGGAAAAATTAATGAAACTGCAAAATTCCTTAGAGAACAGTACAATAAGCGTACTTTACTATAATATTCTTCTCTCAGAGAGTTCAAGTCTGTACAAAGATTTTGACAAAAATTTCTGGGAAAACTAGAAAGCAGTTTGGAAGAAACTAGGCATAGAACAACATCTCATACTTCGTACCATGACCATATAAGGTCAAAATGGATAAATGATTTAGATATAAAGGATGATGTCATAAGTAAATTAAGGGAGCATGGAAAAACATACCTTCAAGATCTATGGAAAAGGGAAGAGTTTATGACCAAAAAATAAAGAGGATCATGGGAAGTAAAATGGAAATTTTTGCTTACATGAATTTTTAAAAGCTTTTGCACAAACAAAACTAATGGAGCCAAAATTAGAAGGAAAACAGAAAAGTGGAAAAATATTTTATAGCAAGTTTTTCTGATAAAGACTTCATCTCTCAAATATATAGGGAACTGAGACAAATTTATAAAAATAAGAGCCATTCCCCAGTTGATAAATGGTCAAAGGATATGAACAGGTAGTTTTCAGAAGGAGTAATCAAAACTATAAATAGTCACATGAAAAAATTGCTCTAAATCACTACTGATTAGAGAAATGCAAATTAAAACCACTGTGAGGTACTACCATGCACCTATCAGATTGGCTAACATGACAGAAAATGAAAAGACAAATGATAGAAGGGATGTGGAAAAATTGGGACCCTAACATACTGTTGGTGGAATTGTGAATTAGTCCAACCATTATGGAAAGCAATTTGGAACTATGCCCAAAAGGCTACAAAACCGTGCCTACTCTTTGACCCAGCAATACCACTACTAGGACTGTATCCCCCATCCCAAAATCAAAGAACAGGGGGGAAAAACCTATGTATAACAAAAATATTCATAATAGTTCTTTTTGCAGTGGCAAAGAATTGGAAATTGAGGGGATGCCCATCAACTGGGAAATGGCTGAAGAAGTTGTGGTACATGATTGTGATGGAACACTATTGTGCTAGTATAAGAAGTAATGAGCAGAATGGTTTCAGGAAAACCTGGAAAGACTTATATGAACTAATGAAAAGTGAAGTGAGCAGAACCAGGAAAACATTGTCACAGTAACAGCGATATGGTTAAGGATGACAGTGAAAGAGAAAACTTACTCTGATCAAGAAAATTCCAAGGATCTGTGACAAAAAATGCTATCCACCTCCAGCAGGAGAACTGATTAACTTTGAGTATAAATTGAAGCACCTTTTTCCCACTTTCTTTATTTTTCTTGCTTTGTTTTGCAACACGGCTAATATGGAAATATGTTTTGCATGACTGCATATTTATATATTGGTATCATATTGCTTGCCTTCTCAATGGGTAAGGGAGGGGCAGGAAGCAGGGAGAAAATTTGGGATTCATTTTTTTAAATGGATAGCATAAATAAATAAAATTATTTAAGGAAACAAAAACAAAAGTAGAACATGTTCTAGGGCATAGAGAAATAATAAATAAATGTGAAAAATCGGAAATACTCAATCCATCCTTAACAGATCATATCACAAGTTAAATGATAATTAGTATAGGGAATGTAAATAAAAGAGAACTAAATGGACTTACTGACATCCTAAATATTAAGCAGTTCAAAAGATGAACCGCTATGAAAGAGATTGATAATGATGAAAAACATATCAATATATCTGAGAGTCAGCTAAAATATTTCTCAGAGGAAAATTCATATCTTCAATAAGAACAAATTATATCTACAACAAACAGAAAAAAGAGGATCAATGAATTGAGAATGAAATCAAAAATATATAAAAAAGAAGAAATTCATAATTAAAGCAGAAACAAGTTAAATCAAGAAGAAAAAGACTATAGAATGAAAACTTAAAGCTAGTTCTTTCTGTAACAGGGCTGGTCCCACTGAAGCATGTACTTTGGCACACTGTTTACAGCCTCTTGCTAAAGGATATGGGCAATCAAAGGCTTCTTCTTGTTCTTCATGTGTACCATCCCCCCTTAAGGAGGGGCTGAATCAACCACTGAGCAAAGAAGTGTAAACTACTCCACAGACTTTAAAAAGAGTGATTGTGCCCTTTTGTACTTCTGGAACTACTTCTATTTTGGTGGATATCAACAACTTGGTTCAGGTGCATTCCTGCCCTCCAACTTGTCTCACAGCCTGTGTCAGCCTTTAACCACTGAATGGGTGTTGCTACAGAGAAACTGAGTCCTGGGAAAGACCTTAGCTCAAAAAGGCCAAGATCTCCCACTGCATCTAGGGTCATCTCTAGTCATCCTGTCCTATGTCTTGCCACTGGATTCTGATGACTCTGGAGAAGAGAATGAGGCTGAGTCAGCACTACTGCACTTAAATCCAGTTCACTTGCATGTCAAGCTGTCATCCTCCTGATGTCATTGGTCCTCTTAGAGAATGAAGGATGAACAAAAAACAAACAAGCAAACAATTCTCATAAAGATTTTATGTGGCTGGAAGAGTAGGCATACAGGTCATGGGTTGTCATGGTTATTCAGTCATTTCAGGTGTGTCCAACTCTTCATGATCACATCTGGGATTATCTTGGCTGAGATTTGGCTGGAGGGATTTACTGGAGTGATTTGGCATTTCCTTCTCCAGCTCATTTTACAGGTGAGGAAACGTGGTTGAGCGGTTTGCCCAAAGTCACACCGCTAGTAAGTATCTGAGGCCAGATTTGAATTCAGGAAGATGAGTCTTCTGAATTCTAGGCCCAGCACTCTATCCACGGTACCAGCTAGCTGCCCTAAGTCATTAGATATTAAATGGTTACCTTTTCTGTCTGAGATATTTTTCCCCACACCTTTGGTATCTTTGCCTCCTTCACATATGTGAATCTATTCCTCAGTGTCCTCCCAATTGCCTCATAGCCTCAAAGTGTTGTTTTGAACATGGGTCTTCTTTACATAATGTATGTGCGTATGTATGCATACATACATATGCATATACATATATAATGTGTGTATTCATGCATCTATCTGTATGTGTACACACATATGCATGTATATGTATATGTATTTTTTCCCATCTTTGTTCATTTTACTGCAATTTCTGTCTCTATAAGCACATCTAGAGCACAAGTTTGTTGCTTCCATTGTTTTTTTGATGGAGAAAACAAGTGGTTAAAAATGGTTTATGCAAATCTTTTTTTTCATTTTTCTTTTGTTTGTTGCCTTTGTTCCATTTTCATCCTTGAAAGCCTAACCTTGCCTCATCGAATGTCTTGTCTAGCTTTCTTTAAACTTGTTTTACCTCCTACTTCTCCCTTTTGATTTATAAGCAAATACTGTTCAATCATTCATCATACTTTGAAAATATTTAAATATATAAGCAATGGCAAAGAAGAGAAAGAACTAGCCCAATTTGTAAATGATATAAGGAGTTACTTAGAAAACTCCAGAGAATTGGCAAAAAGATTCATTGGGATAATTAATAGCTTCAGTAAAGTAGCAAGATAGAAAATTTTGCAACGAAGATCAACAGTATCTCTTTATAGTGATAACAAAATCCAGGAGGAATTAACAGAAATTCCATTCAAAATAACTATGAAATGAATAAAGTATCTGGGATTCAATCAACTAAGAAACAACCCAAATAAAATTACAAAACACTTTTTGAGGAACTAAAAGATTTAAATAATTGGGGACATATCTACTGCTCACCATTGAGCTATGCCAATATAATTGATGATTTTCCTGCCATGGCAAAATGACCACAGTTCACAAATTTGGGATATAGATCAAGTAGAGAATCTTTACTGCTATTACAATCCATAGCAGAGAAAGATGAACTGATTAATAGTATTCCCATTAGACAAGTAAGCTCTGCACACAATTTTCTACATACATACACACACACACACATATATATGTATGCATACATGTATACACACAGATAGAAAGGGAGGAAGGGAGAGAGGAAGGGAGGAAGGAAAGAGAAAGGAGAAAGAAAAGAGAGAGAAGGAGGGAAAGGAAGAAAGAAAGAGAGAGGGTAGAAGGAACGAAAGAGAAAAATAGAAGGAAAAGAAGGAGGGAAAGAAAGAATCAAGGGACATCTATATGGGTCTGCAGTGGACCTCGAAGGTGGGGCAGAGACTTTCTAATATGTCATTGGCCTCAAGAGAGCAGAGTAGGGCAACTTTATTTTGCTCTGTTACTAGTATAGAAAGGTTCCTGCTATCACCACCACCTTTATACTAGCTACTCCCCATGACTGGAATGCATTCCCTCCTTACCTCTGCCTCTTGGAATCCCTAGTGTAAATCAAGGCTTAGATCAGGTATTACCTTCTACGTAAAGCCTTCCCCAACCCCAGCAGCTGCCACCATCACTGTCACATCACCTCCACCATCACATCATCGCATCATCACTGTCACATCACCATCACATCACCTCACATCACATCACATCACCTCCACCATCACCTCACATCACCTCCACGACCACATCACCACCGTCACATCACCTCCACTCTCACTGTCAAATCATCTCCACTATTGTCACACCCCTACCACCATTACTGTTGCATTAACATCACTTCCACTGTCACATCACTGCCGCTGTCACTATCATATCACCTCCACCATCACATCACCACTGTCACATTACCACTACCATCACTGTCATATCGCCTCCACTCTTGTCACACCCCTGCCATCCTCACTGTTGCATTAACATTACTGTCACTGTGGTATCACCATCACTATTACTGTCACATCAACACGGTCATCTGACAAAGTTACCATCACAACTGTTAGCATGCTGCCTTGAGCACCATCACTATGCTATTGCCACCACTGTTATTGCCCTAACACCACCATCAGTTTTGTGTTCACTGTCACATCAACACCATAATCCCCATTTCAATGCCACTATCATCATCAGTGTTACATCACTGTCTCAGAGATCCCTCAAAGCCTGTGGGAGGAGGAAATAATGTGAGGCCATATGGAGGCACAGACATTTCCAGGCAAAGGTGAGCATATGGCTCAAGTCAACCACCAACATCAGAGCTGATAGATTTTAATGCTTTGGAGCAGCTGGGTGGTGCAGCGCATAGAGCACCTGCCTGGAGTCAGGATGACCCAAGTTCAAATCAGCCTCAAACACTTACCAGCCGTGTGATCCTGGGCCAGTCACTTCACCCCATCTGCCTCAGTTTCCTCATCTGTCAAATGTCAATAAGAAGAGCACCCACCTCTCACAGTTGTTGTGAGGATCAAATGAAATACTAATTATAAAGCGCTCAGCACAGTGCCTGGCGCATAATAAACACTATGTAATTATTAGCTAGTATTCTTGTCTATTTCTACTCTGCCTGGACTCTCTGTATCAGTGCTATACCTCAGCTATCACCACCATGCTGACTCCAAGACTTCATTATAGCCCCTATTGCTAAATAGGACCTTACCAAAGACCAAACATTTGGGTCCTACACTTTTTGCTGGCAAGCTTTCACCTATACAAAGAACTGCTCTCTCCTCTCTGATCATGTCCTCCATAGCCTGCTTGACAACTTCTTTGCAGCTGCTACTCATGTGTTTTCTCTTCCCATGACCTCGTCACTCCTACCTTCCGGATCTCAAATCATGAACTGTGATCAAATAAACCCTGCCATTGATGGTATGTCAGAGCCAGCCCCATCACCATTATCTTTATGTTTGTATTAGTACCTAGTGCTTAGCACAGTCCTTGGCACATAGTAAGGACTTAAGGGCACTTTTCCTCCTCTTGCTCTTCTCCCCTCCCCATTTCCTTCCTTTGTTCGTTCGTTTGTTCCTTCCTTCTCTCCCTCTCTCTATCTTCCTGACCCTGTAACATGCCCTCCAAGGCTACTCCCTTAATTTCCACTAGCTGATAGGTTGGGGCCTTACAGAGTAGTACTTCTCCCTTGAGGCTTCTATCACCTGGTAATCCTGCAGGAATGGAATTCTGATGTAAATGTTGCTTGATCACATGTAAAGTTAAGGCCTTCTCTTCCCAAGCAATCCACTTGGTATATAGGGTTCTATTCATACATAGCACAGGTGCCATCTAACAAATACAGGGGACACAGCTCCCATGTGTAATGCATACACATGAGACCAAGAATGATTCATGGCTACCTCAGTACTGGGAGTCCTTTTCTGCCTTTATCTTCCTCATGACATTCCCTTTAGGGGTTGCTCTTCAGTAGGCTTGAAGGGTCAGTGCCCTGAGTTCTGAAACTGCCTTTTCTCTGTGGGTCTAATTTGTCCTTAGAATGTCTCTCATCCTTTGGCTAGATGAATATTATTTACTGATAGAGTCTCTAATGACACACTCAGTTGAGAGGTGGGGAGGAGAGAGAACCAAGTCTTTTCACCCCAAGCGTAATTCCTATGACCACCACTGCACGAGGCTGTTACTAAAAGCTCCTGATAGAATGCTCAATTCCAACCTGATTTTCTGTAATTTATGTAGGCCCAGAGATTTTTTTTTGGAGGGGAGAAGGCAGGGCAATTGGAGTTAAGTGACTTGCCCAAGGTCACATAGCTAGTAAATGTGTCAAGGCCATATTTGAACTCAGGTCCTCCTGACTCCAGGGCCGGTGCTGTACTCACTGTGCCACCTAGCCGCCCCAAGGCCCAGAGATTTTGAGACCAATTCTCAATATATTTTCCGTATGGCTTTTCATCCAAAGATCCAAGTACTTAATGAAAATTAATTAAGGATTTGTTCACATTGAGTTTACACTTTGATTCAACAGAGATGTCAGATCATCATCATAATAATAATGATAATAATAAAAGCTAGCACCTATATAGCCCTTTAAGGTTTGAAAAACACAACCAATATATTATCTCATTTAATACTTAATAACAGCCCTGTACGACAGGTGCTAAATTATCCCCATTTTACAGATGAGGAAAATGAGGCAAACAGGATACACAGCTGGTGTCTGAGGCACTTGAACTCAAATTGTCCTCAGTTTCTTTTGAGTTTAATTGGGGTGTGATGGACACCCTCCTCCCTCACAACCTTATAGTTTACCAGTTCAACTTTGCGATGTCCTTGACTCTCAAATCCCTCGCCTCTTTGTCCTATCATTGTTCGTGTCCATCCAAATCTCAACCATGGATTACTCTCAGCATCCATTTGCTCAGCTCCTGCATACATGCTGCAGACCTGTACTGGAGCGAGTCATTCAAGTGAAATGACAGGATCCACAACAAATCTCAAGTGGGTCCTCACTACAGCAAGGCAATCCTTTTAATCTTGTTGGTCTGTCAATAAATAATTATTAAGTGTAGTTTCTCTGGAATCTTGTAAACTAGAATATCCAAAATTTAATGTTTCAGGCAGAGAATATCTCTGGGTTCCCTGCAAATGTGAAGGGCCTAATTTTATCTCAGACGAGCCCTCACAATTTAACACAGGTGTACTCTGGCCCAACTCTCTGAAAGCCTGCTGTGTTGTTTTATTAGGAAAACAGGCCATTCCACATGAGTGCCCTTTTCTCCCTTTCTCTACATCTCAAAATCTCTACATTATGCCTCATTTTTCAGCTTTATGTCAGTTTTTGATAAAGGGATGGCCCTTTCTATGGCCAGCCAAGTGAAAGTACCTGTGCCCCCGATTCCATTCACTTCTGCTTTCTCCTGCAGTCCCCTCCCTCATTCATCTTCCTTCTCCCCAGTCCCACTCTGTCTACTGGCTACTTCCCTTAGGTACTAACCTGCCCCTACCATTATAAAATATATATTTTTTAAAAAACTCTTTCATTTGACCCTAGGACATTGTTAAGCTGCCGTACTATTCATCTCAATTCCCTTACATAGCCAAATAGCTGGGAAAGATTATCTACAAGGATTTGTTTCCTTTCCTTTCATCCACATCCCAACTCCTTGTGATCTAGAGTCCAACCTCACCTGCTGAACTGAAGTGTTCTCTCCAGGGTTATCAGTGATGAGAAGATTAGGCCCTGCTTCAGTGAATATTAAGTTGCTATTAGATTATTTACATTTCTTGTGAAGATGGTGGCTTGAAAAGTGATGATTGAGGGGACCAATTCTCCCACACACAACTCAACTTATAGGAGAAAAAGGACCTAGAAAGAGGAAAAGGGAGGTGAACTCCTCCATCCAGGCCAGAACTATTTAAAGAGACAGCCAGAAACTGGAGAAAGCCAGGAGAGGGGTAGCACCAGGGAAACCAGCATGAGCTTCAATAAATAGTCCTGGAGCTGCTAGGTTTGGAAACGGGGGTCATTCAAGGGAAATCGGAGCATGGCCTAGTAAAACAACCTGAAGTTAGCAGGTGCTCCAAATGAGCAAACTGGTGGGGGTGGGGGGAGGAGGGTATGACCCGAGCCAGTGTAAGCTCAGGTAATTGGAGCCTGAAGCCAGATCCTGCCTGAGAACTGACCGAACAGCAGTAGGCCAGAGAGCCTAGCTGAGTACTTCTTGAAGCACTGGGAGCCACAGCAGGAAATGGTTAACTCACTGCTTAGGTGCCTGCATTTGAGGGTCTTATAGGAGGCCTGAGACTTGTGTGATCATCAGCATCCAATTGAGGCCTGTCAGGGTGAAAATGGGATAGAAACAATTCACACCTGGGAATGATAAAAGGAGGAAGATATATAATGGAATAAGACCAGCACCGGCAGCACGTCACAAGGTGATAGAGATGGAAGCTAGGAATTGAGGCAGAAAATGGGGCCTAATGTCAGCAGCATCCAGACTGCAAAGGGACGAGGATGAAGTAGATCCTGAAGACTTGGGGAGAAAAGAAAATAAATTGACCATGAGTGCTAGAATCAATGAATCAACAGGCATTTATTAAGTGCCTAGTTTGTGTCAGGCATTGGGGAGACAACTATAAAGAATGAAAAAGGACCATTCTCAAGTGACTGGAAGAAATGAACACTGGAATCAGAATTGAAATAAGAGCTCTGGAAAGAAAATTATGGAAGAATAAATAGCTTGGAATAAAAGTTGGAAAACATTACCCAAGTAGTAGATTCCCTGACTATTTCACATATCTGAGAATATTTTTTATAATGGTGGGGGCAGGTTTGTACATAAGAGAAGTAGCCAGTACACAGAATGGGACTGGAGAGAAGGAGGATGAATGGGGGGAGGGGACTGCAGGATTTTGATATATGCATGAAAAGAAAAGTAGACAAACCTAGGGGAAAGAGGACAGCAGAAATCTCAGGAGTTTCACTCTTACCTGAACCAAAGAAAGGTTTGAACATATACATACACATACACTTAGTTTGGCATAAAAATAAACTAAATTCAAAAAATAGGGAAAGAGGGAAGGAGAGAGAGAGAGAGAGAGAGAGAGAGAGAGAGAGAGAGAGAGAGAGAGAGAGAGAGAGAACGAGCTTGGGAGAGAAACATAAAAGGAGTATAAGAAAGGAGAAAGTATGCAAACCAGGGATCAGGGTCACAGATTGGTGAAGAGAAGAGCAGAGGAGGAAGAACAGAAAACTTCAATGAAAGATTACTAGTTTTGGTTACATTCCTTTTCTTTCTCTATATTCTTTTTTAAGAGGAAGGTAAGGAAGGAAAGAAAGGAAAAAGTATAAGAGGATATTATGGAAGAGATATACAATTAATAATCATAACTATAGAATGAATTTACCTATAAACTAGAAAAGGTTAGCAGAATGGATTAGAAAGCAGAATCTAACAAAAAAGTAGGAGCAGCAACCATGATCTTAGATAAGATACTAAAAATATACACTGTTAAAAGTTATAAATAGGAGAGCTATGCTATGTTCAAAGGTACCAGGGATAATAAAATGTCTATATTTAATATATATGCACTATATAGAGATAGCATCAATATATTCTTTCTCTTTATAATTTGATTAAATTAAAAGTTAATCAACTTACAAGGAGAAATGGAGAATAAAATGGTAATAGTTAGGTACCTCAATGTGCCCCTTTCAGATTTAGATAAATCTAACAAAAAAATAAACAGAAAAGGAGTTAATGACCTGAATGGGATTTTTTAAATGTTAGCTAAAAAGGATTCTTGGTGATAACTGAATGGGACTAGAAAAAAATGCACATTTCTTGAGTTTTTGTTTCATCTTTACAAAAACTGACCAGTTGTCAAGGCATAAAAACATGAACAAATACTAAATATCCTTTACTCACCATGTAACAATAGAAAATTGTAATCAGTAGATTAAATAACATAAAATGGCGGAGCACCTTGTCAGCATAGCAGTGTGACTTTCTCTAGGATCAGTGAGTAGCACATTACTAGGAGTACAGGAGGTGGGTGGTGTGGGAGTAATCCAGCATCAGGGTTTGGCAAAGTACGAGTGTCAATAGGACAAAGGACAAGGGACTCAGGAGTTGAGGACAGCATAAAATTGAACTATAGGGTCAAGATTGGGAAGGGAGGGAAGTGAAGCTATAGCAGAGGTAACGGCTGGAGGAAGGTTGTAGAGAGGAGGAACTGGAGGTATCGGTAAAGATGACAAACAGGTTTATGACTGCTAAGGTCCTTTCCAATGCTGAAAATTTATGATTCTATAACCCAAGTGGGTAGGGGGAGAAATGGGATAGTGATCTAGCCAAGGACTTCTTGCACTTCTGTGCCATACTCATCATGGGTCAATAGCCCTGTCCCTCCCTAACACCCACATGCAGCCCTGTGGGCGAAGTGGGTGTGCTCCCAAAGGCAGTTGGGCCTGAATCCAAATGTAATTATAATACCTTATATTTTTAAAAGTTTTATTGATGAATTTTTTCTTATAGCAATTATTTCCTAATATATTGCATCCAATAAGCTCTTCTTTGAAACAACAAAAGAAGGATAAGCTGAACCAACACAAACCAATCTTCCACACTCATTGTCCCTTATCTATGCAGGGCAAAGCTTTCTCCAGGACTCAGATTGGTTATTGCAATTAATGTGACTTTAGCTAATGTTATCTTGTGTAAAGTATTCCTCTCCAATTGATTTGCTAGAGAGACAGCATGGCCTCTGACACAGACTGTCCGTGGGACAGAGTACCTCTTAGTACTCTATACAACTCTCTAAGAATATGAGATACGGAGGTGCTGAGCTGCATTGGTAGGGGGCATTTCCTCACCCAGGAGTTCCCTATCCCAATAAAATCAGAGGTTCATAGGTCTTATACTTAATAGATTCTCTATCCTTGACTTGATAAAATTATCTGTACTCATTGCCTCTTTTCCTACATACACTACGAAAAAAATTAAAAAAAGATCTCCAGATAGAATAATGATCAAGAAATCCCAAGGGAAATATCAGTAAGCTCCTGCAACCAGCCTAGACCTATATAAGAAGAAAGCCAGAATCCTTGGGACACTTGGAAAAAAAGGTCCTTCCAGAGAAGACAATTAGAGATTAAATAGGCCTGAAATCTCCAAGCTCTCTAACTAGGAATGCTCAAGGGAGACCTGAAACAAACAGCACTTGGTCTAGCATGCTCTCAGGAGATGGGAAAAGAGCAGTGTTCTGATGGAAGATAGCCTGGGGGACCTTAAGTTGGCAATGAGTTCAGAACAGGAATGTTTGGAGGAGGGGCATGAAGTCTTCCAGTTATCTGAGCACAGATACACCAAGGGATGTGGAAGCCAATATCAAAAATGGTGGACAGGACCAGGGAGCCCTGGGGAAACCTCATATCCAGGCCCCTGGCCTGTGGCCCTTTCACTCCAGAGCTTTTCCAAGTGATTCTGTTTTAGCTCCTATCCAGGCCACCAGTCCTCTGTCTTCTTTACTACGGAGTTTTCCCAAGGAGTCCTGCTTCAGCCCAGGACCTGGGCCACCTGTCTATCCATTGCCCACATATTTGCTCCATGGCCTTCTTCAGTGCTCCAGAAGGCTGTCTAAAATCTGACTGAGCTAGAATTCTGAGCTCACGCCTCCTGTGTGGTCTCTGCCAGGCTGTATCTTCTCCTGCTCCACCTGCTATGAATATGGCTTCCAGTTCTCACAGGATTCAAAAATGCCACCTGCTACAAGGTTGGAATTCAAAGGAAGACCTTAAACAGTGTGATTACCTTACAGTGAGTTCTTCATGGAACTTCCATTTTTGAGGAAAGGCCCAGACCAGCAATCTTTCGCTGAATGCCACTATTATGCCGCCATGCCACCAGGGAGGTGCCTTCTGCTGTCTAGAGACCAGATACACATTAATGTTGCACCTTTATTCATGCTTCTTGAATCCATGGGAAAGGAGGAATAATACTTCTTTTTCTCCATTGCCAAATCCAGATTCTCTCTCTACCACTATCAGTTAGTCACCTCTTCTTCTGTGAGGTTTGTGCAATCCAAATTGGTCATGCAATCAATACTCTGATAATTATTATCTAATGACACCTCCCAGGACATTTTTCTTTCCTCAATGAGCTCAATGTTTGACCTACAGACTTTCTTTCCTCTCCAACTCCTACCCTTATTAGATGACTTCAACATTTTGTTCAGTCATTTCAGTCATGTCCAATTCTCTGTGACCACATTTGGAAAAGATACTGGGGGGGCGGAGCCAAGATGGCCGCATGAAAACAGCGTCTTGCCGGAGCTCTCTCACAAGTTCTGTTGGATTCCTATAAAAAAAGTGAATCTGAACAGATTTGAGAGAGTTGGAAATTGCGAGCACT